>OX578285.1:3140019-3584887 GCA_951217055.1 Gerris lacustris
CTTATTCTTACGCCCATTACGGCTAACATCTCTGCCGGATTACATCATTCGTTTATAGGCCGCGTCATTCTAAACAAGAGTCGCCCCCTTAAACCAGTCTCGTATTTTATTAAACCGTCAAGTGGATTATACATATTTATATTTTTTTATATGTAAGACCACTTAAACAGCTTGTAAAGGTTTTTATCAAGGGCGTGATGTACTAAGTACTATCGCTCTTATACATTTGTTTTTATTATAATGGCGTAGTAAAAAATATTCTTATCAAATTTTCAAAGAATTATTTTTGAGCTAGACGTCATATTATAAGTTATTCTTTTGCCAGATAATCAATTCTTGCCACTTCAAAACTTATTCTTGTTCGAAAGGGGATTGTCGGCATAAAATCTCTAAGGCCCAATTCACACACGAGAAGTGTATGGCTCTGGCGTGGGACTGACGAGGGTCGATCGTGGTGCGTTTTATCCACACATGTATGCCGTTCGTGTGGTCAGATGACAACGAGCATGATTTGCTGGATATAATTAATTTTGCCACTTAGCAAATTTCGAGAAGGAAGTTTTGGGTTCATCCTGTTAATTAGAGAAATCGAAAACTGGTGGAGTGTTGAACGTAATGCAGAAGCTAAACGAGTAGGTACCTAGATTGTTTTCAAAATTATTACCGGATGCCTCAAGAATACTATTACAAAATGTATGTCCAGTGTACATTGGACCATAAGTTAACATAGAGGTGGCACAAACCAACCAGAGCCACGCCATTGCCATGCCAGTGCCATACGCCATTCGCGTAATTGGGGCTAACTAGAAGAGTTGTTTCATCGGATCGTTAAAATAATTCCCCTTGAAAAATCACATGAATACTTTCCAGAAGTCTAATCGGAGATTTATCCCAGTTCAAATTGGATTTACTGGAATTATTAATTAGTGGATTGAGAGGAGTGTATTTCTGCCTGTTTGTCTATTATCAGTAAACTACATTTTGTTCGAATACTCGACCTTAATTGCAACGGGTGGAAATCCTGTCGTTGATAGTTCTACAATAGCCTTAAGCTCGAGGACTCTTCCGCGAATTAATTAGGTCGAATCCAGTAATTGCGGCTACAGAATGGTAACGCAATCGTTGCTTCACGATAAGAGATATGACGGACGTATTTATTTATTTACCAAGTGCTTCTTTTGAATTGGTCTCGTGCGTAGGTAACGAGTTAAACGTAATTCATCAATTAATTGAATTCAAATCGGATGTCTACTAAATTCTGAGTACATAACTCGAACAAAATCGTTAAGTCACAAGTGAAAATCTGCAATTATTTAAGTTTGACGACTTAAAAGAAAATGTTATTAGATACATGAAGTAGTGGTTATTTTAACTTTTTATCGGACCAGCTGTCAATTAATTCAACAACCGTAATATATAATAGCCGGTTGTTATAACTATTTTGTTTTTAATCATAAAAATAAAATATCTCGAAGAATTTTGCTAGGTCAAACAGAAATTATACAAAGTCGCGAGCAATAAAGGGAATATAAATGGTTACTAATTAATTATGAAATATTTCTACAATACTGATTATAAGGAACTATCCGATTTTATACCCTTTTGAGAATTTCATTAAATGTTATTCATTTAAATTTTAAGGGAATTCGTAAAATTTGTGTTATTTCAGACTTTCCTTGTTGTAATGAACTACATAGTTTCTTAATCTTATCTCTTTTTGACATTTTGAATTATCATGTTTCCCCGAGTTAATAAACGAAGCCATTCCATCTATAATTATTAATAAATTTCTCAAAACAATTTAGTTAGAGCTGGCCACGTGGATTAAATTAAATTATATTTCTTGTATTATTATATTGCCTTGAACATTTGACTTAATCATGAAAAACTTAAATTTGGACCTATATTTACTTTTGTCTCCAGCTCGGCGTTGACCCAGCAGCGCATTATAAATGGGTATTACCGGTTGCGAATGCCAATGTCAATTATAAGGTTTTTACATGATTAAGTGACATGCTAACCCCGTATCATCTATTACATGTACAATTCATTCATTGCAGTTGTACATTCTTCATTTATACTACAGTAGTTGTTTTTAGGGTCCGTAGGCAAAACCAAGGACCCTTATATTTTCCTGCGTGTGTCTGTCCGTCCGTCCTGTCGCCTGCTCTCACGGCTACACCTTTCGTCCGATCACTTTGAAATTTGGCATGTATGTGTCTTGTACCTACCCACATATTTTAAAAATATAGCGTCTTAAAAAAATATATTTTTCAATTATATAACGTAGTGGATCCTTTAGGGTATAGAAAAAAGAGAGAAGTGTTCACTGCATTAAGTGTTTGGCGACGTTTCGGCCTTCCCGGCCATTTTCAAGCCTAAACAACAGAATTTATTGTATTACAATCGTGTTCCATTACATAACAAGACTACAAATACACCAGGAGGACAAACATTTTTGTGGAACACGATTGTAATACAATAAATTCTGTTGTTTAGGCTTGAAAATGGCCGGGAAGGCCGAAACGTCGCCAAACACTTAATGCAGTGAACACTTCTCTCTTTTTTCTATACCCTAAAGGATCCACTACGTTATATAATTAAAGTATTTGAGGGTACATAGTCAACTTTCATATATTTTTCAAAAAAACTTAAGGGTTAAATTTTTTTTTTTTTCGACACCGTGAGGAGTATCGTGTATGAAAGAGTACGTCGAGCTGATTACAAAAATATATAATTCTTTGAATATAACTTTGATAGGGCGAATGTAGGCAAGTTTGAAGTGTGTGTAAAACGTGCCCCCCCCCCCCCCCCCCCCAACTCGCTTATGTGAAGTGCAAAAAATCTGAAAAAATTCCTGAACATTCTTCGACCAAAAGTAAAGATACCACTTTTTGGCTTAATACTTTTTTGGAAAATACTTTATCAGAGTGTGTTTTGAGAATATCAGACCCTTAGAATAGTTCAAAGTAAGCTTTTTAGCATTTTAAAAAAAACACTGTGTATACATTTTACAGTTAAACACTATATAGTGTGGCCTACGGACCCTCGCTGTGTTCTGACTAGCACACACTTGACCTGTTTATTCCTTTGATAGACTTAAAAATAATTCCTTATTTCTGTGTGTGCTTTTGCGTGGGGGGGGGGGGGGGGTATTTTGTGTTATCAGACGACCTAGGTGCTTAGATGACTCATGCTATTGATAAGCATGATTTCATAAGCTAATAGTTCTACAACTGTCTGGACCAGTCAGTTGAACCTCGGTCGTGCAACAGATAGTTTATTTATTTTTTTATTTTTTTAATTTATATATTTTCATTAAAATCTGTTTAGTATCGCACATATCCTATTCTTGGTTCGTTCTAAGCAGATTTTAAGCATCTATTTTTACGATCAATAATAATTCTTCGTTTTTTATCAAATTATCCCGCTTAGGTTAGAAACACTGTCATATTAACTCGGTTGTTTTGGTCGATAATTTGTGAAATACCATCAATCGACTGCTGATAACAAAGTTCTAAACTGGACGAAACTGGTTTGTATTTACAATTAGCTATTGTGGGTTTAAATTTTACACAAAAGATTAATTTTACTCTATCGTCATTATTATAAAATTGTAATATAAATATCGATCTTTGGTGAACTCGTTACAGGGATTTTCTCGTGCTAGGAGTCATTTGCATAACTCTCATCTAAAGTACCTCTCTTCAAAATGATCCCTATTATGGGTTGGAAACGGAAAATCTGTGACTGGTCTCCTGCGGAAGATCTAGATTGATTAGTACGCGGCGGAAACACAATAGGTACTTGTTATTAAGTAACTTTGCTTAAGAAAACAGCCATGCAAAGACAATTTCAATTTTAAAAATACACACTCACTGAATCGTTCACTTATATTATCGCAAAATATGTCATCATATTATCACATATAAATTCACAAGTGCGATGTTCATTTGTCTCTAAGATCTTTGGACTAAACAACCCTTTTGTCTCATTTAATTGATTACCAACCCCAAATTACTCGAATGCGTAAATATCCCTTTGTCTGAAAAGTTAAATAAAGTAAGTGATACCATCACCTTTATATGCAGAAGTGGGATGTTCCTTTGTCCCAAACTTCTTTGGACTAAGTATCCTTTTGTCTTCATATAGTTATTTAGACGAAAGAATTCTTTATAAGTAGTAAACAAATATGGGTAACCAATTCCATTTTTGTCACATGACACCTAATGTACTTGGTTCCCATCCTTATGTCACCCACTACCCACCTATGGGTAAGTACCCAAATGAATTATTACCCCACATTTCACTTCTTATGATCGGTTGGGGGGTACTTTAGTCCCCCCTCCCAACCCCGCGCCACGGGGGCAGCGGGAGTGTCTTCTACGCCCCTAATTGCGTTCTAGATAACCTTCACCGTAGAACTTAGACATTTTATCGTCCCTTCTCACCTTGTAGATTAAATAGTGAAGTTTAAACAATTTTATTTCAAGATTGAAGGATAGTTTATATGTTAAATAATTTGTGATTTGAATATCTTTAAAATGATTATCTTTCAAATATATACTCCCTGTCAAATGTATTGCAACAACTTCCTATTTCAAGCCAATCGATAGGTGCTGTAAATTGTCTACATTTTGTATGAAAAAGTACCAAACTATAAACGAATTTGTATAAATGTAAAATAATTGATATTCAATACTATTTGAAGGATTCATGACAAAGGTTGAGTGAAGTAAAATTTACTTTAATACACCACTAATGTTATAGTTATAACAAACTCAACCTTTGTGTAAATGCAATTTATAGAAAAATTAAAGTTCTTTTATATCCTTTTTTATTTTCATTTGCAATAAAGAGAAACCTTCTTTGCAATTGTTCAAGAATTGGTTGAGATCCTGTCCGCGAAATTTCACAGCAAGTAACATTCAATCCACCATAATGCAATAAACAGGTTAAGTGTGTGCTAGTCAGCACACAGCGAGGGTCCATAGGCCACACCACACTGTATTGTTTAAGTAGTTCCCTATTGATGGTGTTTTTGAAAATGCTATAAAGCTTACTTTGAACTATCCTATGGGTCTGTTATTCTCAAAACACAAAAACAAACTACTGATAAAATATATTTTTGCCGCTGAACTAACTACAACTTATAAATATATCGAAAAGACAATAATTTTAAAAAAAAACGTAATTTGTTAATAAAATATAAAATAATTTTTTTTTCAAAATTTCCAAAAAGTTGTATCTTTACTTTTGGTCGAAGAATCATCAGGAATTTTTCAGATTTTTTGCACTTCACATTAGTGATATAGAGGGGGGGGGGACTTTTCCACCCACTTCAAAGTCGTCTACGCTCACCCTATCCAAGCTTATAACCAAAAATTATATATTTTTGTAATCAGCTCAACGTACTCTTTCATATGATACCCACGGTGTCGAAAAAAAAAATTAAAAAATTTCAACCCTGATTTTTTTTTACCCAAATTTTTTTAAATTTTATTTTTTAAGTCGCTTTATTTTTAAAACCTGTGGGTAGGTACAAGACACATGTATGCCAAATTTCAAAGTGAGTGAACGAAAGGTGTAGCTGTGAGAGCAGGCGACAGACGGACGAACGGACAGACATACACACGCAGGAAAATATAAGGGCTTTTGGTTTTGCCTACGGACCCTAAAAACTATTCCGTTTATCTTAAACTTTAATTATACTATTCGACAGCTAATGAAAAGCAGAAGTTTTCCAAAATTCGCCAAACTTCTAACATCCCTCAATTAAATTAGTAGCTTCTGTGGAGCGACCGATGCTCCACGGACGAGGGGGGATTCCAGCTAATTTCCAGATGATTCTAGCTTTTTCCTTGAAATCTGTCTAAACTGGAAAAATATCCACCTCAGCAAGTTTCCAACTGACACAGGTTCCAGTTTAGACAGGTTATACTGTAGATGCATTACACACAGTGGAATATTTTGACACCAGAATATTTACTAATATTTTTATGTATCTTTTTTTCAGAATATCGAACTTCTGGAAAGAAGAAAGTCCAGCTAGGAAAGACTCAGCTCACTAAATAAGGTAAATATTTAAAGTTATTATCTCAAAAATTTTAACTGGATTTTGACGAATTAAATTCACTTTAATAGTAAATTATTACGAACATACCCTATGTTGAATTCACTTCAAATGTCAAAAGATAATAATTCACCGTACATAATAACTTTAATTTATTTAAAATAAATTTGTTTATTATATGACCTAATGACAATTAAATCTAAATATTTTTTGACATTTTTATTTTGAAGTCAAAAGACATGTGAAAGCCATCTTTAACGCTTGCTCAGCAAGCTTTTGTTATATAATATAAATAAAAATATGTATCATGGTTTTGGAATGCACAATCTGTACATTTTTAGTAATAAATACCTTTACTTTTTACTTCCTAAACATGAATACCATCTAATCTAAATAAAATAAATAATTAATTACTACGTAAATATTTCTATACCTTTTGCATTATTAGTAACTAGAGTTTGTTATATATTTCTACTTAAAAAAAAAAAAATAATAATAAGAGCACTTATAAAAATACATTAAAAAATGTGTACAATGTCCTTAATATTGGAACTTTATCAGGTTATTAATAGAAGCGATCGTGTGAGAGCTCCTTACGAAGTTATTATTTTTCTGTGTGTGTCGGAAACGTGCGACGATAACTTGAGAAAACGTTGACCGATTTTGGTGAAATTTGGTACACATGTTCATTTCACCGCCTAGGATGATTTCGTTGGACAACGTTATCCGCCCTAGCGTTCGCACGAACATTTTAAATTGGAATTTTAGGACGGGAAATATTCTAATTTCATCTATTCGATGAAGTAACAATTTCAAGAGTATAAAATTTTTGCAAAACCAACAGTGACACCGATATGGAGTTGAAGATCTCTTAAACTTATTAAAGCGGAACTTTCGCTCTAACGTATCGATTTTAATAAAACTTCGCATAAAAATCTAATGTACTATTGAAACATGCATGTAATTTCAACCTGATACGAGGAGAAGTTTTTGTGTTGAGAAGTGATACATTTTATAATAGTTGAAATGAAGATAGCCGGGGCGTGTAAGTAATGGATTAGTAGAAAGACACCCGCCTCTCTAACTATTAACTCATTATAATTAACAATTTTTTAAATAGTTTTCTAACAATTATTGCATTAAGCTCGCTACAAAGATAAAGCCACGCGATGCCTAGTAGCCTTTTATTTAGGGATGATATGTTTTAGGGCTTCCCTATATTTTCCCTGAGTTGGGGTTATTACACATAATAACTGTTTCCCTGTGACAAACGAATCTCAAGGTGTAGTTTAACGTATACTTAAAGTATAAAACTCATATACATATAGGCAAGTGTGTTACGTTTAAATGATATATATAGGCAAGTATGATACATTTAAATTATTGTTAAACACGATACACGACAATAGCTTTTTACATTATCATATACATACTATATATGCAGGGAAAGTATTGTTTGATGGAATTACACATCGTAAGGTCCCCAGGGTCCAAAAAAGTGTTTTTATATAAGCTACCGGGGCGATTTCTATATGATATTTGCCATAAATGTTTGTACAAATTGAAAAAAATTATTTTTTCTTTCAATTTAGGGGCGCTTCCTACAAAAAAACGATTTCTTCTTCTTATTTATAATAATAATATTTTTATTTCTTTTTATTCGTTACGTGTAATATATATATATATATATATATATATATATATATATATATATATATATATATATATATATATATATATATATATATACACGAGAACTCGTGTATGACCCAATAAATATTGAATAAATATAGAATTTAAACCTCTCTCGCTGTATTTGTAGAAATTCGCTCATGGTTAAATCCGAACAAAAAGAAATAACATGATTTTTCCGTTCAACTAAATATAATTGGTAAATAGAACACGTGGATGACATTTTAGAAATGTTAACAAAAATATTTCTAAAATCCGAACAAAAAGAAATAACATGATTTTGCCGTTCAACCAAATATAATTGGTAAATAGAACACGTGGATGACATTTTAGAAATATTAACAAAAATATTTCTTATAAAAGTTATAAAAAAATATTTCTTATAAAAGAAAAAAAAAGTTCTAACATCCTAAAGTGAAGCCCTTTCTCAATTATTAACTTCTGAACTTCAAAAGATTGTTTTGTATGATATCTATTGATTGGTATTACCCAGAAACAAAACATCTGGGTAATACCATGAGGTTATTACTTATAAAGAATATTGAATTATAACGTGTAATATAATGTAATTTTTAGTTCAATTTCAGTAAAATATGACTGTTTCAGTATTGAATAAATATACTAATATATAAATTAAAATAATAAACTTGCCAAATGTAACCATAGAAGTGTAATTATTATCCAGACATTATTGTGTCCTTTGAGAGTAAAATAAAAATTACCAATTTAATTTACAATAGGATTGGAATGACCTACTAGGTCTTAAGGTGGAAGACCTGACAATCTAAAACTTCGCATCCTGACTTGAAGTTCGGGACATCACAATATACACAGACCATCATCCCTTTCCATTCCCATTCACCAAGAAGATAGATTAAACATAGATCGTCATCAGGCTCACCAGAAAGTTACATCTCCGAGTTCATCACTAGATCCGTCATGTCTTGGGTAAGAAGAGCATAGTTGTTGGCCACCTATCTTGTCTCGAACCAGTCAAAATTCAACACGACTTCTTGGACTACAAGATATTTGCGCAAGATATAGACAGTGACGTGGAACTCACTGAACTGACGTGGAAAATCCTCTACAAACAAGGGTACTCTATCAACCTTCACCGTGTTCAAATCCCTGGAAAAGAATACCACTAGTAATAGGATGATGCTGATAGACTCTACAATTCTCCTTCGCGCCGTCTTGTTTTTGATAAGACCACACTTAGGCTACTCCGTAATAAGGAAAAAGTTGTTAGGGCAGAAATTGTTTGACAATAACTAATCAAAGATAGCAGACAGTGGAGTAATTCATTATAACAGTACAGTAATAGTCAGGTGTACCTAGCGTAGCTTGCCGACGTCGCGGCGCTTTAAGGTTTAAAGCTTGTCTCACCAGTCATGCTTCTCTGACAGGTAAGTCGGCACTGCAAAGCACCCCTGCAGAAGTTTGCACCCTCTTGTGTCCACATCGATAGAGTTGGCCTGTTACCGATTAATGCCTTACGATGATAGACAACAACTTGTGTGACAACAAAGTCAAACCAATTCACATTACAGTCAAAACTGGCATCAAGGCATTCTTCGACACATGGATTTCAATATTCGGTGTTCTCTCAAACTTCAGAGTTTTTCAGGAAGGTACTATCTATTTCTGACAAATGCCGTGATTCGAGAGGCACTTTTATCCATCCTGAATCCTGATCTCAAGTTGACCACACACTATTTGTTCGCTTTTGAAGGATTCCATCCATCCCTCAAGCCTGGCCTATGAAGGACCCTTTCAAGATCTGATAAAACTATCACAATTCTGTGAAACGTAGTAGAAGAAACTATTTCCATTGATCGAGTAAAGTCAGTGTATGTAATCTTACAACTGAATAATCATGATTATACCACCAAGTCATTATCAGTGGGGGGAGCCGTGGTGCACAGCCAATCAGATTTACTTTCCTTATGATATTATTACTTCAATTTTATTGTTTATCTTAGTTGTTAAAGTCAAAAATGTAATTCGGTCTAGTTGGTTTATTCGATATGACGTTTGTTTCTCTGATTCTACATATATCATTTAAATAAACGAGTAGTGTCCAGAATACGACACACCTCGCAATGATTTGTTATTGCTAAACTAAGGCAACCAAATTTATTCCAATAAAAATAAATGTTTTTTTTGATTTTTTGGTCTTCAAATAGATGTATAATTTAATTTACTTTCTTTCTAAATATAAAATTAAGCCCGTTGCAAGAGCAGTTAATCGTTACTTATGACGTAATGGTTATAGAAATCGTGTGTAACTAAAATGTAAAGCTCTTTTCAAGCCGGGTTTATATGATCCAAGTATACTTGGACCAAGTCATTTTTTACTCTACTTTGACGGCCACTTGGATCGTGTAAACAGTGTATCAAAGTCAACTTGTATATCCAAGTTGAGTAGGATGGGTTCCACCAAAGTAGACTTTGATAAAAACAAAAATGGCGCCCATCTGTAAATTATGAGAACGAGCAGTCAAAAAATTACAGATGTTAGGTTAAGCTGGGTTTTGTTTACCAGTAGATAACAAAACAATATATCACCTCTATTTTAAAACTTAATAACTACAATTTAACTGGAAAGTTCTAAAGGGAAAAATATTTCACACAATCTATCTTAACCTCTTCTTTATAGTGTATCAAAGTTCCACTACTTGGACCAAGTATACTTTGATCCTGTAAACCTTACATCAAAGTTCCACAAAAACTTGGACCAAATGGATTTGATCAATGTGACTTAGACCAAGTATACTTGGATCGTGTAAACCAGGCTTCAGGTAGATTAAGATTAGGTCTTATTAACTAAACATAAGCCGTTTGTTAATATTGTGATATAGATACGAGTACCTACAACTAAATTAACTTAAGGTGTTATTAGGTGCAAACATTATCTTTTTTTTTTGTCTATAACGTAATATCTATACAAAAAAATTTGGCGGTGAGTAAAATTCAACGTTCAGTAACTCGCAACGAATTCTGTTTTCATAATAAGTCAATGTTACAAGTTATTATGAAGGATTGTTGTATATTTTTCAAATGCTATTATTTTGTTAGTCAAGTCAATCCGTTTTTCTCTAAAACTACTTTTACTTTAAAAAATCTTATATTTTACTATTTCCTTTTCGTCCTTATCAACTCGTCAATAGGTTATTGCGGTATAAGCCATTTTGCTCATTTACTCGATGTGATCATTTGCTTGAAACAACGTCTCACCTCTTAGAGATTGAAACTAAATGTTAATAGGGTTGCAGGTGAGTTGCGAGTATTAGAATTACTTGGCTACGCCGAAACCAAAATAATCTTAAATTTCCTTGTTGTAAGGGTATACCATTGAGTTTACAACTCGATGCGACGGTATAATATTATGCGAACATGTTCCATAAAGAAAATAGATTTTACCAAAGCTGTGATGTTGAATACTGCAGTTGGGACATTTTCAAAAAAAAGTGACACTTTCACTGTCCGCGAGTTGAAAAATTTCATTACTTGCACTCTTCATAATTAAAAGATCAAAAACCCAACAATCATTTTTCTGTAGATTAAATTGGTCATTGGGGTGCTCAGATTCTTGAATATCCTTTTTAGGGAGAAGAAATTTCAATTTATATATCCTATAAGGTCACGATAGTTACGTCCCAGCCCCTTTTAACCTTATTTACCATGTCAAAAAATATTTTTCTTTAACTTTCTAACTACGAGGCTAGATAGGAAATATAATATAGTTTGTGATACTAAATATAATTTCTTTCTTATCTCGGTGTAATTTGTCGGGAGTTTAATAAAGTAAAGGCCTCTCCCAGCAATCGGTCGCTTTAGTTACTTCACAATAGTTACCAAGAATTTGGCTGCACTGTTTGACTGAAAGGGGGATTTCAGTGTTTTACAGTTAACAGAATAATACCTTTACAACCTAATGTTCGTATCCGCGTCTTCTGAAGTAAACCTCTGTCACACAACAATTCTCTTTAAAAATCATGGGGCTTATGTTTATTAAAAGTCACAATAGTTACCATTAATTTTAGTTCTTAAAAGTACATTTAAAGCTGTTGCATATTTTTGGGAATACCCCAGTAGTATAATACAGATAACTTACGCTTTCTTTTGAAAGCATTTATACATTAGGACAGCTTGGCCGCCATGTTTTAGTTTATAAGTCACGATAGTTACTTTTCACATACATATTCTTCTTTTATGTTCAGCATCAAAATAAAGCAGTAGTTGGCTAATTTAAATAGGTTATTTAAAAAAAACTTGGTCCTCTGGTGTACAATGACTTATTTAGGAAATTAAATCTAATCAGCTAACAAAAAATCTTTTTGACCAGGAACTTGAACGGTAACTATTGTGACAAAATTATAATGAATTACTTCTTTCACAAATTAAAACCAATGTAAGAAATGGCCTTAGTAGGCAATAATATTGGCTTGTCTGTGACGATTTCCAGGTGTTAAATATAATTTTAAAAATCGGTAAGGTGAAGAAAATTCCGGTAACTATTGTGACTAAGAAACTTGACTTTTCTTATTTAAAAATTGATAAAAAAAAATTAGTAAAACTTAACGCATATTCTTGTTGTATAGATGTTCAGCATCAAAATAAAGCACTAGCTAGATCAAAAACTGGAAATAAATTTAGGGCATAAAGGTTTGCTTAGGATTGTCAAAGTGTCACCTTTTTTTTTAAAAAAAATTACCCAGTTGTGCCAAACTAAACAATTGTGGTTCTAGTCGCTTTTTAATTCCATTAATTGAATTGTCCTTTTGTCGATATTAAAATTGTAATGCGAGTTGTTCAGTAAGGAAAGAGACTCTAATTCGAGTTGATGTTCGGTCTGGTTAGTCCTTTGGAGAATTCAGTTGACAGTCGAGATCTTTATAAACATAAAAGTATTTTGACCTAAGGGTGTTTATTATAATGACTTTAGGCTTGGCTTGAGAAAAGACAGAGGGGAGTCTCGTTGCTCGAAGAAAAGGTTGATGGTATGGCAAGCATCGAGTCGAGGATACCCTGAGACTCGGACCCGGTGTTATGACCGGAGTATCAGGTCTGCCTGCCTATGCCTGCCCTTGACCCCTGCCTTACAAACTTACCAGCGCTATCCTTCGTCGTCCGCTTACCTTTTTCAATTACTACCTGGACAACTACATCTAATTTTGATCTAATATGAATATCCAGTGAAATATTCATCAGTGACAAATTTAACATTCCAGTGATGAAAATCTCTTATTTAATTTATTTATTTGTGAAAAAAAATTTTTTGGAACGAAGTTCCTTATGGCACGTTCTGGAGCCCGGGAGTAAATCCGAAAAAACGACCAAAATCACCGTCACAAAATCACCGTCACGAAATCTACCGATGAAAATAACTTGAGTAAAAGATCACCGAGTTTGTTGAAATTTGGTACACATGTTCATTTTACCAATGCCCAGACTGAATTCGTTGGAAATCGTTATCCGCCCAAGCGTTCACGCGCAACGCTCGCGTAAACTTAAGCTTAAAAAAAACGGTAAAAAATGTTATTAAGGCTTGTTACTTGATTTGTTATGTTTATTTTTGTTATATGTCAAAATGTCACTTGGTTTTGTAAATATGTATAAGCAGAAAACATAATCGCGGTTGTTAAAAGTAAAATTGATCTGTGCTGACGCTTATTTAAATATAATAGGTATATTATTATAATACTGCGTACTTAATTCAAGAAAAAAATATAACTTCATCTATTTAACAAGACAAACAACTTTTTTAAATATTTTTTTTAGTAAAACGAATACTGACACTGTCATGAAGTGATAAAGATCGCTAAATTTATTAAAGTGGACTTAAACGTTAAAATAAAGAAAACATTATTATATTATTACATTATTATTATATCATTATTATATTATTATTTTTACCGATACCTTCCGTTCTAACGTATAACGATTTTAATAAAACTTCTTACACATTGTCTAAAGTACAATTGAAACAGGCATGTAAAATTTCAACCGGATACAAGCAGAAGCTTTATAGAGTAGGGACGATATATATACTACGTTTCCATGATGTTTAAATACAGATTGAATACGGGTAGAATACAGTTTTTGGATCCTAAGTGTCCATGGAAACCTAGATTCAAAACGGATTAAGTACGATCCCGATCCCGATACAATCCACTAAATTCTGGGATCGTATCTGGATCTTGGTTGCATGGAAACACGTAACTCGATCCTGACATGCGCAGAGCAGTGTTGTGAGCGAACCTAGTGTATTTCTATAGAAACTGTAGTCAAATCTGTCAAAAAACGTAATAAAAAGCATGGTTATAAAAGGTGAAGGTTACAAAATGATTTATAACCTTTAACAAAAGTAACCAAGAAAAAGTTTATTTTTTATTTCGTATTGAATACGGATTCACTATTACTTATGGAAACACCTAACTTGTTAAATCCCAAATTAGGATTCAATCCGTATTTAAACATCATGGTAACGTAGTAATATTTTATAATATTTTAAATTAGTAGGCCGGGTAGGTAGAAAACAGTCCTATTTCAATCCAACATCCTTTAACAAACATACTCTTTAACTATAAACTCATCATGATCAACTTTTTTCTTATATTTATAGTAAGACGCTTGCTTTAATGATACAAATAATGATTTTCTTTTAATTTTACCTTAACTTGCCAGATACAAACAGTTCGTTACTTTTAATTCTGTCTCTTTTCTAACTCCGCGATGTATAAGTAGTTAGCAATGTATACGTACTTAGCAGTGTGATTTTATAATTTATATTTAATGAAAAATGTAAGGAACTTCGTTCCTACCGGGTGTCCCGCGACACCACACGTAATATTGACCGTCCTCAGACGGTCAATATTATTGAAGGAATAACAATTTGTTTAATATATCGATCGTTTGAGGGGTATATTGAAACAATAATACTAACACGTTTGAATGTACCCCCCCCCCCCCCCCCAACACACTTCATGTAATAGCAATATCGCACATTTTCTAAATTCCAACAAAGTGTATTATCATGTTCGCTAAAACATGTAGCGTTATACAGTGTAATTGATTTCTTCTTCTTTTTTTAAAGAAACTCCTACATCATGTTAAAATACCATGAGTTGCAGCATTATTCGCCATATTAAAAGTATACAATACCACTTTATATATAGCACTCGAAGTGAGGAGAGAATACAAAAGAAGAGAGAATTCCTAGTTGTTATATCAGAGAGAAATATCATATCAGAATTCATGTCATTTCTACAACCAACAATATCAATCATCCACCTTTATATAGCTTCTTACTGTAATAGCTTCCCCCTAGAAATTCTGAGAAATCAAATTAATTTACTATTCTTCCCTGGGAATCCGTACAAATGTCTTAGAGACTCATAACTTATACTGACAGTGATATTCGTTACTTTTATGTTTATTCGTGTCATCAATACTTATAAATACTCACTACATTAAATTATTAATTTCCCGGACTCTTCGATGCGCATATTTCAAAACAGGCTCGAGTTAGAGGTTTCTCACTTCGTACCTTTATTCTGTTGTGCAAATTGATATAAATATCCCTTTTGTTAAGTAAATTATAAAAAATATATATCCGTATAGTATAAACCCATTGAACTGATTTAAGGTACAAGAAGACAGTAACTTGTTTGAGTACAAGAGTCGACCAACTACACCTTTTACTGGTAACTAAATTCGAGTTATTTTCTCTTCAAATAATATATATCAGTCGTCTAAAGTCTAAAGAGAACATTTTCATCCGTGGTATATCCTTGTCTTATCTGGAAATATTGTTTAAAGCCATTCTTATTTCAATCTGCAATAATTAAGCTCAATCGATAGATTTATTTGTCCTTGAAATAGTTGATTTCCCCGTGACAGAAACGTTTTCTTTCGTGTCTTTAGTTTGAGTTGTGAAAATACAGTAAGGCCGTTAATCAATGGTTGTTCAACTACGAGTTTTCCTATTGCAACTAACGGGTTTGTATGTGGGCGCTAGTGTTATAGTTTATGTGGTCACTGTTCTAGCGGTACGGTAATTAATTAAGATGCAGAGGTAGAAAGTTATCGTGTGAGTAAGACGGATTGATGGAATCCAGAGAGGTTTGTTAAGAAGCTATGACTATGGTGATGGGATCTCCAAGGTTGGTAGGTCCAAGGCTACCAAGGTCAGTCCACCCACCATCCTCCAGACGATAGACCATGCCCCAGACCCTCCATTTGCTTTTATTCTCCTATCTCTTCACTTCTCGGCCAAGTTCTCCGACTTGCCCTCGCATAGCAAGTGTAGTCTTTAACTTGGAAACTATACAATGTTTAGATCCCTTATATTTTGCAGGTTTCATAATATAATACATAAAATTTTTACTTTTTTCCCGCAATGGCGACAGATTTGATTGGTAATAGAACGATATATAATGTGTTATGTTAGAGATTATTTTTTCTCATTTACTCGCACATAATGTGCTCTCAAGTTTCTTGCATCTTCCCCACTTATCCGCCGGCTAGGTCTGGACAATATCTTAATTCAACGACCCCTACGCGTCATCCCCTCTGGAGAATAATGGCGATCCTAACCTCGACTCTTTATTCTTTCTTAACTTTGACTTGAGATTATTTTCCAAAGTCATCTTGATCTTCTCAAGATACCTGGATTGAAAAATTAAGAGAACGTAGGAGGAAATGTATAAACCTTTTATAGTATTCCAAGGTTCTTTAAGCCCTTATAAAATTATTGAAATTACCAATGAAATGTGGGTTGTATTGGGCATGGGTCAAAGCTTGAAGCCTAAGCTCATACGGATATTACGACGCTGAGTATGAGTTTACTAGTTTAAATTCAATTTCAAGGGGAGAATATAAGTTCAAACGGTCTGTGTTAAATCAGTACAGCACAGTTACGTTTTTGATTAAAGTTGATGAATTAACTTTTTTGTATAGTGAATATTTGCCGCTGATGATTTTTCCCGGGAGTAATTAGGTTTTTCTTAAGTCGCTTAATTAATTTAAATTACTTAACATTGTTTTTTCTTTGCATAATTCCTACAGAACTAAAGGACTATTTAATGTTTAAGGAGTGATTGGTGGTAGCGATAAGGCCTTGGCCCGGGACTAAAAGGCCCTCGGCAGGGGATATACATTTTTTTTTTTTTTTTTTAAATAAAAAAAACAATTGATGAACAATTATGTTGTCTGTTTTGAAACTTTACAATGTTTATCAGTGAAGTATAGGAAAAGTTTCTGATTAAAGGGCAAATGCAATTGAAGTTTTGAAGTAATAACTGTTCATACTATATACTGAAATTGCACTATTATTCAAATCGTTTTTAAGTTGTTTTTTTCTGATAAGTTACTATTAAACGAAGCAGTGAAATATTTTGTGTAGTTTGCATTATTGTACCTGTAAAATATAACATAACAAATTAGTCGACTGAATAAATTATGTAAAAGTTCCGTAGTACATTCTTTGAATGTAAAATTAGCATAATAGTAGTTCTAGCATTATTGTAAATTTACAATTTTTATAAAATATATAATGATAAATAGCTGGAAATTTATAATTTAAAAATCTCATAAGGGCCCTATACTAAGTTGTTAGCAACCCCAGTGGGAGTGAACGACTGTAGCTTTATTTTTATTTTAATATCTCTGTTCATTTAGCAAATTCTTATATCGATATATCCTACTAAAAAAGCCCACATTTTTTTTTTTTTTTTTTTTTTTTTTTTGAATCTAGATCATAACTTCCTGTATATTGTAAAGGTGTTACTGCAAAAAGCATAAGAAAATGAAATAATGTATAAAAGAAATGTTGTGTGTGGAGATATAAAACATGTGAGTTTACTATTATGTCGGCCATGCCGGGTGAATGGCGTCTAAGAATTGAGACGTCTAGTCTAGGCTACGGGGTACTCTTGTTGCAACAGGTCCGTTGCTTAAATCAATACAAGCGGGGTCCGTGCCCACGGGCACCGTCCCCTTTGCTCTTATTAAAACAACAGGTTTTTCTTATCGACATCCTAAATAACTTATGACTCACTATTTTTTCCACCCTTAAGCTTCCTTCGTGGGTTTCGTGTCATGCTAATTCTTTTTTTTTTTATTAATTACCGGAAGCCCGGTCAAGAAGGAGACATAATTCTTTCCGATGACACTATCACTATACAAGAAGACTTGTTTGGAACATTAGTAAGTTTATTATGTCAATTGTTCCAACCTTGACTTCAATTAAACAACTGTTTAATATCGGATATGTGTATCCACTTAATTGCTTAAGCAAATAAATAAATCTGTATTCCATGCATACACGAATAATCAATTTATAAAATATAAAATTATTTTGTGTATAAGAATTGAAGATTAACTAGGAACTAGGTAAACAGTAAACTTCTTATTGACGCATAAGGTTTACTCTTAATGTATATTAAATAAAGCGCTGTCTAGCTTAAAATGTTCCACGCTACAGTCTGTGTCAAATGAGTCTTAGGTGCTGTCGGAATCACCAACCAGGTGGACGGAGAAGTAACCGGGTGTGTCCGGAAAGACCCACCTATACAACCGCGTTCGTAAACCTTCGGTTGATTTATAGATCGACCGGAGCGGTTGCCTCCGCTTCGACCCAGTGGCGTAAATATGGGCCCGCATCGTGGGCGGGTCCCCGGTGCCAGGGGGGCCCCCAAACCAATGTCGAAGGGGACCCCCTTAAAGGATAATCAAATCTTACTAGCTTGAAATATTATACTTCTATAACATTGTCAAGGGGCCCCCATTCAGTTCTAAGGGCAAATCCTTTTTTTTTTTGCTCGTCTATTTTATTTAGGCGGAGGGCCCCCGAAAAGTTCTAGCGGGGGGGGGGGCTAATGGCTTAGCTAAGCCACTGCTTTGACCGAATCTAGAATACGGTTAGTCCGGTTAGTAAACCCTAACATTACCTTCTATGGCAGTGAAATTGATAGTGGAAATTTCATCCTGATTTAAAAAGTTTAAAAGTGTTTTGTCTCTTGTTGTGATGTTTTTTGCTATTCTCAAAAATTCTATTTAAATGTTTATTTTTTGTGATCCATGGAACTATATCGGCACTCTAACTTTGTTACCCACCTTTTTTATTTTAAAACTGAGATGGATTTGCTGGGTAATTTGTGACTAATAATCAGAATATATCAAAACAAAAATGAAAAGTGTGATATTCCTTTGTGCCACAGTACATTAAACTAAAATGTCCCTTTATCCTAATAGTTACTTACTTTGTTACAAGTCCTACTTTTTAACATTTTATGTAAACCATTATAAGTGGGTAAAAACTAAAAAATATCTTCTTTATCGATATGAACAGGTGCGGTGTAAGGTTTCAGCAGGAACATGCGGCTGACAATCACATTAATATTTGTAATAAGAGTTTTCAGTAGGGTCTCAGTAGGTTTATGATGGCTATAAATATACAAAAGTCTCCAAAAGTCTCCCCCCCCCCCTCTTAACTTTTGAACGGTTTAAAATAAATTAATGAAACTTGGGGGATCTCTACCATGCCAAGGGAAGTTTTTTTTCATACAATCGCCCACTAGGGGCCACCACCCACTTTGCCCCCAGGCCACCCAACTTAAAAATTTCAAATTGGAGTGTATATTTTTGATAGCATATTTGGATTCTACGGTGAAAACTAATAAACTTTTACTTAAAACATTTTTTTCTATTTCCAATATTTTGCCCCCGATAGGGGGGCAAAGATAGCAAAATAACCCTTCCGATAATACGTTGTAAAATCTAAACGGTTAGAGATAAACTAATGAAACTTAGGGGATCTTTACTATGTAAAGGGAAGTTTGTTTTCATGCAATCGCGCAGTAGGGGCAACCTCCCATTTTGCCCCCAGACCATCTAACTTCAAAATTTTAACCTGGAATGTATACTTTTGATAGCAGATATAGATTCTACGGTAAAAAATAAAAATATTTTACTTCAAACTTTTTTTTCTATCTCCAATATTTGGCCCCCTATAGGGGGGCAAAGGTATAAAAATGGTAGATTTCAGCGCCTGGGGGCAAAATGGTGGTTGCCCCTAGTACGCGAGTGGATGATTACACACTTCCCTAGACATGGTACAGATCCCCCAAGTTCTATTACTTTATTTCAAACCGTTTAGATTTTATAACGATCTAAGTGTTATTTTTTTTATTATTTCGGAAGAGTTAATTCGCTATCTTCCCCTTGTAGGGGGCAAAATATTGGAGATAGAAAAAATAGTTTCACCCCCTTGTAGGGGGCAAAATATTGGAGATAGAAAAAATAGTTTCAAGTTAAAGTTTATTATTTTTCACTGTAGAATCCAAATATGCTATCAAAAATATACATTCCAATTTGAAATTCTGAAGTTGGGTGGCCTGGGGCAAAGTGGGTGGTTGCCCCTAGTAGGCGATTGCATGAAAACAAACTTCCTTTTGGATGGTAGAGATCCCCCAAGTTTCATTAATTTATCTCAAACCGTTCAAAAGTTAAGAGGGGGGGGGGAGACTTTTGGACCACTTTGTATATTTACCCTACAGTGGTGCCGCTCCAATAGTTTATGGACTTGAGAAATAGCGATAGAAATAGAAATATTTAGTTTTTTACGAAACAACAACCAATAAATAACCTCTTCGGTCGACCTCTACCTTCAAGCGGTTCCGTTCGGAAACAAGATTATTTCAAGCCGCCATGACACTAACCACAACTAACCGCCAGTTGACCGATTAGTAGGCAGGTTAGTGATTCCGAACGCACCCTTATTGAGTTGACAGCGCGGTAAACTCGAATTATAGGGTGGGGACCCAATGAGAACTCATGATTTTAAAATCCTCACTGGCTCCCCACTTTTTTTTTTTTTACTTTCCCGTGCTGTCAACGCACTAAGACTCATTTGGCATAGAATTTAGAGCTCTTATCATACCAAGTAATATGCAAGTTAACGTCTTGTTAGTCAGTACGCCGTTTACGAGCAATCACTTTCTTTTACCAGTAAGAATAAAATAAATATAGAGAAAAGTAGGGTAAAACCGGGTACGCGGGTTAAACCGGGTACCTCAATTTTTGCTAAACTAGTGCTGCTATCTATCTAGTGATGCACTTAACTCAGTCCTAGATGCATCTCAGTTGGTTTGTGAAAGTTAATGAAAGTCGAAACATCGTTTGTTTTATTCAGCACGTATTTCAACTTTTTTGCACAGTTTTTTTACAAGAATTTGTTTGTGTTGTTAGCAAAGAGCCCTTACATTTAATACGTAGTTATTAAACCTCTTTAATATGTAGTTTAAATAGAATAATTAGACACCAGTGTGAGATTTTTGCAATCACCTGTTGATGAATGACAGCCATTTGTTTTTTAAAACACCCCTTGGGGTAATACCGGGTACTAATAGGAAGGGCAAAACCGGGTAGTACCCGATATTACCCCTACATTATATTTGTATGGTGAATAACAACTGTTTTGTTAATTATAATCCTTTCAAATAGTTTTTTTTTGACAATCAATAAATGATATGGTTTGTAATGAATTTTATTCTGACTGAGCTTCTGGAGAAGGGTGGATAAGGTGTAACGAGTTCAAGCTCTGGGCTCATGAGCAATGTAGCGCTTATGAGGTAGAGGGAGGATTTGTTTGTGACTTCTGTGAAAATGTCACTTTAGACTTCAGACTAAGGTGATTCAGTTGAATGAGTTCAAATGACTCACGTCAGGCATTTTGCCCTGATCTTTTAGACTTTTACCAAATTAAGGAATTTAACGGTAAAGAAGATTTTTAATATGAAACATCATGACTTCATAACGAGGTTTGAAGAAGTCCCAATTTAGGGATGAAATATCACCTTTTTTAAAAAAGTTTTTTCATTAAAAAACCCCTCAAGACCCAAGTATTAAAAATATACTACATATAAAGGGGACAGCAAAGGAAAAACTGGATTCAGACTAATGTTCCAACATGATAGATTTTTATAAATAATAAATAAATTAACCATAAATTGGCCATAGCAGTTATAAATTATTGATTTTCTTGAGTAGCCGGTTTTACCCTACCATTCATCGAAATTCTAATTTTGACTAAATCCACAAAATTTATTCTCAGGACCTTGTAAGCTAATTATATTGGCAAAATCGGTTAAATTTTGGTAGTCCAAATGTGTCTAAAGAAAATAATTAGTGAATGATTTTTTTTTTCGTTGCCCAGGAGTTCATAAATGGGGAAAACAGTTATGGTACCCGGTTTTACCCTACTTTCCCCTACTTAAACAGAACTAACCTCACTTAGCTGAGTGTGATGGTCGTTGCTTAAATTGTTTTCGAATTTCACCGCCAACATTTATCAGAAATATATCGATTTATCGGCCTAACGCAAACGATTTTGTACGAGTTGTTAAGTATTGAATGTGAAACCTTTTAGGATACATAGCTGAAATCTGGGGCAAATATATATTAAAAGATTTGTTCCTGACAGACTAGTGAAGTTAATTAAAAGCGAGGAAAAAAATCCAAATAAAATGCATGCCCCTTTTCACTGCTAAAAATCTAAATGAAACGTAGAATTAGTTGAAGTTAAACCGATGTCAATGAAATTTATAAATTTTGATATACAATATGCTACTTTTTAAGGGGTTATTTAAGTCGGGATGTTGCAGCTTTGTCAAGGGGGATTTAAAAAGCTTTTATTTCATTTTCAATTAAATAAAAATTTAATTAAATTAAATTTAAGTTAATCCATTTACTAGCTGAACGCATTTATTTCTTTATTTCTTTATAGTCTTCCTGTCTTATTAATAAAAGCGTTTCCTTCATCCTATAAACATGTTAAAGGTATATTGTATTATATAGAGCAAGTTTATTTTATCCTCTACACTCTAAAACAAAATTTTAGTTGAAAAATGATTTTTTAAATAGACTTTGATTTGCACACAAAAGAGAACTAAAGGGGTGGGTAGTTGGAGCAAATACGACGGAAAATTCCTGGTATATTATTGATAAAAATGGGATATGAGAGAACAATAGCTTAGTTGTTATAACATTCCAGAATTCGAATTCAGTATTTTGTTACCCCTCCCTTAGTTCTTGGAATAATTGCGAACAGGAACATCCTAGTTTTTTATTAATAAAATAGTTGACTCCAGAGAACAATTGGAAAGTTTTTTAATACAGCAGTATTCGCGCGGGGTATTATGTTTCCCCGGCCCTTATTTCACGAAAGAATTTAATCAGAAAGACTAGTTAGAAGTTGTTTAGAATACTCAGTCATTCTGGAAATCAATATTTATTATTTTCTATTGAATTCAATCTCCGACTTATTTTTTCAAAGCTAAAATTTCAATGGGGGTAACTAAAAAAGAGTTAATTAAATTTTTATATCACATTAATTATCCGGTTATTCGAATTTATTTATCTCTCTTCTGAATGTGAAATATACCGATAATCATTGGATATACTCAAATTAAGTCATAGAGACAACGATAAAACATTTATCAGATCTGAAAGATGAGGAACAATTATAATTTTGTTCAACCAGTGCATCTTCTCAATAGACCTATTGTAAATTTTAGCGAATTTTTGAAGAAAATTAAGCTATTGCAATGGCTTCAGAATTTATGTAATGCGAATTTTTGAACATTTTCTCCATGGAAATCCGTTTTAGACCATTCTGGATCGATTCCTGAAATTTAACACTTTTTTATGTGTGTATGTATATATATATGTATGTATGTATGTATGTATGTATGTATATATGTATGAATGTATTATATATATATATATATATATATATATATATATATATATATATATATATATATATATATATATATATATATATATATATATATATACATATATATATATATATATATATATATATATATATATATATATATATATATATATATATATATATATATATATATATATATATATATCTATATATATATATATTTTGGATTTTTTAAGTGCATCATAGCATGAGGTATCGTCGTGAGAGACACATATATATATATATGTGTGTGTGTCACTCCCGACGATACCTCATGCTAGGATGCACTTAAAAAATCCAAACAAATATTAAAATGTCAATAATATCAAAGAAAAGATGAGTTAGTTGGCCAGAATTTTTTGAGTCCATTTAGGGTCAAAAATAGCATAAAAACATGTTATTTCCATTTTACACCCCTCTTATAGCAAAATATGACAAAAGTGTACACAACAACAATTACTGTACTCTTAAAGAGCTTTCCAACGACATGCATCTTAAAGGGTTTATACTATTTTGACCTTTGTACCCTGTACCCGTGTGTATCAATTTTTTTTTTCACCCATTCAAATTCTAAACCAAAATGTTTCTCATTAAGTCATGGTGTATGACTGAACTTTTTAGAGTTGGAAGTAGATAAATAAAAAGACAAAATAGAAGATAAATTACAGACAACGGTAAAACATTTATCCGAGCTGAAAGATGACCAATTATTTTTGTATTGGACCAAAGCATTTTATTTGGGAATAACCACTTAATTTTCACTTAGCAGTTTACAGCTTAGTACTTCTTCACCATATTAAAATAAAGAAATATTTTATAGGATGGGATAGAAAAGTGGAAGGATAAAAAAAAAAAAAAAAATATTAATTTTCTGTTGTTAATTGGTTTGCTGCTTCAGACTTAATCTGGGATTGTTTTTCTCTTGTATTTTTTATTAACTTTATCAATTAGTTTTTTTTTTTAGTTTGTTTTATTACTTTTCCTCACCTTCTCTGAAGCCATTTATAAGAAAAGTATGAATTATTGTTTTCATCCAAAAAAAATCCTAAACTGATTTTTTCCTAAACCGAGATTTCAATAAAATTATCCGTTTTGGGTGTTTTTAAGAAGACTTGAGTGGTTTTTAGCTGCATGTCTGTCTGTCTGTATGAGTCACGCTTAAGTCCCAAAGTTTTCAAGCTAGAGAGTTGAAATTCGATACAAAAATCCATCTTTACAAGTAGTTGAGCTGCTTGGACAATCAATTTGTGATGTCATTAATCGATTTTTCTGAGTAAGCAATAATTTTTAAAAATCGTAAAAAATCAAAAGAATATCCGATTGCTCGGAAACTTGCATCAATTATACCTCTTTATAAGACAAACATTGCCACTGAATTTCGGTTTTATTCCTGCCACCATTTTGAAAATATCGTCTTTTGAAATATGAAACTTAAACGCTAAATAATTTTTGAACTATTTCGCCGATTGAACTGAAATCCGCACCAATGATACCTTTTCTATAAGATAAATAAGTCCTCTATGTATGTTATTTTTATTTTAATTTTAAAAAAATGTTAAATAATAATTAAATGTGCCTACGAAAACTCAAAAACTAATAAATGGAAAACACTGGACCAAGTAATTATACACTCGTATACGAGTATGAGAAAGTTTGTCTGAGTTGTGTCGGACCGATTTTTAACTTTTTCATATAGAGAGGAAGTAATGTGTTGGCGCGAAAATTCGATTTTGATAGATTTACACGTTTTGAGATCCCCTGAGTCCAAAAACGTTTTTCTTAAAAAAAAAAGTCTGTTTGTCGAGTAATTTTATCGGTCCGAGACAACTCAGACAAACTTTATAACTAAACTAAATAACTTCTCCTCGGCGGGGAATCGAACCCGTCCTCTCTCCGTTCGCGTTTAATGCTATTTTTTCAGAAACTAAATAGAGGAAAACATCAAAATCGTCGGAACCGTTTTCGGCAAATAATTTTTTTTCAGAGATTTTAGGGGATAGCGCTCCCAAATTTAGAGCCAAAATTAATTTCTCGATTTCGCCTCAGGGTATGATTTTTCTGAACATGTATGCCAAATCGTCATAGTAGTTTAGGCTCCAGGCGTCTGCTCAGACAGACATTTTTTAAAAACCACTTTTTTGGACTCAGGAGACCTCGAAACGAATATTCTCGCTATCACAATGCTTTCTCTTTATATGAGAAAGTAAAAAATAGTAGAAGCATAGCTCTTTGAAAACATTTTCTAGAATAGGGAAGCGAGACAAAGCGATAAAACATCCTTTCCCTTGCCTTTATCGTGTTTAAAACGAAGTGGATAGACTAATTTTTATTAATTTTGTCTAATTAGATATAGTCAGAGTATGAGGATCTTCAAATCAGACTGGTTTTAGTCCTCACCGTTTTTATTTAACAAGAACTCTTTGAGATTTTAATTTAATTTTACTTTTAGCTATAAAAATGATCTGGATTTGATGTCCTTTGACAATTATTTTAACTGTTTCAATTACATATTATGTTTATTAAATTATTTTTAAATTCATTAACTTATACAATGTGATTTATCCTCGTTTTATTATTTTATTTTAAATTTTTATAAAAGATAATAATAATAATAATAATAAAACATCAGAAAACCTAATTCTTATAGATTTTAAAGTAATGAATATATCAAGTTATTAATTATACAAATATTTATATTACTTTAGGAGTTGAGTAATAGCTCTAATATTGAGTAATAGCTATGATAAAAGCTATAATATTGAGTAATAGTTATAAAATCCAGGTCAAAGGATCAATACTATTATCATTTTATTTACAATATTATTTAATTTTTTGTATTTTCTTATTAATTTAAACTAACTCTTTAACCCTAGAAAGCTAACCTGGAGTCAAAATGACTCCCATTTTTTTTTCAACTACGAATGCACTTTGTCTGTAAAACACAGAACTCCCTTCTTAGCTATGCTATCTCCCACTCTTGAATGACCCTTCTACACTTCTATCAGTTTCACATTCAGATTCTAAAGAGGACATATCGTTTGTTTTTCTGCAGTCACGGAGTCATTTTGACTCCTGTTTAGTCTTACACGTAAATTTTTTGTAGGTCATTTTGACGCAGAATAGTATTTTTTAGAATAGTATGTCGTGTTATTGTTTATTTTGGCATTTTAAATCTTATAAATTAAATATTATATAACTTTTAATTCAATAATTATTTCAAATGTAAGGTAATATAATTGTAATTTATTCATTTATAAGTATAAATTATTTTTTTTTTTTTTTGTCGTTATATGTCTAAATTATATAAAGTTAATAGAATATGAATATAGTCAAATAATGGAGAAAAAATACAATGATCTAAACGACATGTATCGCTTGATGAAGGAAATGACCGATTCAGATACCGATTATGAAAAAGAGCGTATTCGACAATAATGGTGACTATTGTGATTTGGACCCTGATTTGAAAATAGAAAATGCCTTTTTTGATCCCATCAGCGATGATGAGGAAAATGATAAATTAATTGAAACAATTTACGAAATAGAAAAACCAAAGGAGAGGAAAGAAAAAAGTTACATAAAAAAAAGTAAATAAAACCACTCCGGTAGATAGCAATACCGGATATGTAATAGTAGTCCAGATTGAAAAACCGAAATTAAAAGGAAAAAATTGTTTTTTTATGGGAAACAAAGCACCCAAGTGTCCCTTCAACTAGCACTAAAACGTATTAAAAAAATATTGTACATATTAGGCCTTTATATTTTAATAAAACTGGGTATAATAGATTTGGGAGTCAATATGACTCAAGGTTAGTCTTAAGAGGTTAAAAAATATGGTTAGCGTTCTAGGGTTAAAGCAGTACCCCTCGAGAGCTTAGGCCTGCTAAACGCATTTATATTTGTTACATTATTATTATGTTTATTATTGATTCTTGATTCTTATAATACGAAGGCGTATGGAATTTTTTCCATCAAAATACTTTCTCTTTATACAATGTACATGAGAAATAAAAAATAAAATACAATAGCAAGGATAATATCAACATTAGTTTTAGTATATAATGATATTTCAAGAAGAGAAAATACATTTTTAAATAAAGATAAGCCATTTAATATGAATTGACAACGCCGTTCTTCGATTTCATTTATCGGTGAAAATCCGTCCTTTATACGTATTAAGGTATATTTATTAAGTTTTTGTCTCCCCGGATTATCGCGGAATCCTAAACATGAGTTTAGGGGAAACACTCTTGGGTTCCGAAGAATTCCACTTGAATAGAACTAAATAATTAGTTGGAAAACGGATTGAGATATTTTTGTAAAGACTTCCTTTTGAAGGGTATTATGTTCAATTGATCACTTCTATTGCTGGAAGCAACTTTTCATAATATTATGCTGTACTATTATTTTTTCATAACATGCTGCAATATTTGCTTGTATACAATTGGATTGTTTGAAATTAGATTGTTGGCTTTTATTTAACATTTTTTTATCACATTAAATAATGACTTGATAAGATGGATTAAAAAAATAACTAATTTTGTTTTTTCAGTTGATGTATCAAAAACGTTATTTTCCTCTTCTTCTTGAGCGAATGTTTCTTAATACGATAAGCATTTACGTCACTGATAATACTAGCTAAAGATCTCTAAAAACAGTGTTAAATGTTCTTAACAACAACAGAACAACAGAAGTTAGTAGAAAACTAGATACATCTTTTTTATATAACCGTTTTTAAATTTGACGACTGTAGAATGAAAGTGCTAAGTAATAATAAAATACATAAACATGTATTGTATTATCCTGACTGAGTATTGCTTTTCTTAAGTACATATTGTCTAACCAAGACAATGTTACTTGTAACGGTAAATTAAACAGAAGGCACTTTAGGTATCCTGTTCCTAAGAATCGGTGGACTATATATTGATACATTTATTAGGTGTCTTATACTACCGGTATTTATTAGACGTCTTTTGTTCTCGGGTTAAATTTTCATTAGCGGTAATTCTAAACTGACCGAGGGTCGAGTTTCAGGTCTGAAAAATAGCGGGATGAATTGTGTAGGGGGCCTTGTCACTCCGGATTCAAGATCTACTCTATTGACCACTTGACACGGGGCTAGATTTAAAGTGACGCGATCGACCCTAATTTCAAACCTTATCCCGCCGCTCCTGCCTCTCTCTAACTCCAGTTAGATTCTTTATCAAATTCACTTCCAGGTATCGAGTATCTTCAATTTGTATCGATTGGCATTTTGAGCCAGATGAATTAACCCTTGCCGAGATTTGAAGTGCCAATGTATTATGTATGACGATATATTTATAGTATTGAACTGAATAAATCCAGGATTTTTGTGCTGAATCAGTTGTTTCTCTCGTGGAAATCAACGTCAAAAATTATAACGATGTGTGAAGGGCTGCTTTTTTCTCCTGTTGCCTATTTATATCTTTGAACAATTCATTAAATTTTGTTTAAGTACATATTTTAAAATTCGACAAATAATAATTAGACTCGCACAAATAATCGTCGTTAAGCATTTGTTTCTGAACATATGAAACGGTTTGGGTAATGGCCCCTACACACTATTGGTTCGGCAGACAGGTCTGAATATGATTTCTGACACACACGTAAGGTGTGTAGGGAAACAGACAGACCATTCCGGCGACCGCACGCCTTATGAATTGTCACAATGTAATTTTTTCTAGTTGTGTTAAACAATAACAAATTTACAAAAATAAATAAATAAAATATCACTATACAATATTCAGTCATTAGTTTTACAAAATCGTTTGTATTATCCGATTAATAAATAAATTACCACATTTGTATGGAGAAATTTTGTTGTTAAAATTCGAAAAAGTCTGAAGATTAAAATATTAATTATGGAATAAATTTCATATTCTGATGAGATGTTAGTAAAAATTCGAGTCTTAAAAAAAATCCTTTTTTCTTGATTTTAAATTTAAGTTAATATCTTTTTTTCTCACTGAATCACGTCCGCTGTTTTCTACGCTCAATATTAATCAAGTAAATTCGTCAACGTAACATATCGAAGAAAGCTACCTAATGTATTTTTTATTTTACACATGGGATACAGTTGGTATCATTTAAAAAAATATGGCGTCAAAATATGGAAATTCAAGTGGATATATGGAAAAAACAATGCCATAATATGTCGAGTGAAGCACAAGCCTCATGCAAATTTTTTCTCGACGCCACCTACTTTTCTTTCTTGCAACAAAATATAAAAGTCCCGCTTTCTAATTATTTTACTGTTTTATAATACCTATACTGTTCATAAGTGATTTCTGTCTTTGTGAAGAGCAAACACTCTCAATACGTATTACCAACCGACTAAATGTAATAATTTTACGTTATAATTATTTTTATCTACGATTGATTCGAAATATAAACATCATATCTCTGTTTAGATGCGTAGAAAGTGATTAGTTACGTTCTTGTATTCATTGCGCATGCGCGTCTCATAGTACTGAAGAATTCCTCTTCTTTACCACCCTAGGGCGGTAAAGAAGTGGAATTCTTCAGCTTTACGCATGATTAGCGAGTTTATATACATTTAACAAAACTAATTTGCTGTTCTTTATTAAAGTAACTGTTTATATCGAGTTTTTAGTGAAAAACAATGAGTGAATCAAGTAACTTTGTCGAAAATGTGGAGAATAATACTCCTCCAGAAATAATTAATTCGGCAAATAATACAACTCAAGAATTAATGCCATCTTTATCAAGAGAGAGATACGAACTTACATACAGCAAGTTTATTTTTTTCTGTATTTATTATTAAAATCTAACAATCGTAGATAAAGTACGGTACGCAACTCGTGCGAAAACGGCATTTTGCATTGCTCGTGTGGTTTTACTACCCTCGCTATCGCTCGCATGCAAAATGCTTCTTTCCGCACTCGACGCGTAATGTACTATATATTAAGTTTAAGCTTCGATGATGTGTCTTGAGGGGTAAATAAAAAACTGTTTTTAGTTGTTTAAAAACATGGTTGATATTTCATTCCTTATGTTGGGGCATTCTCAAAACCTGAAATTTATTAATACTTATATAGATCTAATACATTTCTGTAAATATTTTATTTTTTAATAGTTTAACAATATAAAATTTAAAATTTAAGCTTCTAAAAAATGAGTGAAAATTGTCCTTTTTTATATACATAATAATTATTGAGACTTTCTTTAATAATTTTATTATATTGATAAAATAAAATCATAAATAACAATTTTTAATGGTTACCTTAAATAGATTTCATGCTAACATGTAATGTACTATTGTTATGACATAATCTCATTATTTGTATATAATTAGTTTTATTAGAAAACTCATTCTGAATATCATAATACCATTGGAAGATGTTAGGAAATTCCTTCTATTTTTTTTATCAACACACCGTATGAGCCTCAAATAAAAAATAGAAATACATAATATATTTGTAAACGTATAAAAGGTCTAGTATAATTACTTTTTTTAATCATATAGAAGACGGTCAACTTTGTTGGAATAGGTAAGATTATTTTGTTGTATTGCTTTCTATAGCGTTGTATTCAAGTATGATGTTGCAATTACAAATTCGATAACATTTTCTCCTTTTACAGTGGATAAATGATGGTAGGTTTTTTGTGTAATGTTTGGTACACCAGGTCATTTCAAATAGAATTTATTCGGTGGGCTGTTTAATCATTGATTATCCAGTGCTTTCATATACCTGCCTCGTCTGGGTTCCACCCTTTTTCCGTCTTTTCTTTTTTTGGCATCGTCTCCTACTTGGCCCTCTTTCATTGCCTCTATAGTACTCTCCTGTTGAATATTTTACTATCCGACTCTTGCCATTCTTTCCTTTTCCGATTTTTCTTCTTTTCCATCTTCTTTTTCTGTTGCTTCTTGTCTTAACATGTACTTGAATTTTTATTTTTTTAATGTTATATTGCAATCTTTAAAGCTAATTTGTTATTCTATGAGTAAAATGATAATTATTTGACTTCTACTTCAAACTTTTAAATTACTTTAACTATTCACAACCCGTAAGGACCACTTTTACTTCCAAACAAAATATTTTAGGGTATAATAGTCTATAAAATATACCTTTTAAGGTCTAATACAAACCCTCTCCTATAAATTTTATTCGAAAAATTAGTGTGAAACTCATCCAGAATGATTTTCATCGCCGAAATTACCTTGCTCCTCTAAACTCCAACTCCAGAGTACGAAAAAACTTTACTGTCAACTCAACTCCTTTCGTTATAATTGACGTCTAATGGACGCCGTTTTTATGAATTTTATTCTCTTGAAAGTCTAATTTTATACTTAAGAAGAAATACTCTAGGTTAATCAAAATTCTTTACAAAAGTCATCAAAAACAGTTAACCTTATATGTTATTCGGGTCATTTTCCAAAAGAAGTGGCACTTTTTAATTCTGAGCAAACCTTTATGCCCAAATTTAATTAGTGCTTTATTTTAATGCTGAACATCTATACAACAAGAATATGTATGCGCGTCGCGGGATTTTTAAGTTTTACTATTTTTTATCAATTTTTAAATAAGAAAAGTCAAGTTACTTAGTCACAATAGTTACCGTAATTTTCTTCACCTTATACCGATTTGCAAAATTATATTTACCATGTGGAAATCGTCTCACAGACTCAAACCTATTATAAATATTGTCTACTAAGGCCATTTCTTACATTGGTTTTAATTTGTGAAAAAATTAATTCATTATACTCGTAATTTTGTCACGATAGTTACCGTTCAAGTTCCATTAATTAAAGTTCCTGGTCATAGAGATTTTTTGTTAGCTGATTAGATTTAATTTACTAAATAAGTCAATGTACACACAACTCTCTGAAGAGTACGAAGTTTTTTTTTTTTTTTTTTTTTTTTAAATAACTTATTAAGCCTCCTCTATAAACGTTGACACTAGGCACACAAACATAAACGTTGGGTCGCATCTGACCCGGTACTTCATAATTGCAACTATTGAGCCAGGGAAACAATAATGCACAACTATTGATCAACCATTTATTCAAGTATATGGTGTTTTCAAAAGGGATTTTGTCTTTTAGATTATGGTAAATTTTGCTTGTTTTGTTTAGTGAGCGGACAGGTCGAAACGTCGCCACAATAACTTATAGAAATTTATTATTTTTACCCTGAAGTGGATCCATTTATATGAATAAATAAATTAGGAACATTATAATAAACAATGGGTCATATCCGACCCAACTAGAGGAAGAGCGACTTTGAGAGACGAGTTAAGCAAAGATGATACTTTCCTAATTTGATGATAGTTGGTCCAAGCTTTGGTTATGACAGATTGGAAGGGTACCTAGAGCCCTGTGGCCCTAAAGGAAAGGGAAGATGAGAAATTCACATTTATTTGTTACGCGGGTCGGATTGGACCCGTACGTTTAGAGAAGAGGGTTAAATTTAATTTGTTTTAGTAACTATTGTACGCTGGGGGTAACTAATGTACATCTATCTTGCTCCTGGGTAACTATAGTGACAAATGTCGTGTTCCTCTAGAGTTGGGTATGATAAAATAGTTAAAGGGACGTTTTTAAAAAATGTGACACTTTGACAATTCTAAGCCAACTAGTGCTTTATTTTAATGCTGACATGTTACATCGAATGTGCATTATGTAGCTTGATTTAATTAGACTAGCACAAGCTACGTATTGCACAATTCCCTCTTTAATGGGAACCACAGCGCTCTGCTCTATCATGAGTAACAACTCAATATAAAGTGTATCAAAAGTATGTACATTTTTCTTTCAATAAATGGTATTTTTTATTTTTTTTTTATCTATACAACAAGAATATGCATGTGAAAAGTAACTATCGGGACAAGTAACTATTGTGACTTATAAACTAAAACATGGCGTCCAAGCCGCTCTAATGTATTAATGCCTTCTGTTATTTAGAAATGATTCTGTTAACTTTCAAACACTGAAATCCCCCTCTCAGTCAAACAGTGCAGCCAAATTCTTGGTAACTATTGTGAAGTAACTATCGTGACCCATTGCTAGGACAAGTCTTTACTTTATTAAACTCTCGACAAATAACACCGAGATAATATAGAAATTATATTTAGTATCACAAACTATATTATATTTCCTATCTAGCCTTATAGTTAGAAAGTCAAGGAAAAATCATTTTTTTGAACATTTTTGAGCATGATAACTAAGGTTAAAAGGGGTTGGGACGTAACTATCGCGACTTTTAGAATATATAAATTTAAATTTCTCCTCCCAAAAAAGGATATTAAAGAATCTGACCACACCGAAATGACGAATTTTATCTATAGAAAAATGTTTTTGTATGTGTATGAGGTGTATGAGGAAGTAATAAAATTTTTCATTTCGCGGACAGTGAAAGTGTCACTTTTTAAAAAAAAAAAAATATCCATTTAATGCTAGTAAAAGAAGTCCAAAATGCTTTTAGTTTCTAAAAACGTTGACATACTCCTAGCAAATATGTTAAATGTAAACTTGAGAATTTACCACACATTGGGAAACATTTTTTAGAGAAAAATTCACTCCCCTCGGCGCACAGGGGTGTCAAATTACAATTTTTTACGGAAAAAACAACCGGTTTTTTAAAGATTTTTAATTTTTTTTCTCAAAAACTATGGAATGTAGTGAAATTTAAAATCAACCTAAAAATTATCTCCCCGCCCGAAGAATCGAACCCGACTACTCACCCTTCTCAATTATAGCTATTTTCTCAGGGAATTTTTGCTAATATCCTTTTCTGTAGTCGAAGTTTATTCATTCGCCATCCCACTGAGATAAGAAACCACAAAGGGTTGATAAGGGCAGATAATTGTTGTTTTAGGTTTATAATAAGATTCTTAAGGTTAGGATTCAGGGGTCGGCAATCCGACAAATTAAAATAATAATCGTTAAAAATTACCCACTCCGTAGCAAAGCACAGGAATTCAGCTAGTCTATTTATAAATACGCTTGAAGATAAACAAATTAGTTAAAAAAATTAATTTTACAAAAAGAAAGAAAGTGTTGCAAAAACGTTTTCATAAATTCAGTAAATAAATCATTACCAGGAAACTATAGGGTTAATTTAATCCTCCAATTCAATTTGTTTAAATAGGTAAAAATCTAGGTGTTTCGTATAAAAATATAAATTAGAGAAAATCAAGTATTGTTTAAAACAACAAAAATTAAGATTAAATTAGTAAACTGAAGGGAATTTAAATTGGATAATTAATTTAACTGAAATAAAGCGAATTATAGGTTTACAGCAGTCACAATATTTGATATTTTAATGTAAAAATAGACAATTCAATCAGGAAGTAAACCAAGTTTCCTTTTTAAAATGAAAAATAATAATTACATTTTAATTATATAACTCTGACCGGAACATACAATCCGGACAAATGTCTATAATTATATCAAATTTGTTTTTTGCATTTTAGCAGTCTTTGAATGTGATTTAATTTTAATTTTAGTCTATATATATATATATATATATATATATATATATATATATATATATATATATATATATATATATATATATATATATATATATATTCCCTATGATCCCTGATGATGGCGAATTATCATTATAAAATTGATTCACAAATTCAATAAATGTATATACAGGGTGGGACAAAACAAACCGCACTTTTTTGAACACTTATAGCTCAGCTTCTGTAGTAGATAGAGATATGGGGTTTGCGGGGTCTGAAAACTAAATTCTTCTACTTTAAATTTCATATCTATAACTTTAAAAACTATTGGGTGAAAGCCATGAAATAACTTAAATAGGGTCTTAAAAAAAGTCATCCGGGTTGTAATCTTGTCTAGTATTATACTTTTGATAGAATAAATTACCATATGGTGAAGGTGGGGGGGGGGGGGGGTTCTTTGTAGGTAAGTGGGAGGAGTCCCTCAGTGTTATAACAAACATTGAAGATGGGTTAAGCACAATTTTGCCTGAAATTAAAGATCAAATGCTAAATTACACGTTTATGCAAGATCCCATCACTCCTTGCAAAAAATTCAATACTTGCAAGAGAATTGCTCTAACTCATATATATATATATATATATATATATATATATATATATATATATATATATATATATATATATATATATATATATATATATATATGTGTGTGTGTGTGTGTGTGTGTGTGTGTGTGTGTGTGTATAGTTAAAATACTACTGGCTGATCACGAAATCTCTAGAACCACTGGATCTATGACCATGAAATTTTGTATTTAGGCTCCTCTTAGCCTCTAGGTGATCTCTATAAAAAAAATCATTTTACGATCCACTATCTTTATTCAAGATGACTATTTATATGACAAGATGGCTATTTATATGACAAATTCTTAATGAGAGCTTCTAGTTAACCTTTAAGAAGGAGGGAGTAAAAAGGGTAATATTTGAATAGTTTTTTTTGAGTTGGCATAATCGTCGTATATTTTTTATCTTAAGGCAAATCTTTTAACCAGTGAAAAATTAGCACCTTTCGAATTAGTGCTTGGATTTCGCAAAATATTTTAATATAAAGTGCGTTTTGATGTATTTCTGGCACTTCTTTATACTGTTACTCCCCTTATAAAAAAAACAGAAGGGAGTAACAATCTAAAGTCTAAAGAATGTGTACAGAATGTTCTTCTTTAGAATGTTACTCCCCTTATGAAAACAGAAGTGGGATATTCCTTTGACCCAAAGTACATTGGACTAAACATCCCTTTTTCTTAATAGTTATTTAGTCAATGTATTTGTATTCTAAAACAACATAGGGGAGTAACAATCTAAACATCTACCGTATTTCTTATATTCTTAAAGGCTTCGACGATCTATACCTCAATATGAAAGGTGATTAGAAAAGAGCTATTGTAGAATCTATGCTTTTACAGCTAACTTTTAAATAGCTTAATAGCTTCTATTCCTGTGAGCTCAATTGCATTGAATATACTATAAACTAAATCATCTGAATCGGGCAATAAAGCTAAACACTTAATTTTCTTTTGAAATAATATAATTTTGTCAAAAGGTTTTTTTTACATTTTTCTTTAGTCAAAACATATCACCGTTGGCTAATCAATCTAAATCGGCTTTGGCTTTATTAATCAGTAAAAAATAGAACATTTTCCGAACGTTTTGAAGTGCTACAGGTTGTTTATCGCTTTACAAAAAGGAATTCGCTGAGGTCCTATATTGCACCTTTTTTTTTAATTAAGCCCTAGTTCTCTTTGATAAAGTTGTATTTTTTTTATCTTCTGTTTCTCGATAACTTTATGAATAGATTGAAAAAAAATTAGTGTAATTTTCTGAAAGGTTGGTTCGCCGGTCGAACAAAGGGAAGTCGGAGGTTCAGTGAGGCGAGAGAACGAACTTGGACTGACGCCTGGACGCCCGTCAAGTCAGAAAATGTTTGTTCCCCCTAATATTCCACGCGTCAAGCATTATTCTTACTTAAGCCTTTCTGTGTTAATAAGTAGCCGGGTTACATACTCTAGCATCAACTCCCGATCTAAAAGCCTCATAAAATGCCATTATCTCAACCCTTACTTGTTTATAAACTACATTCATTTATACCTTTTGAAGTTGAAGCTTAGCTTATTCCGCAATCCTCTTATATCACCCGGTGTAGAGCTTGAACAAAGATATCACTAGTTTTGTCAAAAACCACAGTACGAGCATTCCTTGGGTTACTCTGATTGCGGAAAGCCGGTTTCGACGAGCCGCCTTCCTTCGCTCATCCCTTTGGGTACTGCCCGGAGGGACCGAGCCGAAGGTCATCTACGCCTTAACCAATCGCTCCGTTTCCCATATGTCCTGGTTTTGCTGTAGCCTCTCTGATGAGACCGCCAGATGAAGCACAAAAAATGATTCCATTTTCATCTCAAGATAAGATTTTTCTGACTAGGTATGTATCATTATATTTCCATTTAAATCAGATCAGTACTTTAATTTCCACACGTCTTTACGTTACATATATGATGACACACAGTATTAAATATATTTGGCTGGTTTCAGTTCGTTCAAACAATTATTTAAATTATACTGATAAACTCAAATTTTGAAAGTTATACAATCCAATATTTGTATATCGTTTAAACTTAATTAATTGTATACCGTTGAATATTAGTGTATAGTTTAAATTCATCCAACACATTTTAAGAACAATCTTGTCCAATATTTGTGTATCGTAAAAACTCCTGTTGAATTTATCATTTTTATTATAATACATAAAATTCCGTTGTTTAAATACTCGTCAACTTAATAAATAGCATTTATTATAAATTAATTTAATTATAAAATTATAATAATAAAAATAAGTGGATCCATGATAAACATAAATGCACTCACATTGAAGTTCTATAAACAAACACGATTTTAAAGAAGAGGAAAGAAATGAATAAAATACCACATTGTCTTTGGAAATTATCAAACTGTCTCTAGTATAAATGTCAATTAGTCGTAGCCACATCCCAATTAGAAGCCAATTATATTGGTTGACAGATCTTAGTGAAGATGTGACAATTAAGATGTGTATAGTGGTATTATTAAATTGAAAATCGCCAAAAACCGGACGAACTATTGTGCTTATAAACTCGAATAATAGATTACTAATGATGGCATTTTTGAACTTATAAAGGTATTTAAAACATTATTAGGTATTTATTTGTGTCTCAACAAAAGTACAACCTTGGTCATTTAAATTCAGCCTTATACGCTTGTCAAGTTCTTCCGGAGGAGACTGCGTCAGAGTTTTTGTGCATTTCGACGTATCGAAATAATTTCAGGGATCATTCTCAAGGGTTTTGTTCACGATGAGAGCTATTGCAAAGTTGTAAATTAATCTCGTCATGAGTAAAACATTCTTGAGAATAATCCCTGTGATAGGTTGGAAATGTCGGGATTCACAAAATCTCTGACTCGGTCTATTCCAGAAAATATGGATTTATTAGACTCGTGCTGTGGAAACCAAAAGTATAGATATACCGGGATTTATGTGTGGCTCAACAAAAGTACAACCTTGGTCATTTTAATTTCAGGCTTATACGCTTGTCAAGTTCTTCCGGAGGAGACTGCGTCAGAGTTTTTGTGCATTTCGACGTATCGAAATAATTTCAGGGATCGTTCTCAAGGGTTGCTCACGATGAGAGCAATTGCAAAGGATTAAGTTGTAAATTAATCTCGTCATGAGCAAAACACTCTTGAGAGTGATCCCTGTGATAAGTTGGAAATGTCGGGATTCACAAAATCTCCGACGCGGTCTCTTCCAGAAAATATGGATTTATTAGACTCGTGCTGTGGAAACCAAAAGTATAGAATTATACCGTGACTCTTCCTTTTATTCCAGTTCCTTTTATTTTTAAAGGGCAAGATGGGAACACTAAATCTAATTATCAAGTATGAATAGTAGTAATGTATATAAATTAAAAATAGTCACGTTATCCCTTTAATGTTAAGGGGTGGGGGGATTAATAAGAGTAATGACTCAGCGCTTTTCATTAAATCTACAACGTCGTTTTATAAAATTGGGATTCTGCAGAAACATATACCTTTTTTTGAGAATACATTTTCTATTTCTTTCGTTTTTAATTGGGTATTAACTATTTCTTTGAAGTTTTTTCCCCGTATATCCTAATATAATGTGTACATATAAAAAATGTATACTTGTTTTAAGGCACTCCTACTAATCCCTTGCAATCATTTGAATTCCTTGAAACCAAAATTTTCAATTAATTGGCGTATTAATATTTTTTTGCCACAAAGCAGGGCGATTAAACAGACTAACACGTTTGGAACGTCAGGGAAGAGTGTAGTATTTGCAGATATTCGAAATAAAAGTGGAGAAAAAAGCGCAGAGGGAGAGTATAGTTGCATTAGAAGATAATAAACCGTAAATAAAGAGCGATAAACAGAGAAGTAAACCCGATCAGCTTAAAAATCCTTTCGATGAAATAAACAGCTTTTTCCATTCTCTAAATGTTCATACTAATAATTCATTTTCTAAAAGTAGTCATAAGAAGTACTATCCCATAATCCCATAAGAACAAAAGTGTGAACCAAGTTCTTTATGACACGTTACAGCGTCTGTAGCCCACGAGTTAATCCGAAAAAAAAGGCCGTCACAAAATCGACCGATGACCATAACTTGAGTAAAAGATGACTCATTTAGTTGAACTTTAGTACACATATGTTCATTTTGCCAATCGCTCGCGTAAGCGTAAACTTCAAATGTAAAATTGGAATTTTAAGACAGGAAAAAATTCTAACTTCATCTATTCAAAGAGACAAACAACTTTTGAAAATAACTTTTTTTAGTAAAACCAACAACGACACCGCTATGAATTAATAAAGATCGCTAAATTTATTAAAACGGACCTAAACGTTTAAAATAGAGAAAACAACGTTTTTACAGATATCTTACGTTCTAACGTAACGATCTTAATAAAACTTCATACACATCGTCTAGTCTGACGCACAATTGAAACAGGCTTCTAAAATTTCAACCTGGTGCAAGCAGAAGTCTTTGTTTGGTGAAGTGATAATATTTTATAATATTTTTAATGTAGCATGCTGGAGCTAGAGGGTTAGGGAACAATTCTGTTCTACTTGGCTCTATACTACAATCATCCTCTTTAACTATCAACTCATCATGATTTTCTCAATATTCAATACATATTTATAATTGCAAGGCGCTCGCTTCAAGATAAAATAAATGCTTTTCTTTTAATTTTGCCTTAACTTCACTAAGTACAAATATTTACTTTCAATTTTGTCTTTTTTCTAACTCCGCCATGAATAAGTAGTTAGCATTGTATAATTAGCAGTGTGATTTTATAATTTATATTTAATGAAAAGCGTAAGGAACTTCGACCCTACTGGGTGTCCTGTGACACCACACGTATTTTTTTTTTTTTTTTTTTTATCATAAATCCTTTATGCATACGCATATTGGTTGTGTGAGTCATCAGCAATTTGTTTATAATTAATTTATTTATAAAAACACACTTTAAAAATTTTCATAACAATTAAGGTTATTGAGTTTTTACGAGCAACGTCGTTCAATGTGTTTTAGGGTTGGTGACCCTTACAATTTGATAGATTTATTTTTGTTTTGGTACAGTGTCTATGAGCCACGTTTAAGCTTAATTGGATGAACGAAAGAGGTTTAATTTGACCTAATAAGATTTTGACAACAGACGACTGTTATTAAATGCAACTCTTAACAAGATCCAAGTATAGGACTATTATTAGGAAAAATATAGACACCGAGTTGCCTCGCTTTAAAATTATACAGAAGTTAGATTAGAATTAGTGATCTACAGTTACAAATAGTTAGTGCAGTTAACTTGAAATAAAATCAAGTATAATTAACAGGCCAAGTGTGTGCTAGTGAGCACACAGCGAGGGTCCGTAGGCAACACTGCATTGATTAAGTAGGACTATTGACGGTGCTTTTTAAAATGCTAAAAACCCTACTTTGAACTACCTTATGGGTCTGGTATTCTCAAAACACATAAACAAACTGAACCGGACTATAAACATATAAATACACACAAAAGAGCATAATTATAAAAAAAAAAACGTATTTTGTCAACAAAAAGATTTTTTCTTTTTTTAGGGTCCGTAGGCAAAACCAAGGACGTGTGTCTGTCCGTCCGTCCTGTCGCCTGCTCTCACGGCTACACCTTTCGTTCGATCACTTTGAAATTTGGCATGTATATGTCTTGTACCTACCCACATATTTTAAAAATATAGCGACTTAAAAAAAATTAGGGTAAAAAAACTTAAGGGTTACATTTTTTTTCACCGTGAGGGGTATCATATGAAAGGGTATGTCGAGCGGATTACAAAAATATATAATTCTTTGGTTATAACTTTGATAGGGCGAGCGTAGGCAAGTTTGAAGTGGGTATGAAACGTGACCCCCCCCCCCCCCCCCCCCCCCCAAATCCATAATAGTTTTATTTAATCATTTATGTACCCTCCCATTATTTTTAGGGTCCGTAGGCAAAACCAAGGACCCTTATATTTTCCTGCGTGTGTCTGTCCGTCCGTCCAGTCGCCTGCTCTCACAGCTATACTGCTCTCGCTGCTTTTTGTTATCTTTATTAATGATCTTCCCAAACACTTAAAGGAAAAATGTAGCCAGTGTCAAATTACTTTATATGCGGATGACACTTCAGTCATCGTCGAGGGAAAAGATGTAGATGTATTAGAATATAATGTAAATACGATCTGTCGCGCATTTGTAGAGTGGTGTTCTGTCAACAAGTTGATTATAAATGAATCCAAAAGCACATCGATAATATTCTCTAATAATAATATTTCTCGTCCGCTGACTTTTCTGGTTAATAGTAGTTCCCTGTCTACGGTTCCCATGGGTAAACTTTTAGGATTAACACTCGATTGCAACCTAAAATATAGCGACCATGTCAATAATGTTGTAAAAGAACTTAACTCGGCCTATTATTTAATAAGAAAATTAAGAAGCTTTAATTCGGAAGGAGTTATTATGATGCTTTATTATGGTTTAGCTTACCCTTTCATGTCAAGTCACATTCTTGCTTGGGGCACCAGTGCGCGGGCCAAAAGGGTATTTATTATTCAGAAAAGAATAATAAGGACGATATTTCGTCTTTCTTCTCGCGACTCAGTCAAACCGATTTTCATGCAACATAACCTCCTAACCTTCTATTCAATTTTAATCCAAGAATCCTGCCTTTATGCGGCCAATTATCCAGAGAAATTTAGAAAATATAGTGACACACATAACATGAACACAAGGCACAAAGACTATCTATACCCATTAAAGTGTAGGACAAGTCAATATAAATTATCTCCCTTCAACTTTGCAGTGGCCTGTTTCAACAGATTACCTGCCTCATTGAAACAATATGCCACAACAAAACAATTTAAAAATAGTTTAAAGAGGTTTCTTGAAACCAAGGCATATTATAGTGTTCAAGAATATATGCAGCAAGAATGTTGAAATATATATTTTATTTAATTAATATTTTTTACTTTTTATTCTACGTTTAAGTTGATTGTCTGTTTCTTTCTGCTCTTATCTAATTTATCACTGTTTATATTTTGATAATTTATACTTATATTATTCCTAATACTCAATGTATTTAAGTTTTTGTATTTATGTATTTAAGTTTTCTTGTATTTTTTTGTACTATTATACGACCTACTGCATCCAAGCAAACAGCTTGGCAACGCAGCTAATATATAAAATAAAATAAAATAAAATAATATACCTTTCGTCCGATCACTTTGAAATTTGGCATGTATGTGTCTTGTACCTGCCCACATGTTTTAAAAATATAGCGACTTAAAAAAATATATTTTTCAAAAAAATTAGGGTAAAAAAACTTAAGGGTTAAAAGTTTGTTATTTTTTTTCGACTCCGTGAGGGGTATCATATGAAAGGGTACGACGAGCTAATCACAAGAATATATAATTCTTTGGTTATAACTTGGATAGGGCGAGCGTAGGCATGTTTGAAGGGGGTGTGAAACGTGTCCCCCCCCCCCCCCCCTCTATCTCGCTTATGTGAAGTGCAAAAAACTCTGAAAAAATTCCTGAACATTCTTCGACCAAAAGTAAAGATCGACCTTTTTGGAAATTTTGAAAAAAATATTATTTTATATTTTATTAACAAAATACGTTTTTTTTTATAATTATGGTCCACTGAACCGGACTACAAACATATAAATATATCGAAAACGATATATTTATATGTTTTTAGTCCTGTTCAGTGGCAGAAATATATTTTATCAGTAGTTTGTTTATGTGTTTTGAGAATATCAGACCCATAGGATAGTTCAAAGTAAGCTTTTTAGCAATTTAAAAAACACCATCAATAGGGTACTACTTAAACTATACAGGGTTGCCTACGGACCCTCGCTGTGTGCTGACTAGCACACACTTGACCTGTTTATTTTTTCTCTAAATTTCCAAAAAATAGTATCTATACTTTTGGTTGAAGAATGTTCAGAATTTTCACACTTTTCATAAGCGAGATAGAAGGGGGAGCACTTTTCACACCAACTTCAAACTCGCCTACGGTCGCCCTATCAAAGCTTATAACCAAAAAATTATATATTTTTTGTAAATAGCTCGACGTACCCTTTCATTTGATACCCCACACGGTCTCCAAAAAAACTATTACTTTTTAACCCTTAAGTTCTTTTACCCTTATCTTTTTGAAAACAAAAAATAATTTTAAGTCGCTATATTTTTAAAATGTGTGGTTAGGTTCTATACCTACACATATATGCCAAATTTCAAAGTGATCGGACTAAAAGTGTGGCCGTGAATGCAGGCGACAGACGGACATACAGACACACGCAGGAAAATAAAAGGGTCCTTGGTTTTGCCTACGGACCCTAAAATTTTTAATATCACTTATTTCATGAGTGATGCCGAAAAGCACAAAAACTCAGAGTGAAAGCTTCAATGCTATCAAATATTTGTGAACCTAATACTTAAAGGCTACGGGAGGATTAAAGAAAAAAGTATTTTTTAAGTACATAAATAGAATATAACTTGATATATTTATATGACCATACAGTATACAAGTATACACACTTTTATACATTTTATTTTATTATATTACCATAAAAATACTGGTTTGATTAATCACTTAAAGTAATACACAAGTCCTTGCAGTTTTTATTTGGACAATTTACTAATGTTGTACTGTAAATAATTGGTAAATTTATATCTCATATATAGAGAGTATTGTGATAGTGTGAAAAATCCATTTTGAGATTTTGATGGATTTACACTTTTAAGGTACCCTGAGTAGAAAAAAGTGGTTTTTAAAAAATGGCTGTCTGTGCAGACCCGTGTAGCCTAAACTACAGGGCCGATTTTGACGAAATTTGCATAAATGTTCAGAAAAAAAAATACCCCGAGGCGAAATCAAGAAATAAATTTTAGCTCAAAATACGGGGGCGCTATCCCTCAAAAACTCTGAAAAACGTGAAGATAAAACTATTTTTTGAAATCGGTTTCGACAATTTTGATTAAAAAAATCTAAAATGAAGTCCATTTAAATACAAATCCAAAGATTTAAGCCGTTTTCCCGGGAAAAATCTAGTTCCTGAGAAACGTGAACGGAGAGTGGCCGGGTTCGATTTGAGGAGAAGTTATTTTTATGATACATGTTGATAAAATAATAATGTACCTACGAAAACTAATAAATGGTAAACACTAGGCTAAGTAATTAAAAACTCGTATATGAGAAATTTTGTCTGAGTTGTCTCGGACCGATTTTATTATTATGATTTGAAATTATAGGTAACAGCTTTTAACCTGTTTTTTAAAAAAAAAAAAAATAAATAAAAATAACAATCACTTGTGTTATCCACAACATAAAACGTGTCTCGTTTCTCTTTCAACTCAAGAAAATTACTTCTAATGCAAAAGGTTTTTTTTTTTTTTCATTTAATAAAAGTATTCATGTGAAGGTTGTATAATATTGAAACTCAGCTTTATGTGCCCTTACAGAGATCTACTGATTACTCGATAAACCCGACTTCAATTCTAAAGAATTTTTATGCCTTTGACTAACATCTTTCGATTTTAATAACAGGAGACAGTCCTTTTTATGTTTACTATGTATATATATTTGCTTTCAATAACATATTTTGTTTTAACAATAAAGTATTTATTCTTACGTTTCTTTCAGAAGACCGACATCACTATCTTGGAAAAACGTTATTTTCATAAATGAATCTATAATAATCTCATATATATATATATATATACAGGGTGATTGGCGATATATGTAAAAAAAAATAAATAGGGTTATTCTAAACATCATTGGCTACAAAAAACGTCATATAAACCATGGGTCTATTCTCAACTGTTTTCCCACAAGGTTAAATTTTATGATTTTTTTTAGATCACATACCTTTGTTCATAAAAACACTTATTGCTCTAAAATTATAAAAGGTAGAACAATATTTTTGGGGTCGTTGTAAAGCTGACAACATTTTCTACAAGAAAAGTGTAATTTTAATTTTCACAACTTCAAATTACATGACGCAACATTTATACAAATATAACTTTTAAGAAAAAAAATAATTTTTTATTGGTTCCATAACTTGGCAAAGAATCAAGCTTTAACAAGGCGGACTTCAGGAAAAACTTCCTAATTTACTAACGTTTCGATCAATATTAATATTATTACCCATTCATATGGTGGAAATTTTAGTAAACATCCCTGAAAGTTAAAAAGAAAAGTGTTTATTGCTGTTATTGTTGACATGTAGATGAGTATACTGAACCAATCTTGCTTATTTTAATGTGTTTTTAATTATTTACTCACCTGTAAGTAAAAAATAGCAACAATAAACATGTATCTTTTTTACTTTCAGGGAAGTTTACTGAAATTTCCGCCATATGAATGGGTAATAATATAAATATTGATCGAAACGTAAGTAAATTAGGAAGTTTTTTCCTGAAGTCCGCCTTGTTTAAGCTTGGTTCTTTGCCAAGTTATGGAACCAATTAAAAATTAATTTTTTAATTTTTTTCTTAAAAATTATATTTGTATAAATGTTTCGTCATGTAATTTGAAGTTATGAAAATTAAAATTACACTTGACTTGTAGAAAATTTTGTCAGCTTTACAACGACCCCAAAAATATTGTTTTACCTTTTATACTTTTAGAGCAATAACTGTTTTTATGAGCAAAGGTATGCGATCTAAAAAAAAAATCATGTAATTTGACCTTGTGGGGAAACGGTTGAGAATAGACCCATGGTTTATATATATATATATATATATATATATATATATATATATATATATATATATATATATATATATATATATATATATATATATATATATATATATATATATATATATATATATATATATATATATGTATATATATATATATACAGGGTGTCCAACTTAAGTCTTCCAAAAAGAAGGGGCATATAGGAGACCCTAAAAGGAGTCAAAAAATGTTATATTAACTTATGTCTTTTCGGGCTTTGTTTTCTAACTAGAGCCATTTTTTAAAATTTTGGGCTAAACTTATTTTTTTACACTTAAACAAGTGTATCTCGAGAACAAAGAGGAGTAGCTCATTATTATAGGTATTGTTGGAGACCTAAAAACAGAAATGTTATTATCCATTTTCATGTATTTTTATTCCTTCTAGTTCAAATTTAGCTCAAAATGTCTTTTTTAAAAAATCGAAAATGAAACAAAACTTTTTGACGGCCCACAGTGCTTAAACTAGAAATGTTTTGAATTGTCCAGGGCAATGGAGGCTTTGTTTAATTACCTCTTCATGGATACCCATATCATTGTATGTTAAATAGGAATTTCTTTAAGCCCGAAAGGAGATAGGTTAATATATCATTTTTGACTTCTTTTAGGGTCCCCTATATGCCCCTTCTTTTTGGCAGACTTAAGTTGGGACACCCTGTATATACATATATATTATATTATATAATATAAAAATACCCCTATAAATTGCAATATTTATTTGTCTAATTAACTGTTAAGACAAAGGGATATTTTCACTTCAATTTGCAGAAAAGTGATGTTCCTTTGTCCAAAAGTTTTTTAGACAAAGAAATGTTATCTCTCCTAGTAGAAGAGTAAATATAACAGTGATGTCGGTCTTCTGAAAGAGACCTTATTAAAATGCACATTTTCTATTACTAATCACTTTCTTTTACTGTCAAATTTTAAGGCGGTCTAAACCCGCTTGCTTACTGTGTTCACTTTAAGACTGCTTCTTTAAAATAAACAAAACACAAAAAAATTTAAATAAAACAGAATTTACCACAGATAATATATGGTAAAAATTGTTAAAGTGGGCACATTGGTCTATTAAATATAATTCAAATGATATGTACTTATATTAATATTAACTAATAATAGTTTAATAGTAAATCTTTAGTCAAGCAGTATTATAGTTGGAATAATTTACAGGTAAAATGTTTGTAAAAATATTTCTTTCTTAAGTATAATATGGAAATATTTTTTATTATATCAGTGTGAAAATTGTGTTTTTAAAACAGGTGAGAGCGAGAGCATTAACAATTATTTTTACTTTTCCTCACTACTAATAGTAGGAAAAGTATTGTTTTCACCAAAAAATTTGTTTTCGAGATTTCAACGGAATTATCCGTTTTACGTATTTTTAAGACCTCCTGAGTGGTTTTCAGCATGACGTATGTATGTGTGTATGTGTGTGTGTATGTGTATAAGTGTGTTATCATCGTAGCGCCCAAGGTATTTAACCTAGAGAGTTGAAACTTGGCAGAAAAATCAGACCTAACCTGTAGTTGTGCCGCCCGGAAAATAAACTTTTTCCGCCATCTTGATCCCAGTTTGCTGAGTCAGCAAAAATTTAAAAAAAATCGTAATAAATCGAAAATGGTTCTGATCGAGTTGAAATTTGGCTCGACTGTACCCCTCTGTATGACAAACAAGCCCACTAAATAATTTCATTTTAGTCACTAAAGTTATACATTTTTGAATTTTTAAACTTTGAGATGGTTAATAATACTGAAAGTATAAATAGGTTTTTGACATATAGCATATCGTTGGAACCGGAAAAAATTAACGAACAAATATAAAAAAAAACGATGAAATTCCACTAATTTGTTTAAAAGTTATAAGCAAATATAATTATTTATTAGTGCGATAATTTTGATGACGTCAAAGTTTGTTTACATCTGTCAAAATACCGCCAAACTTTAAATAATTAAATAAAATATAGGTATTAAAAATAAGGGTTTTTTTTTAAGAATGATAATAAATCTGTTAGTTCAGAACGGCTTCGTCCTCCGAAAGTGGCCTCTGAAGTGAGGAAAAGTTCCGAGGTACCCAGTACCGGATTTTTTGTTTTGTTCTTGTGCGGTACTTGCTGTTAATGTTCTCAAATATTTATATTGTGACAAAGTGAGCCTAGTTTGAATTTATTTAGTGGCATTTAATTATATTATCTTACTAAATAAATATCTAAATAATAACCTAGTTCTAGATTTAATATTTATTAGGATTAGCACATGTATAGTAATGTATTAAACACATTAGGATTTAGTAAGCTTTTTAACTTACAGCCATCTTTTAGAATATTAAATTAACTACGAAAGCTCTAAATTCGTTATCTATATCCACAATATATGGCTTTACTATATGCACCCTTTTTAATGATCTGTTTATCTTAACATCTAATGTGCTCTTATTTGAGTGGAAAGGAAGAACATGAGGTAATTCATCGACCGAGAAAGCTTATATGCAACTTTTCTTTTTGGTAATTTCTTGTATACGGTCTATAGGGTATATAATAAAGTACTCAAAATTGCTCTTCAGCCTACATAAAACTACATATTTCTATTTGTACTATAATATAATGTATTAGCATTCAATAACCTCTTTTGTTTAAACAATAAAACACTTATTCTTCTGTTTTTGTTGTATCAAACGATTCTTGTTCAGAAGGCTGACATTACTATCTTGGAAAAGCTTAAAAGTTATTTATATAAAGAAATCTATTATAATCTCGTTTGCATATAGAAGTAGTAATATTTCTTAGATTAATTAACTTAGACTATGAATTTTCAATAAACAATAATTATCTACATAATAACTTAGCTCTAGCTTTAATAATTATTAGTAGTAGCACTTGTATAATAATGTATTAAACACATTACGATTTAGTAAGCATTTTAACCTACAGCCACCTTTTAGAATATTAAATTAACTACGAAAGCTCTAAATTCATTATCTATATCCACAATCAATGGTTTTACTATATGCACCCTTTTTTATTGATCTGTTTATCTTAACATCTAATGTGTTCTTATTTGTGTGTAAAGGAAGAACAAGGCAATTTGAGGAAGCCTATATGAAACTTTTTTTTCTTTTTTTTTTTTTTGGTAATTTCATATATATATGGTCTATAGGGTATATAATAAAGTACTCAAAATTGCTTTATATGCCATATTTCACCTCCTCTTGAGGCATCTTCAGCCTTATATTAAACTTCTTCTCATATGAAACTAGCAATTATATAAAACTAAATATTTGTATTTGTACATATATATACGAATTTGCTTTCAATGACCTCTTTTGCTTAAACAATAAAACACTTATTCTTCTGTTTTTTTGTTGTATCAAACGATTCTTGTTCAGAAGGCTGACATAACTATCTTGGAAAAGCTTAAAAGTTATTTAGATAATGGAATCTATAATAATCTTGTCTGCATATAGAAGTAGTAATATTTCTTAGTCTAATTAACTTAGACTATGAATTTTCAATAAATAATACCCTAGCTCTAGCTTTGACATTTATTAGGATTAGCACTTGTATAATAATGTATTAAACACATTAGGATTTAGTAAGCATTTTAACCTACAACCACCATTTAGAATATTAAAGTAACTACGAAAGCTCTAAATTCATTATCTATATCCGCAATCAATGGTTTTACTATATGCACCCTTTTTTATTTATCTGTTTATCTTAACATCTAATGTGTTCTTATTTGTGTGGAAAGGAAGAACAAGGTAATTTGAGGAAGCCTCTATGAAACTTTTCTATTATACGGTCTATAGGGTATATGATAAAGTACTCAAAATTACTTTTATATGCCATATTTCACCTCCTCTTGAGGCTTCTTCAGCCTTATATGAAATTAGCAATTATATAAAACTACATATTTGTATTTGTACTATATATACGAATTTGCTTTCAATGACCTCTTTTGTATAAACAATAAAACACTTATTCTTCCGTTTTTGTTGAAAAGATAAAGTAATTTAGATAAAGGAATCTATTGTAATCTTGTCTGCATATAGAAGTAGTAATATTTCTTAGTCTAATTAACTTACTTTGTATTTTCAATACGCTCCCTTTTTATTAATCTGATTATCATACCATCTTAAAAATGTTCTTATTTGTGTGTAAAGGAAGAACATAAGGTAATTCATCGACCGAAATAGCTTTTATGAAACTAGCAATTACATGTATTTTATGTAATAATTATGTAAATTGTTGTGGATCAGTTATAAAATAACACTTTCTTTTAATATTTTCTTGAATTTACTTATATTAAATGTATATCATGGCCGAATTTTTAAACTGGTTCTAATTAAAGCAAGTTGTTTGTATACAAACTTTAAAAGGTTTTGTATGGAGCTATTCTTAACAAAACAACATATACAATAAGGCCCCCATACACGATCAAACATGTTGCGCAAAATGTTTGCGTAAACCTGATGTCGGGCAAATTTAGGCCATACACGTCAAACATCATGTTTGCACAAACATCCAACAGCCCAAACAGGTAAAAATGTTTGCGCAAACATTTTGACCGTGTATGGGGGGGGGGGGGATTTATAGTAAGGTGTGTTTATAAGCCGTTTTCCCGTGAAACATTTAGTTTTACAAGATATTGATGAAAATAAATCTAGTTTTGTTGAAAATCGATATAGTAAACACCCATTTGTTGAACGTTTTTAAAATGTTTTTTAACCCTTAATAACCTAGCGTCGCCATGTGACAACAGTAAAACCCCCTCCCTTTACTATTGTCTGGAGCGGTCCAAGTTAATATTGAACTTTTTAAATGTTAATATTATGTCAAAAGCAGGACTAAATACATTTTTTATCATTATATTTATTTGTTTTGTGCAACACGTATGCGACAGGAAAGGTTTGCAAAATGGGTTATTCCAAATTTGTGAAAATTTTTTAAATTAATTAAAACATTTTATTATTTGTAATGCTACTATTAGAATGAAGAATGATTAAAAATATAAAATTATTGCAGTTTGACAAAATTTAGTTTTTTTGCCCTAAATTGAGGGTCGATTTGAAAGTTGCCATATGGCAAAGCTAGGACACTACCCTTACAGTTTTTATTCTATAAGTCGTAATATTATTCAATCATATTTATATACAAAGTTTTGATGTTATTTTTTACCTAATGGTAATTTTTTATTTATTATTTTTTAAATGTTTCGCTATAAGTTTCTAATTTTTTAAATTATTTTGTTGAATAAGTATAATTAATCAAAAAATAGTATTATAAAATAATAGTATTGGGCTGTTCTTTTAAAAACAATATGTTTATAATAATATCTATATTTTTTATTACAATTGAATAATATATATATATATATATATATATATATTTAAGGTAATAACAAAAACACATGGACAAAACAAATAATAATGAAATAATGACATATTTTCACAGATAAACAACATGATACATAATACAGCTAATGTAAAAAAAAAAAAAAATCCTTTTTCGTTCGTTAAAATAAATTTATTATTTCGTTAGTAATATTTGTGCATTTTTAACCTAAAATTTCTTTTTACATACATTTTGTAAAAGAAATTTTTAACAAATTTACTGAGAAAAAAACTGTAGGGCTAATATCCTAGAGTTGCCATATGGCAACAGCCCAAATTTGGGTTTAAGGAATTTTTTTATCTGTCAAGGGGTGCCTTAATAGATAAAATCCCCAGAAAAAAACCAATAATTTCACAAAAAAATAATTCGGGCAGTTCGGGTTTAATCAAAGTCGTTGGTTTTCGAGAAATAATTTTTTTTCACGTTTTCTTTAGAGTTTTTGGGAGGTAGTGTCCCCATATTTGGAGCTAAAATAAATTTCTCGAGTTCACCTCAGGGTATGATTCTTCTGAACATGTATGCCAAATTTCGTCAAACTCGATCCATCAGTTTAGGCTCCACGCGTCTGTACTAACGACAGACAACAGACCGACATGTTTTAAAAACCACTTTTTGGACTCAGAGGAACCCAAAATTTGTAAATCCATCAAAATCCCAAATTAAAATTTTCGGCAATCGCAATACTTTCTCTTTTTATGAGAAAGTAGAAAGAGGTAGATTCTAGAAAACGAGATAGAGCAAGGAGTGTATTATAATGTAATAAAAATGAAGTATTAGAAGTTATTATATAAGAGAATTAATAATTAATAATGTAATAAAAATAAGTATTATATTAAAATTACAGCTTGCAGCTTGCAGCCTCCGGTGAAATGAACAATTGTCATTGGTCGTGGTAAGAGCATAGAAATATCGCGAATTAACATCCAGCTAAGCATCTATTTAATTTGTGTGTTAGAGATTTAAATAAAATAAGGTTCTGCGTGAGTCTCACGTAAAAAGGGTTTCCTTGGTACTTTCAAAATAAAATTAGATAGTAAAAGGGGGGGGGACCCCAATTTTGATAAAACAGGCTGGAAAATTAATCAACTTACACAAGTGTTATATATTTTTGTAATCTACTCTTTAACAACTTTCATTTTCGCGTGTCTTGAATTATCCGCTATATTGGATTCCCAGTTAATCAGGTCAAATTGCTATTCTTATTTTTACTACGTTTTTATTAGCTTGCTTTCTTGTTTGTTTGTCCGGTACAAATCTGGCAATCGATTTATAACTAACTTCCCGAATAGCTAGACATTTGAAACTTTTAGCATAGCTCAGAACACGATGACAATGCATTATTTTAATACTTTTAGCCATCTTTCAGCAGAATTTAATTGGTTTTCAGCAAATTTTGCTTTATGGAAAGTTAGTTCGGAAAAATTCCGCAAGTTGTTTTATTTGTTTTGCCATGTCCCATATTTACGCAATCTTCATTTTGACGGATTTCAAATTTGTGATTTTTATAAATAAGAGATAAACATTGAATGACAGCAAAACAGGAAATATATCGATGGACGGTTTTGATTTGGTGTTGGGGAGATCCGTTGTACAAAGGTTTGTCCTTTTATAGGTTTAAGATCAGGTCTCTAGATGGTTGTCATTTAAGTGAAGTAAATAAATTCGGAACTATTTTTTTTTTTTTTTCACTAACATTATATATTATATAACAATAACAATTATATTATCAACATTACATACGATTACAACAGAAAATTTAAAAACGTAGTATGTATATAGAAAGTTCTTTTTATCTTGAAATTACTCTATATTCAGCAGACCACACATTTTACATATTTCTAGTAAAAGTAGAAAATTACAATTTCCACGTGACTATCCGTTATACGATGGTTGGGGAGGGGATTTTTTTTTTTTTGGGGGGGGGGATTTTGAAAAACTTAAAACTCAATATTAGTGGTAATAAGCACAATACTTAAAAAATATTATATAAACATTTGTAGTCTACTCTTCCTTAGCTTTCATTTGATATCTCACTCGAAAATTAAAAAAAACAAAAACATTTTGAGCTTAGCATATTTTTCCGTCTTATGCATGCGCATATTAAATTTTTTAACCTCTCTATATTTTTCCTATGTGTGGGTCAAAATGTTTCGCCCGTATTTTAAATTTCAACTCACTAGCGTGATTGGTTCGAGGGATACGAGCTAAAGTACGACGGACAGACAGCCATATCACTCGCGGTATAAGGGTTTCGAGGATGCCCTATGGAGCCCTAAAATGGTCTGAGTTTTTTCTATTTTTATATCCCTATTCTATTTTTTACTAATTTGAATGGTTTTTTTAGGGTGTATTAAAAAAAATATATCTTTCACATATGGCTATATTTCGACCACACCTCCATGCCTTAGTTTTGGAGTGTTAATTAATTTAATATTTATATTCATATTGTACAATGTAATTTATCGTCACTTTATTGCCTTAATTTACGTACAATTAATACATTTGTTACTATACATATTTTTATAACTTAAAAACTAGTCAACATTAAACAAAATGTATTATTTGTAAAAATGTATTATTGTCCGCTTTAATAAATTTAGCGATCTTAATCACTTCATAGAGGTGTTGGTGTTGGTTTTACTAAAAAGAATTATTTATAAAAGTTGTATTTCTCATTGAATAGATGAAGTTAAAAATTTTTCCCGTCCTAAAATTTCAATTTTACATTTGAAGCTTACGTTTACGCGAGCGTTGCGCGTGAACGCATGGGCGGATAACGTTGACCAACTAACTCGGCCTGAGCATTGGTAAAATGAACATGTATACCAAATTTCAACTAAATCGGTCAACTTTTACTCAAGTTATGGTCATCGGCGGATTTCGTGATGGTCGGTTTTGTGACGGTGGTTTTTTTTTCGGATTCACTTCGGGGCTCCAGAACCTGCCATAAGGAATTTTTGTTCCAAAAAATATTATTTTATTAAAATATACCAACGGTGATAAGAAGTCAATAACAGAAATGTAAAAAAGAAAATCAAAAGCGAACGTTCAAAAATAATGTATCATGAAATCACATTGACTATCCTTTATTCATAAGTTTTAATGAGTAATATTTGCCATTTGATGCTGCTAAGCTTTCATGCCATGATGTGACAATTTAATACCCAGAGAATATCCAATATAACTTGTCTTGAACAATCCCAATATTGGTGTTATTATACCTTCTAGTCTCCTATGATTAATATTGTAGCTTGGGCACCAGATGTTGATTAAATTCGTTCTAACCAGTAGGGATAAAGTTCTCAGTAAGGGTACTTGAAACATTTAATTGAAAGGCGGTCTAAGTCGGAATCCATCTACGTAATATGATGAAATTGTTCAAATCCTCGATGAGTGCTTCCAATAAGTCCTTCGTTAGTTATCGATTCTTCGTTCGTGAGAATGCTTAAATTAAGCTCCTTTAATATACTCTCTGGGAAAGGTAGTTTAGCGGTAGCTGTCGGAAGCCACGTTAATATTTCTATGCTTAGGCCTAGTAATGAACTTGAGGTTAGTAAAGGCCAAGGACTAAGGTCAGATTTAATCAAAGTTGTAGTTGTTTATGTTCCAATCGTCGATGGAGGGGGGGGGGGGAGTTCTTTTTTAAAAGCGACCTAGTAATTGAATTTCCCCAAACTCTCGAGGCCACGAGTATACAGGTCTAATTATAACCTCACTTGACTTTAAACCGAGTTATAAGAGCAGTTCTCTGGAATCGAGCTTTACGTTTGTTTCGACCGAGGAGTTTCCCCAGCAGTATCATTCAATTAATTAAGCATATCGGATATTGACTATTTAAAGCTGATTCCTTGATACAAGGGATCTCTTGTAATATTATCGAATAACCCATGCACAACTCGTGATATCTTTCGGAGCGATGAAATACTACCAAGACAACGAGGGGTAAATATAAACACATCTCTAAGAACTGACTAAACATGTGTCTAACTATATTAACTTTGTTTATTAATCGGAAATAACTTTTTTAAAAACAGCGAAAATGTGCTTTCATTTTTATAAACTTATTATTATTATCATCGTTATATTGACCACTAAAGTATTTCTATTTTGGGCTAGGAAAAGCTGATTAATCCCAAATTAAAACTGCTGTCTTGGAAAGACCGAATGCCGTTTTATATTTCAACATGGAATTCAAATCCATGATAAATAGGGTTACCATTTATTGTATTCCAGTTGAGCACTTTTGCATCTACATATCTGAAATCCTCATAAAATGAGAAGTGGACTTTACAAGATAATATTTTCGTAAATGTCCGAAATAACGAAATTAAAAAGAGGGGGGTCTCCTGTGACACCCTGTATACCAACATAAGTACATACTTATTGTAAACATTGAAACGTTTAAGATTACATAGAACTTTAACATGATTAAATGAACCAGTTAATCAGTAAATGTTTAATTATTTTTACTACGTTTTTATTAGCTTGCTTTCTTGTTTGTTTGTTTGTCCGGTACAAATCTTGCAAACGATTTTTGACTAACTTCCCGAATAGCTAGGCACTTGAAACTTTTAGAATAGCTCAGAACACTTATAATTGATTTAATACTATTTAAGCAGTCGTGTGTTAAACTCCGGAGCGTAAACATCTCTTTATATCTCCGAGTGACTAACCTTTGTTTGCGACTTTCTAATACCTATTATTGTATCTTTTTTACAGGTGTTAATTTTTTGGACTAAATTATTATTTAAATTAAAATATGGAGGATCCAGGTGAACCCTTGGATAGGGGGGGGGGGGGAATTAATTAAATAATTATAATAAGAATAATGTGAACGATAGTAAGAATAAAAAAAGTTCTAAGTCAAATACTGTTAATATTAATAGCCAGATTTTGCCGATGGACGTAAGCACTAATCCAATTTCTTCTTTACCTTCAGATGCCAAAAAGACTCTACAAAAATACCCGTAAATAACGATAAATTCTTGTCCCATGATTTACCACCTTATTATTTATTTATCGAAAGCGACAATAAAGATAAAAACGCATTAGTAGAATGCATCCTATGGCTTTAGGAAAATTGCTACATTCAAACCATGGAGACATAGGGAATGATATTATACAAATTGACAAGGCCGGCCGCAACAGAATAAAAGTATCCAGGCGGCTAATATAGTTTTAAATTCCCAAATATTAAAGGAAAATAGTTTTAGAGCCTATATTCCTAGATTTTTATTGTATAGAACAGGCATAATCCGTAATGTTGATACTGGTATTTCGGAAAGTGAACTGAGTGCATGCCTTTCCTCCTTTTTTGGCAATAGATATGCGTTAACCTACTTAAAACGACTACAGCGTAGAGTAGTTGATGATAAGGGAGATTCTTCTTTTAGACCTACTGGGTCAGTGAAATTCACTGTCCGAGGTCAGCAACTCCCACTATATGTAGTATTGTTCAGTGTGAGATGCCCCGTAGAAATTTTTGTGCAGAGGGTAGTGCAGTGCAGAACTTGTTTACGTTTTGGTCACTTTCAAGATCAGTGTAAAGGAGAAAAACGATGTGCTAAATGTGGCGATAAACATGATTTATCCGAATGTACCGTAGCCGTTAAAAAATGCGTGCATTGTTTAAATGACCACCTTGCGACGGAAGTATCCAAATGCGACGAATTTTCGAATCAGAAAAATATTAGGAATTTAATGGCAGTGCATAATATATCATATCAAGAAGCGAGTAAGCGCTCCCAAACTTCTTATTCCGCTGTTTCTACGTGTCCAAATGTCAATGATAAAACTTCTTTCCCATCATTATCAACTAGGACCCCTAAGGACTATGCTTCTGAGCAGACTAATTATTATTCTTCCCCTATAACAAGCAGACGATTTACTGTCACTCGACAGGCAAAGCGACCCCGGTCCCAGATCTCCCCGGAAACACCTCCTGATCACTCTCACCTATTATTTACTTCTGATATGATGCCAGTTAATAAACCAGGAGGTTTAATTTTATCTAACAAGTCTGACGATACTTTAAATATCCCCACAAATTTAAACACAGCAAGACCTAGCACATCCATTTCAACATTAATTGAAACAGTTTTTTCAGTGGTCAATCAAATAATTCAAGACAAGTCTTTAAATCATTCAGAATCAGAGTTAAAATCAATAATATCGGAGAGAATAAAAAGTATGGCATTATGAATACATCTTAAGGACTTAATATAATGCAGTGGAATGCCAGATCAGCTGTTGCAAATAAAGGAAGCTTAGAACATTTCTTGCTTTCTAATAATATCGATATCGCTTTGCTCTCGGAAACATGGTTTAATTCCGCTCAACTGGTAACCTTTTCCGGTTACATTGTAGTTTGCCAAGACCGCCCTGACGGTCGTGCCGGTGTAGCCATATTGATTAAAAATAAGTATAGGTGTTTCACTATTTCCGAATTACCGAGAATAGAGGATGTCTATAGTGTCGGTGTAGAAGTCCTGATCGAAGGGTTACAAAAACTCAGTATAATTTCTGTATATTCGTTATTTGAGTCTGTGGGTCGGCCTTGCTTGATTGGCGGTGATTTTAATAGTCATCACACGGCGTGGGGCTGTGATTTTACGGACCGTTATGGCACGGAATTATTAGCTGGTTGCGATTTGGCTGATTTGGTTTTTCTCAACGATGCCTCCCCCACCCTGGTCAAAGAAATTTTTCATCGTAGAAACTCGGCTGTCGATGTAACTTTGTGTTCGCCGGAACTCAGTTTAAAGTTATCTTGGTCACTGTGGTCACTAGGTTCTAATCATTACCCTCTTATTATCACATCTGTTTTTAGCATCGGAAAAATATATCGCCAAGAAAGGTGGAGAATAAATAAAGCGGACTGGGAGTTATTTAGTAGCCATATGACAGTCGGAAGTTCTCTTGTAAAGGAACGATTATAATTGTTTAATAAAAGATGTTAATGATTCGTGTGAAATGGCAATTCCCAGGGGAAAACAGGGTGTCTTCGTAAATAACACAAAATTTTGGTGGTCGGAAGAGTGTGAGGACCTTAAAAGCCGACGACATCAAGCCATTCTGGCTTACAAAAGAAACCCCTCGTATGAAAATTATGTTCAGTATAAAAAGTGCGACGCAACAGCAAAAAGAATAATTAAGCAAACCAAACGTAACTCCTGGCGTAAATATTGCTCCACATTAAATAGGCAGACTCCAGTTTCAAATATTTGGAAAACTTTCAGAAAAATTAAGAATAGATTGGTCTTCAACGGTAATCAAAATCAGTTGGACAACATGGGCATGTACGAGGTTCTAAGAAAATTAACCCCTGATTCAGTAGCTCAATGTAATCCCTATTCAAATCCAGTTGGTAGAATTATTAGTAATAATGATTCGTGGCTTATAAAACCTTTTGAAATGGAGGAACTTATTCTAGCTCTGAAAAACAATAACAATACTGCCCCCGGTTTAGATGGTATTCATTATTCAATGCTTTATAATTTGCCTATTCCTTCTAAACGTAATCTTTTGGCCATTTTTAATCAGTTTTTTAGTGGATCTGCAACATTTCCATCTTCATGGTATCAGGATCGAATCATACCTATTCTAAAACCTAATAAAGATCCGAAAAACCCAGATTCATACCGCCCTATTGCCCTGACTTCTTGTGTTAAAAAAACCTACGAAAGGCTGATTAAGTTAAGACTGGAGTGGTGGTTGGAGTCTAGCGGAGCGCTGTCTAGGACCCAGCATGGGTTTAGAAAGTTTCATTCAGTTCAGCAGGCTCAGTCTATTCATATATCGGACATTTATAATGCCTATGCTGAAAAGAAATGTCAGTTTGCTTTGTTTGTCGATATTGAGGGTGCCTATGACAACGTTAATTTAAGCATTCTGTATTCTAGTCTGGTGACGTTGGGTGTGCCCCACAAACTAATTCAAAATATTATGCATTTAATCACCGGGAGGGAATTGGTTATACAAGCAGACAGAGAAACGATCGGTCCTAGAACATCTTCGGTGGGCCTACCTCAAGGTGGGATCCTGTCGCCACTACTGTACAACGCATACGAGTGGGATTTCGATTCTTTCTTCGGAAATAATATAAACATTTTGAAATTTGCCGACGACAAGTGTATATATAGCGTTGGTAACACAGTGGAAGAAGCTTTAGAAGTATTGAGTGAAGGAGCCGTAGCTCTGTTTAATTGGGCGAAGATCAAGGGTTTTAAAATATCAACAAATAAATCCGTAGTATGTCCTTTTACAAGAAAGAATAGGATTCCTCTAGGGGATACCGCATATTTAGGTAGTTCGTTTTTTCCTGTTTCAAATTATGTCAAATTTTCGGGGCTACATTTAAATCCTAAACTTACATGGACAAATCATATTAATAGCCTGAAGGGAAAAGCAATAAAATATTTGAATATATTAAAAGCGGTCTATCATACACATTGGGGTGCAGATCCAAATATCAGTCTTTTGTACTATCGGGCGACAGTAAGATCAGTCCTCGATTTCGGCAGCATATTTTATGGTCAATGTTGTGACAGTAGATTGAGCTCTCTTCAGGTGAAAATTCAGCCTTAAGGATTTGTTTGGGTCTTCTTCCTTCTACTCCTCTTCCAGTTTTATACAACGAGGCCAAGGAGCCTCCTTTATTTGTGCGTAGGCAAATGTTGGCCGACAGGTTTCTTCTACAGAGTTTTTCAAGAAATAATGTGGCCACATCAAAAATTTCGGAACTGTCCTTCTCCGTTTTTACTTCTCCTTATTGGAATAAAAAGAAATCGCCACCACTAGTTAACAGCTTTACAGACACTTCTACTTATCGGCCGGTATAATTGTCAATAAAGAGTCTCCGTACCGTCAAATTTCATATGAGGAATTCATGACGTATATTAATACGTATAAACTCGACGATTATACAAAATATTCTCCTCAACTCAGAAACCAAGTGTTCTGGGACGACGTTCAAAAACGGTGGCCCAGTTATAACTTCATATTTACGGAGGGCTCCAAGAGTCAGGAGAATACTGGCTGTGCTTTTCTTCACTACTCTGGTCAACATTCCTTCGGACTCAAATTAAATAATTTCTGTTCTAGTTTTTCTGCAGAACTGATAGGAATCTTAGAAGCTTTAAAGTCTATATATTTATTGACAAATATCAGATTTGTAATTTTTACTGATAATCTGAGTGCGCTTGAAACTCTAAGACACAGAACTCCTTTTGTGCTCGATAATTATTTGATCTCAAATATCATAAAACACTTTTACCTTCTAAAAAATAGAGGTAAATCTGTAATATTAGTTTGGTTAAAGGGTGACGCGGGTATCGGTCCTAATGAGGCGGTGGACTTGTTAGCAAAACAAAGTAGTTGGGATGATGAGTTGATGGTTCTGCATGGATCTAGTTATAAAGTCCCAGTGAGGGATATGTACAGACAAATTGATAAGGCAGCAAAGAAAAGATGGGTTCGTTGGCAAGAAACTACAAAGTCAGGAGGGTTTTACAAACTAATCCAACCAGCAGTAGGAGCAACACCTTGGTACAAAGCACAGAGCAACAGACATTTCATAGTTTCTATTAATAGATTAAGATCTAATCACGGTATTTGTAATTTATATTTGAAAAAAATAAACAAAGCTGAGTCAAGCTTATGCTCTACATGTAATCTAGAAGAAGACCTTGAACACATAATAATGTTTTGTAAAAAATATTCTGGTCAAAGAGAGACACTTTTAAATAATGTTTTTAATTCAAAATCTATAGACTTACCATTTAATTATTTATCAATTTTATGTAGTAGATCTCCTCCTTTATATAAGATGTTGTATTCCTTCCTAAATAGTGTAAAAGTTAGTATTTAAGAAAAATTTGTTATAATGAAATCATGGCTGTATGGCCCATATGTAGCCAATGCCAAAAAAAAAAAAAAAAAAAAAAAAAAAAAAAAAAAAAAAAAAAAAAAAAAAAAAAAAACTATTTAATACTTATAGCCATCTTTCAGCAGATTTTAATTGGTTTCAGCGTCAGTAAGTTAGTTCGGAAAAAATCCGCAAGTTATTTTATTTGTTTTGACGTATCCCATATTTTTACGATCTTCATTATGACTGGTTTCAAATTTGTGATTTTTTATTAAGAGGTAAACATTGAATGACAGCTAAAAAGAATAAGTAAACAAAGAAATAAATTAATTGACTTATGACAACCAGGTGTGTCTACAATTGTGTACTAGACATCGGTTTATTTTTTCTACATCTGTACTTCTTAACTTGTACTTTTTTTTTTTTTTCTTTTACCCTAACCTAGACGGGGCCATATCGATAGCCACGGTTTAGATTCGGTGTTGGTGAGATCCGTTGTTCAAAGATTTGTCCTTTTATAAGTTTAAGATCAGCTCTCTAGATGGTTGTCATTTGTGTGAAGTAAATAAATTCGGAACTATTTATATTTCTCTAACATTTTATATAACAATAAAAATTATATTATCAACATTACATATTATGATTCAAAGAAAATTAAAAAACGTAGTATATAAAAAGTTACAATATCTTGTAATTTTCCATATTAGCTTGGCAGATTGTTACAAACTTTTAGATTCACTATAAATATAAAATAATCTTATCTAACATATTCTCTGTCACCAACTTGATAATATTAAGTGTCTAGTCAAATATTATATGATGCTTAACAATCTCATCTATAAATGAATGAATCTTTACGAAAGTAATTTGGTTGTACATACAATCAACCTAATAATGCTATCCAAGTATTTTCACCGTCTTCTTATCTATTATATTCTCTGTCACTAAATTGATGATACTATGTACCAAGCCAAATATTATATGATGCTTAACAATCTCATCTATAAATGAATGAATCTTTACGAAAGTAATTTGGTTGTACATACAATCAACCTAATAATGCTATCCAAGTATTTTCACCGTCTTCTTATCTATTATATTCTCTGTCACTAAATTGATGATACTAAGTACCAAGCCAAATATTATATGATATTTAAGAATCATCATCTATAAAGGAATGAATCTATACGTATAGAGGTTAATTTGGTGGTACATACAATCAACCTAATAAAACTAATAATGCTATCTACTATATTCTCTGTCACTAAATTGATTATACCAAGTACCAAGCCAAATATTATATTGCTTAAGAATCTCATCTATAAAAGAATGAAACTATACGTATATTATATAGTTCCGTTTTCCTTAGAGTGATTATCGGTAGAGAAGTTGCTAGCGTAAATCACAGGCGTCAATAGAATCTTAAACCACTGTCTTCATCATTAATAAACATGCTTAGCATCTTCTCTTGAAATATTTTTCATTTGTAACAATTAAGATTTTCCGTTCAAGCCTGCACCCGATATTGTCGATTCGTGATCAACCATCTTTATAATAATTCTGTCATACATATATAGAAATGTCTATAATGTTGCCCATAATATTTAATATTATTAATCAGTTTTGTTCCTAATCTAATTAACTCGCTTCGAGCTATCTTTGAATTTAAATTTGGTTATCAGCCTTTATGATTAATCATACTCTAAGGTCCATATTAAATAAGAATTATGTTTTGTCAGTTATGAGGTGTTGGCCTATTTATAGATTGAACTTGAGTGTCATATGAGTGACTTCAAAGTACTGTTATTTTGTTTATCAGTCATTCTCCTTAGCTTGAAATATGTCAAATAAAGCGTATCTTTGAAACAATTATCCTTCATAGGAAAACAAATCAAATCAGTTTAGTTAATATCGTCATTATAATTGACTGTTACTATTTTTTTCTTCTTATGTTCTCTGTGACCTTAAAAACATGGGTACATTCTACAATATTTCCCTAGATTTTCTCTAACAAATGTCTAAATCTACCACACTGTTGTCTAGCGAGAACAGTATGGGCAATAGAGTAATTAAAAAATCTAGCTAGATTATAGTAGGCACGCTTTCATATAACTCTACATAAGCTTGTCTATTTCTATGTAAACAAGTAAATTATATGATAAAACACTCTAGCGTTTCTCTACGAGAGTTTTTCTATCTCTATGTACTCAACTAATATTTCGCTAGAGCACAGTACAACATTCTTACATAACTCTACAACAGTTTATCTACTAGCTCTATGTACATGAAGGAATAGATTTTTAAAATCTCGCTAAAGCACAGTACAAAATTCTCACACAACTCTACGAGAGCTTCTCTATCTCTCTGTTTACTCTATGCACTTAACTAAAATATTCTTAAAATCTCACTAGATCATAGTAAACAGTCTCACATATATTTTCAATACCAGCTCTTGCTCTGTACTGTACGGTACGTACTCATCTTGAAAAATGTTTAAAATCTCGCAGGAGCATAGTATAAATCCCCACCGTAACTCTAACTATGTTCTAAACTATAAACAGATTTTTAAAATCTAGCTAAAGCACTGTATAACATTCTTACACTACTCTACGAGAGCTTCTTTCGCTCTATGTACTTGTATTATTACCATTTTTAACTACATATATTTAAACTAAAATTAATTTTAAAATTTTGCTGGAGGGCAATAACTCAACAAGAACTTTTCTAGCATTATGGTCACAACTTCGTAAATAGATTTTTAAAATCTTTTTAGAGGACAGAGAATCACTCTTACATAAGACGAGAGCTTCTCTAGCTCTATGTACTCAACTAAAAATATTTTAAAAATCTTTTTAGAGCGCAGTATACACACAATACATATATAACTCTACAACATACGCCGCGTACAGTCTTACACAACTCTAGAGAGTTTCTCTTTTTACTTCATGACTTAACTACATTTTCTTGAAATAAATCTCGTTAGAGCATAGTTAACACTCTCACTTAAATTCACGACAGCTACTCTAGCATTATGTGCATATCTAAAATTATTTTTAAAATGCGTCTAGAGAACAGTATAAAACTCTAACATGAATCTATGAAAGCTTTTCTATACCACTGTGTACTCTAATAAAAATGATCTTTTACATCTCGCTAGAGCACAGTATAAAAATCTAACATAACTCAACGAGAGATTTTCTTGCTCCATGTACTCAAATCAACAGATCTTTCAATCTCGCTAGAGCAAAGTAAACCACTCTCACGGGGCTTTATAAATAGATTTATTAATTTCGCTGGAACACATTATACACACTCTTACATAACTCTACGAACGCTTCTCTACCTCTATGTAAAAATCGATTTTTACAATTACGCTACAGCACAGTACAATTATTTTACATAACTCTTCGAGAGCTTTATTAGCTTTATGTCTTAAACTAAATTTATTAAAAAAAAATCTTACAACGCACTACGAGAGCTTCTCCATAGCTTTATGTATATTGTATATACTTATCTCCATAAATAGATTTTTAAAAACTCGCTAGAGTACAGAGTAACCCTTCAACATACCATAGAGCTTCTTAGCACTATTTACTTTATTAAATAGTTTTTTATAACCTCGCTAGAGCACAGTATGCACATTCTTACATATTTCTACGAGAGCTTATGTATTTAACTAGCTATGTTAGCTAAGCGTATGTATTTAACTAAATTGATTTCTGCGAGCTATCTAGAGCTATCTAACTAGAGCTGAACTAGCTATCTATTCAGAGTTTATCTAAGTCTATATATTTATTTTTGTGACTTTGTTGGCGACCTAGCCACTTGCCCATACAAATCTTTCAATGACTCCATTTCCCATCATCCTAATCCCTTAATCCACAACCTAACATCACCATTCATTCCTGGTAACCCTCCTTGACTCTTAAAAAGACAGTGGCCCAACATTAATTAATAACAGGTAATATTCATGTCTGTAATAATGTGAGAAATGTCAATGGACAGTTACTCACATCATTTGTAACAAGCCAATATCAAACTTATGTCATCTTTATTGCTTATAAAATGTAGTCTATGTAGTTGCTAATATTCTAGTAAATTAATGAAAACGAGAGCTTATCTAAGACTATGTATCTAATTAAATAGATTTCTACAAAGCTTAATTAAGCCTGTGTATTTAACGAAATTGATTTCTACGAGAGCTTATCTAAGTCTATGTATTTGAATAAATAGATTTCTACTAGAGCTTATCTAAGTCTATGTATTTGAATAAATAGATTTCTACGAGAGCTTATCTAAGTCTATGTATTTAACTAAATAGATTTCTACAAAGCTTAATTAAGCCTGTGTATTTAACGAAATAGATTTCTACGAGAGCTTATCTAAGTCTATGTATTTGAATAAATTGATTTCTACGAGAGCTTATCTAAGTCTATGTATTTGAATAAATAGATTTCTACGAGAGCTTATCTAAGTCTATGTATTTAACTAAATAGATTTCTACAAAGCTTAATTAAGCCTGTGTATTTAACGAAATTGATTTCTACGAGAGCTTATCTAAGTCTATGTATTTGAATAAATTGATTTCTACGAGAGCTTATCTAAGTCTATGTATTTGAATAAATAGATTTCTACGAGAGCTTATCTAAGTCTATGTATTTAACTAAATAGATTTTTGCTTGAACGTTTCATATCAAGGGTAAGAGGTCAGTTTTAAGTAGGTAATTCTTTAAAGAAACTAGAAAGTTTGAAAAGTTATGCTTAATTCTATTACGGAATATCGCGAAATTAAAAATCATTTTAGGCTACATCCTATAAACCTAGATTAAACAAAAGTGGTGAAACCTTTTTTAAAAACTTTATATTAACTTCACTTTTGTGGCTGGGTGCCTGGGTGCCTGGTTGGGTGCCTGGCGGTCGTCAAATCTTTGGAAGGCTAGTTAACCCTCTTCCAGTTATCCAATCGAGCTGAAACTAGGCACATAGACTCTCTACCAAGACAAAAACATTTTAGCAAATTAATTATTTAATTAAATTTAATTAATAAATTAAATTTTTAATTTAATTAATTATCTTTCTAAAAATGAATGAATGAATTAAATATTAAAAAAATTAAGTAATAAAAATAAAATAAAAATTTAATTAATAATTAATTGGTAGGTATATAAAATCTTTGGAGGGTTAGTTAACCCTCTTCCAGTCGTCCAATCGAGCTGAAACTTGGCACATAGACTCTCTACCAATACAAAAACATTTTAACAAATTAATTAATTAATTAATTAATTTTTTAATTTAAGTAATTTCTTGTTGAAAATGAATGGAATAATGAAATTTAAAAAAGTAATAAAAATAAAATGTAATAAATTAATTTGTGGGTAAAGAAAATCTTTGGAGGGCGAGTTAACCCTCTTCCAGTCATCCAATCGAGCAGAAACTTGGTATATCGACTCTCTACCAATACAAAAACATTCTAACAAATTAATTAATCAATTAAATTTTACTAATTATTTAATTTTTAAATAATTATTTTAAATTAAAATGAATTATTACCAATACTTCCCCTAACAACCAAATGCAAAAATATAAAGGATTTATAAATTTATAATAAAAACTTGGTTTTTATGGGCTGGTATTATTTTTTTTTAAGACATGATGTGAATTTTTTTTTTTTTTTTTTTTTTTTTTTTTTTTTATCAAAGATGTATCAGTATCAAAAAATTGTCGATAAAGTGAGATAATAAAAATGAAGCATGAGTAGTTTGTAGGTTTATCTGTGCCTTTTAATATCGTCAATTAGTTGCAATTTTTCTTTATAGATGTATATACTTTTATCAAAAGAAATAGATATTCATAGTCTTTAAAAAAAAATGTGTTTATTATTTTTGTGTAGCGTATTGTATTGATTTGCTTTATCTTATCGAGTGATAAGTTAGTAAAAAATCTGCGGAAAACAGTATAAGTCTTAAGTAAAATGTTTATCTGCTGCATTACAAAAACCTCTCCAAACCAATTTATCGATATAGCGCCAGGTTTCACAGTTAACTTAATAAAAACCTGCCACCACAATAATACTCTTTTATAAAACCATTTTTTTTGTCTCCTAAACAACAATCAGCTTTCCCAGCAAACGTATAATAGCTTCTGATTCATACTAAAATGAATCGAAATCTAAATAAAACAAGAATAACTTTTATATAATATATTTTGAAAAAAATATAATAATAATACAGGTAGTTTAATACAAAATAATTTATAATTGTCACACCTAAAAAAGTTATAATTGATATTAGATTATACTCTTAAAACTAATAAAACTTAATATGAATAAGTATAAACATTTTTTTATCAGTTAATTATGGCCGATCATTTTTAACACTTGGTACTCAAAAAACGGCGAACAAGCGAAAATAATGATAATTTTTATTTTAATCATTACTCATTATTAGAAGCCACGATAACCATTACACGATAAGAAAAAGAGTATACAAATCTAAATTCTTTTATTTTTCAAATTATTTTGCAATTTATCACTATTAAAACAAAACGTTGCTATTTGCTATGTTATTTATTGCAGTTCTATTGAACTTTGAATTCCAAATTATCTGCGCTTCGGTCGCAGCGTGTCCGAGCTTTATTTATTGTTATTGTGGCGACCCTTTATGTTAGTCAGGACTGCTAATGTATGCATTTATTGAGGAATGAATTCGTCGCATTTTTAATTAGAAAAAGTAAAATAATAAGACAACTATGAACTAACACTCAAAAATAATATCCGATATTACGACGTGTTCATCGTGTTTCCTTTATTCTCCTTTGTAAACTTATAATAATCAAACTTCTGAGTTTATTGATTTTATTGCAACTTCGTAGATTTCAGAATTATCATACCATAGAATATTATAGAATATAAAATTATAATAAATTAACCTCCAACCTACAGTTGCGTTGCTCTCTGAATACGCATTTTCCATGTAACAAATACCAAAGGGATTCATGATGGCTCAACTGCATGTGTATGTCACAACAACAAATAATTAGCGAGTGTATGTCGGAAACGAGTGACGACAGCTCAAGTAAAAGTTGTCCGATTTTAGTAAAATTTAGTACACATGTTCATTTTACCAATGCCAAGAACGAGTTCGATGGATAACGTTATACGCCCAAGCGTTCGCTCACACGCAACACTCACGCGAACATTTTAAATTGGAATTTTAGAATGGGAAAAAATTTAAACTTCATCTATTCGATGAGAAAAATTTTTTTTTACAAATTCAATTTTTTTAGTGAAACCAACAGCGACACCGCTATGAAGTGTTATACACCGCATTTACCCATTCGCGCTCGTGCCTCGCCTCGTGGTTCGCCGGCACTCGTGAGGCATATTCGTCCACTCGTCCCCACAACGCGAGTGGCCGTTTATACATTCGCGCTCGCGTCTCGCCTCGTACTTCGCCGGCACTCACTAGAAATTTCACTAGAAATTCAAACTACCAACGCAATTAATGGCAACACACTATAAAAACACACTGGTGGATTAAGTTAATGAAAATAGAAGTTTATATAGGTTTTATATTAGTTATGTATAAACTTTATATAATTTTGATATAACTTTGTGAACAGTGTGTTTTTATTTATGTGTACTAGATATCACTTCATTATATTTTATTACCGCAAAATATCGGGAAATACAACCAATTTATTACAGAAGTATTAAGCTATATTTTATTTTTGTACTTGCATATTATACTTATATTATTAAAAAATTAAGCTTTAGATTTTTTTCAGATGAAGAAAATATGTTTGTAAAAATGCTTTTTACATGAATTCTGGAGAAATCTTTTTTTTTACTAACTCTTTAATCAGTATATTAAAAAAAATAAAATCAGGACGATATTCGAACCGTGAATTGGTGGCATTTTTCTGGTTTTTATGTAGTGGATGTTTTGGGTCCCAAATAGCTGGTTCACCATGGTACATTTCCAAAAATTCATAAACTTGTCCATTCCATTCTTCAGTTAAAGAGAAAAAAAGTTAAACAACAAAAAACACGTTAAGATAAGGGCTCGTTGTGAACTGAACAGCGAGTGTGTAAACACTGAGCTTGCCTCGCGTTGCAAGCCTTTGACTCGTGCCAGGAAACCGCTCCAGACACGAGCGCCACGAGGGACGAGGCGAATGACGAGTGAGTCGTTTACACATTCGCCTCACCTTGTCACTCGTGCGAATGTGTAGATGCGGCTTAAAAAGATCGCTAAAACCATTAAAGAGGACCTAAACGTTTAAAATAGAGAAAACAACGTTTTCACCAATATCTCACGTTCTAACGTATAGATTTTAATAAAACTTCACTTATATAATATGATGTACTATTGAAACATGCATGTAAAATTTCTATCTGATACAAGCAGAAGTTTTTGGGTAGTGAAGTGATAAAATTTTATAATAGTTTAAATGGGGATGGCCGGGACGTAAGGGGTAAGGAATTTCCACACTAAATGGCTCTTTACAACAATCATCCTCGTTAACTATCAACTTATCTTGATAAAATATTTTCTTAATATTCAATATTTATGGTATTACGCTCGTTTCAATGAATGAGCCATGCGATGCCTTGTATGTATAGGTTATAGGCTACGGAGCCAGAGGCTTAGGCTACTTCCCCCTTGAATACGCCCGTGCATCATACGGTCATTTTGGTGTAGGGAGGTGAAGGCTCAAACACCATTCTTGCCCCGGGCGATGAAAAGCCTAGATCCGTCCCTGAAATAGCTCGCCAAGCAAATATATAGGTAGGTATGCTCTCTGATTTACGTTTACCTAGAGAAAATATGAACAAACTTTATCAAAAAATGTTTCTGTTAGTCTACGAATAGCCCAAATAGCTGAAGCTTAGATAAACACGGCACAACACCATGTGTTATCAAGTTAACAAAACCTGGAGAAAAAAATTATATTACCCTTCAAGCAAATTACCTGCTACACTTCAACAACTCTTCTAGCAGACATGTCTAAAGAGCCTCTCATTTCCCTTTTAACTTAATAATATCAACTAGGAAGAAAAAATAGTATATTATGTTACTAGGCTGTGAAGTGAGTTTTGTCTTTACCGCGGCAATTACACTTACTGTCGAGCGAAGCCAGACAGTAAATATTGCCAAGGTAAAGAAAAGACACTTCACAGTCGTGTAGCATATGCTATTTTTTCCGAGGTAGCAGACAATGAAAAAACATTAAATATTAATCAATAATCAATATATAATCAATATATAATTAAATATATAATTAAATTATTATTAATATTAATTAATAATAACAAATATTAGTATATACATAGTAGTTAGCAATGTATACGTAACATTTTAAATATATATTAAATATAAGAAAAAAGTTGATCGTGATGAGTTTATAGTGAAAAAGTATGTTTGTTAAAGGAGTTTGGATTGAAATAGGACTGTTCTACCTACCCGGCCAATTAATTTAAAATATTATAAAATATATCTCTTCCCTACTCTACAGCTTCTGCTTGTATCAGGGTGATATTTTACATGGTTATATTTTAATTTTTTACAAAACAAAGTGACCTTTTTGACATATATAACAAAAATAATCAAAACAAGTCAAGTAACAGGCTTCCTTAATAACACTTTTTCCCGTCTTTTGAAGCTTACGTTTACGTGAGCGTTGTGCATGAACGCTTGGGCGGATAACGTTTTCCGACGAACTCAGCCTGGGCATTGGTAAAATGAACATGCGTACCAAATTTCATCTAACTCAGTGAGCTTTTACTCAAGTTATCGTCATCTGTAGATTTCGTGACGGATTTTGCGTGACGGTGATTTTGGTCGTTTTTTTCGGATTCACTCCCGGGCTCCAGAACGTGCCATAAGGAACTTCGTTCCAAAAACGTGAGAAAAAAATTATTTCTTTCTCGAAAACGGTTCCGATGATATAAATTTAAATACAAATCTAACGATATAAGCCGTTTTCCCGAAAAAAATCTAATTCCTGAGAAAATAGCTTTAAACGCGGACGGAGAGATGCCAGGCTCAATCCCCGCCGAGGAAAAGTTATTTTTGTGATAAATTATTATTTTTATAATAAATTTTAATATAATTTTCAATAATAATGAAATGTACCAATGAATACTAAGAAATGGAAAACACTGGGCTAAATAATTGTAAACTCAGAAAGTTTTTCTGAGTTGTCTCGAACCGATTTTTTTGTAATTTAATATATTAAATAAATAGATTATTAAGTAATAATGAATAATAAGTCAAACTGAAAGGTAAAAATTGATCAGTTTTATTAGCCAAAGGTTTTATTATTTTCAATTGTAAATGATCATTCTGAGTTTTCTATTAGATTAATAAGTAAAAGTGAAAGATTTGATCAGTTTATTAGCTAAAAGGCCCCATTTTTTTTTAATTGAAAAATGATCATTATCAATTTTCTAATGATGAGTCGAAAACGATTATTTGATTAATAAAAATATTTGTACTTTGGGTTTTTCTTATGCTAAACAATTTTGTTGTTTAAATGTTATAAAAGAAGGAATATGTTTGTGATGTTTATGTCTCTTACTAAATACCATCCACATTTGTTTTAAAAGAAACCAACACTAGGCTTTAGTAAGTGGTCATTTGTTAGTGGATCTGAACGAGGCAGCTCAGGTATTTCCTGCAGTTCGTCCCTGAGAGCGGAGGGTCTCTGTGACTGTGAAGAAGAGCCTGTACTTGTAAAGCGTAAGGTACCGGGGTATAGTAATGCCATGTGGGTAGTCGAAGCAGGTACTGAACTCGAGTGGTGGGGGCTATGCCGGAACCCTCTCTATCCCCGGCTCAGGTACCACATCCCAGTACATCGTTAGTCTATCTTCGGACTCCGTCTAAATCTTTACTCCTTAGTTGACATTGTGGATACCTTGTTTGTTTTTTTTTTCATTTATTATTCGTCAATTCGCTTTCCTCATGCTGACCGTATGTACTTGAAATTTTTATTTTTTATTTTTTTAGTGTGTGTGATCTATCGGTTTGGTTTTAAGCTTTTTGGCTGGTATTTGTTTTACGTAGTGTATTAGAGCATTTATTTTTTTATCAGTTTGTTTTACTCACTTTTCTTCTATCGAAAGAATTAATTGTTTTGAATGTTTAAATCAAGAATTATAGGTATTTACATAACTGGTAATGGGAAACTTTAAAGTAAAACTAAATTTAGTGGAAATGTCGCTGTTATCCTCATCTACGATCTTTTGTTTACTCTACTCTCATCATTTTTATATCCTACTAATCTCTTTTTAATTATCCTAATTATTATTTGTTTTTTATTTATAACAAATTATCAGGTGAATTCCGAGTAATATACATGTTTATCGCCTAATCAGAACAACATATTATATTAAATACAGAGCAGTTTTCAACTACATATTTGTAATTAAGACTGTTATCAGTAGACCTTCATAATTTCACTGATAACGACTTGTTAGAATGGTCGATACCTCTTCTGCTAGTAAAATTAAGTTAAAGCTTATCCTTTAAAATCTATAATTTTCAAAATGATTTGTTTACATATTGTCAAATAAGTTAATATTAAATAAAAAAAAAAATTAATTTTCTTTTAACTTTAAATAAAAAATGATAAAAATTTAATTAAAACTGAACAATCTGAAGTCAAATCAAAATAACAATATTTGACTTTCATCTGTAACATTTAATCTGATTTCTAATCATTTTAAGATAAATTCGAATTACTACATTATATTTCGTCTGCTTAGTTTACAGATTGTCATAAATATTTTTCTTTGATTTACTTTTAATTTTTGTCAAAACGACTTTAGTATATTTTGTAATTGATTTTTTTGCCTAAATTATATTGTAATCGTTGATATTATATACATAATCGACATATGTTTTTTACTGTTATATTTGTTTCTTGTTTTCATTGCTAAATATTTTGTCAAACTTTGTAGATCGCTGTATACGTACATATTTCATCTACTTATATCTGACCTGGTACTTCTTTAGATTGTTACTCCCCTATGTTGTTTTAAATTAAAAATTACTTTGACTGAATAACTATTAAGAAAAATATATGCTTAGTCAAATGAACTTTGAGACAAAGGAATATCACACTTCTGTTATGATAAGGGGAGTAACAGTCTAAAGAAAAACATTCCCTACACCTTCTTTAGATTGTTACTCCCCTCTGTTATTTTTATAAGAGGAGTAACAATCTAAAGAAGTGCCTCTGACCTTTTAACAGACATTATAATTTTTATTATTTATAACATGATAATTAATAATCAAAAAATTACATTTCAAATGATAATATCTACAATATTGTTAGGAAAAGACTCTGTTATATTTCTATCAGTTTAACACAATAAATAATTGAAAATATTTTCGTAATATTGAAATACATAGTAAACATATTGAAGATTTTTTCACAAGTTGATTGAACACCTGAGCCGTATCACATAAAAAAAAGAGAAAATAAATATTCTTGTTTTAAGTATTATCAACATTTCTGAATGGCCTCTCTTACTCGTTTTATAATACATTCAAAAAGAGACAATGTATTATAAACAAAGAGGACAATCAGTACTGTATAAGGGCAATTATTTCTAAGTGCATTTAACTTATAATTCTCTCTTAGACATCTTCTTTTTGCAAATTATAATTTATACAATCAAATTATTTATCTAGAAAAAAACATTTTATTTTTCCAACTTTATACTATAATAATCTTTATTTTTTTTTTTTTTAAAAAAACAACTTATAAATTGTCCTATAATAACAGACAATTTATATAATACCACTGAAGAAAGATCTTTATTTTTAAAAATATAAAAAAAAAAAATAAATAAAAACTTCGTTCGCACGAGTTTCTTTTATAAATTTTTAAGTATCAATTTTCTATTCATTCCGATATTTCTATTCTTTGAAACATTTATTTATTTGTTTATCCTTTATTCAACAAGATATTTTTATTGTCATTACTCTCTGAGAAATGAAATTTTTTTTTTATATTTAATTTATTTCTTCAGCTCGTTAAATATATAACTAGTTTACGCAGTCTAAAAATAGACAAACTGAGTTTGCGATGTATTGAACTTTGTTCCTTTTTTCCGTTTTAATATCGATAAAGACTTTTCGGAATTCAAATATTTCAGTTCAGGTTTTGTTTATGTCATAATATACGATTTCTTCTAATTTATTAATTGATTTAGAACACGACAATGTATGCGTCTATTATTCTGTAAAAGAAATAAAAGTGTGCACCGTATAAATTGTTTTTCTAATTAAAATTAAAGAAACACATAACGAAGGGACTATAAAATCTCATTTATTGTATCGAAGCCCTTGAAGGATTTTAAAAAAAAGGTCGTTTTACATCTTGAATAATTGATAAATAATTGGTTGGCTAAACATCTACAATATACTTAAAAAAAAAACTATAACAATAGTACATCACGCGTCGAGTGCGGAAAGTAGCATTTTGCATGCGAGTGTGGAGTTTGCACCCGAGCATTAGCGAGGGTAGTAAAACCACACGAGCAATGCAAAATACCGTTTTCGCACGAGTTGCGTACCGTACTTTATCTACGATTGTTAGATTTAAATAAGAATTACAGAAAAAAATAAACTTGCTGTACGTAAGTTCGTATCGCTCTCTTGATAAAGATGCCATAAATTCTTGAGTTGTATTTTTTGCCGAATAAATTATTTCTGGAGGAGTAATATTCTCCACATTTTTGTCAAAGTCACTTGATTCACTCATTGTTTTTCACTAAAACTCGATATAAACAGTTACTTTAGTAAAAGAACAGCAAATTACTTTTATCTACGATTGATACGAAATATAAACATTATATCTTTGTTTAGATGCGTAGAAAGTGATTATTTACGTACTTGTATTCATTGCGCATGCGCGTCTCATAGTTCTGAATAATTCCTCTTCTTTACCGCACTAGTGCGGCAAAGAAGAGGAATTCTTCAGCTTTACGCACGATTAGTGAGTTTGTTTACATTTAACAAAACTAATTTGGTGTTCTTTTATTTAAGTAACTGTTTATATCGAGTTTTTAGTGAAAAGCAATGAGTGAATGAAGTGACTTTGACGAAAATGTGGAGAATAATAATCCTCCAGAAATAATTAATTCGGCAAAAAATACAACTAATGAATTAATGCCATCTTTATCAAGAGAGAGATACGAACTTACATACAGCAAGTTTATTTGTTTCTGTATTTATTATTTAAATCTAACAATCGTAGATAAAGTACGGTACGCAACTCGTGCGAAAACGGCATTTTGCATTGCTCGTGTGGTTTTACCACCCTCGCTATCGCTCGGGTGCAAACTCCACACTCGCATGCAAAATACTACTTTCCGCACTCGACGCGTAATGTACTATTGTTACATGTAAACAAACTCGCTAATCGTGCGTAAAGCTGAAGAATTCCTCTTCTTTACCGCCCTAGGGTGGTAAAAAAGAGGAATTCTTCAGAACTATGAGACGTGCATGCGCAATGAATACAAGTACGTAAAGAATCACTTTCTACGCATCTAAACAGAGATATAATATTTATATTTCGTATCAATCGTAGATAATAGTACATTACGCGTCTAGTGCGGAAAGTCGCATTTTGCATGCGAGTGTGGAGTTTGCACCCGAGCGACAGCGAGGGTAGTGAAACCACACATGCAAAACAAAATGCAGTTTTCGCACGAGTGCGTACCGTACTTTATTGACGATTGTTGAAAAAAAATAATAAACTTCCTTTATGTAAGTTCGTATTTTCCTTCTGATTAAGATGACATTAATTCATTGAATTAATTATTTCAGGAGGCGTATGGCGTGTTATTCTCCTCATTTTCGTCATAATCACTTAAAAAACTTTTTTTTTCCCCAAAAAAACTCGATATAAACAGTTACTTTAATTAAACAAACAGCAAATTAGTTTTGTTAAATGTAAACAAACTTGCTAATCGTACGTTAAGGTGAAGAATTCCTCACCTTATCTCACGATTACGAAACGCGCATGCGCAATGAATACAGCTACGAAAGAATCACTTTTTTCGCTTCTAAACAGAGTTATTATGTTTATATTTCGTATCAATCGTAGATAAAACACTTTACATAAACTGGTGCTACGGCTAGTTCATTATTCCCAATATCTTATTTGACCTATAATAATACAGGACCATTTGTGGTTTTCTGATAATTAGGATTGTTTGCACCCTTAATGTAATTGACTAATTTGAGACCGATTAACCTTTGGATACGTCATAGCGTTCTTCTAGTCATTGTATTTGAACTTAAGTCTGTACTAAGAGAGAGATTCCTATTTTTTCTAACCCTTAAGTTCGACTATAAGTGTCAAAGGTCCTTTAGTTACTACCATAACACATCCCCGTTCTACCTGTCTATCTCCCAATTTACTCCATTCTTTTTCCTTTCATGTCCTTTTATCATCCTGAAGGGTTTCCCTTTGTCCTAAACCTTATATTTACTAGATAGGGGATCCCTATTTATTTTCTCTCTATTGTAGTATAAATAGATAGGTGTTGTACCGACATTTCGAATACCATTTAATTTCGAGATTTAGATCAATTTTAAAATTTATTTCAACAGTTGATTTTCTTAAATTTTGTTATCATTGATATGTTTTAACGCTGGTGGATAGAAGAATTTTCCATCATGCAAAAAGCGACTTGAAAAATGTGACGCTAATAGGAAGTTAGAATCCGACAGGAGGTCAGGGAGTTTTTTAGTTCTATATTTTTCTGATAGGTGCGCTGAATTAAATATTTTAAATACAGTTGGTCCAGGATAGTTAGAATCTAACAGGAGGTCGCTCTGTTTTTACTTTTAGTACTATATTTCACCACTATAGGTCGACTTTTAATCTTCTTTCAGCTTGAAATACCCGTGATTATTGATCGAGATAACTTGAATTAACATAGTGATACCTAATTAACATAAACATAAATGATTATGTTAAAATCCTTTAATTTTAAGTTAAATGGATTTTTTTTACTTAAAAATATGGATTTATTCCACTTATTATGACCATATTAGTTTTATATTTCTTGTTAAAGCTTTCATTTGCTTTTAAAAAGTGATCATGAGTCAAAAACTTAACTAGAAAATGTTAGTTATATAAAGAACACAATGCTACTCGGTTTAACATGTTTTTACGACCTTGGGCGGTAATCTCGGCCACTAAACTATAATTTGTGGGGCTGAAGAGAAGATTTAACTGCTATTGGGTCAAGTGTTAACTGGACGACAATTTTATTAGCTTTATTTTTCTTTAAACCGACTCAAGTTTTCTGCTTGCAATATCTTCTGCTATGATAAAAATGCACCTTTATTTTGATATATTCTTTAAAACCTCTTGAAGTCACTTCTGCGATACTCCCAAGAACATTATTATATTATGTAACCGTCTTGAACCACCTCTATATTTGTTAGTTAACTCAGAAACTATATTTTTTTGGAGAAATTACTTATATGAGCTGCTATTTAAAGTTTAAGAAATTGTATTTTTTACATTACGTTTGTAATTGTAAAGTACTATACGTTGTTGCGCTTCTGATCATTTTCAACGCAATTGGACTCACCTGAGAAACCAGATTGCGTTATATTCTAAAATTACACAAAAGTTCTACGAGTGACGAGTAAAATTAAGTTCTAAATACGAATATATTAATTAGCAAATTAAATATGATATCCGTATAAAGAAAAGAAACATTTTTGTTTGTAATATAATATAATGCTTTGTTAACAATAATTCATTAATATACTTCATAAATAATGTTTTGAAATTTGATATAAATATAATTTTTTATTATATCCCATCTATTTTAGTATGTTTAAAGTGGTACAACCTAAAACGTACTATTGTTCAAATATTCTATTATTTAAAATAATTCCCTATTGTTTTAAACTATAGTTGTTTTTTTTTTTTTTGTTTTGTTAAAATAATTGTTTATTATCCTCTATCAATATATCAATTGTTGTTACTATAATAATTTACCTGGAGCATAAAGTAGAGTAAATTCTCATGGGTCTGCTTTTGTACCAGGATTTTTATTTATTTTATAATCAATATATCACTCATACTTTTGTTGATTTATAAACAAATTTGTTCTAAAATAGTCATAAACTCATTTATGTATTCATATTTTAGTAAAATCTTGCGTATTACCATTACATTTAGTTGAATTTTTTTACCAATATTTAATTCCTAATGTTATTATTCAACACGACCTAGGAATTTTCTCTATTAACATGTGCGAAATGTTTGCAATTTTTTTTATTTATAATAACCAATCCATAATAGTTTTATTTAATCATTTATGTACCCTCCCATTATTTTTAGGGTCCGTAGGCAAAACCAAGGACCCCTATATTTTCCTGCGTGTGTCTGTCCGTCCGTCCGGTCGCCTGCTCTCACGGCTATACCTTTCGTCTATCACTTTTAAATTTGGCATGTATGTGTCTTGTACCTGCCCACATGTTTTAAAAATATAGCGACTTAAAAAATAATATTTTTCAAAAAAATCAGGGTAAAAAAACTTCAAGGGGGTGTGAAATTGCCCCGCCCCCTCTATCTCGCTTATGTGAAGTGCAAAAAATCTGAAAAAATTCCTGAACATTCCTCGACCTTTTTGGAAATTTCTAAAAAAAAATATTATTTTATTTTTTATTGACAAAATACGTTTTTTTTTTATAACTATGCGGTTTTTCGATGTATTTATATGGTTGTAGTCCGGTTCAGTGGCAAAAAAATACTTTATCAGAAGTTTGTTTATGTGTTTTGAGAATATCAGACCCATAGGATAGTTCAAAGTAAGCTTTTTAGCATTTAAAAAAACACCATCAATAGGGTACTACTTAAACTATACAGGGTTGCCTACGGAGCCTCGCTGTGTGCTGACGAGCACACTCTTGACCTGTTTATTAAACTTATAAGATAGTTCTCATTTTTTTCGTGCATAGTAAAGTTTATTAGGAGTACCCTAAAAAGCGCAGATGGAAATCTATAGTTAATTAAAGTCCAGAAAGGATATTAGACTACTATAATAATTATAGTTCTACAATAATAATGAGACCTTTCCTTTCAGAAATATTTAGTTAGTTTATCATTTCATAAAATAAAACAACTAAATTATAGCTAAAAATGTATTTTTTATTCTTCTATGTTAGGTTCTCGCTATCCACAAATTAGCAGTCAATATCTTTATCAAATTCTATTTTTGTAACTTGAAAAACTTATAAATAATAAGTTCAATTTACAAATTCTACTTCGAATCTCATCAATATATAAAAATTCTATTTACAAATTCTACTTCGAATCTCACTAATATATATAAAAATTCTATTTACTAGTTCAATTTACAAATTCAGCTTCGAATCTCTTCAATATATAAAAATTCTATTTACTAGTTCAATTTACAAATTCAGCTTCGAATCTTATCAATATATACGTATAAAAATTCTATTTACAAGTTCATTGTACAAATTCTACTTCGAATCTGGTCAATATGTAAAAATTCTATTTACAAGTTCATGTTACAAATTCTACTTCAAATCTCATCAATATATAAAAATTATAATTAAAAAGTTTTGTTTATTATAAGTAACTCATATCCATATCTCTTAGAATTGAAATTTTTATGAATAATTTTTTTTTCTATTATTAAATCTTTGTGAAGTGGTGTGAATCTTAGTTGGGTGCACAAACTTTTTATCTTTTTTTTTTATTTAATACATATAAAGTAAACCCAGTAAATGTGACCACTCGTGTAATGACATCACCTTGTCAAGTTAACCACTGTTCTATGGTTCCCTGTGAAAAAAGAAAAAAAAAATCTTATTTTGTGTTTTAAGTGATGACTTTTGTCCTTTCACTGGTAATTTTACTACACTGGTAATTTGTTAACCACTAAATTGTTAACCATCCTTCAGTTCATGTAATATTTAAAAAAAAATTACATTTTAAACTATAATTAATTCAGTTTAAATAAACTCAAATATTAGTATTACGAATTTTTTTTTTTATTCATTTATTTATTGTCCTCAGCTGTTAAACAATGTTTTAAAATGTTCATAATATATATACATGCATATATATATATATATATATATATATATATATATATATATATATATATATATATATATATATATATATATATATATATATATATATATATATGCATGTATATATATTATGCATGTATATACATATACATATATACAGAAACAAACAAAACTCAGGTTTCGGTCACAAAAATCGTCACTATGTTACAATCCCGACGTTTCGGTTTTTACTTAAAACCTTCTTCAGGGGCCGTAAAACATCTAAAGAACGACTCCGCAGTCGTTGTTTAGATGTTTTACGGCCCCTGAAGAAGGTTTTAAGTAAAAACCGAAACGTCGGGATTGTAACATAGTGACGATTTTTGTGACCGAAACCTGAGTTTTGTTTGTTTCTGTTTATTTTTACGGTCGAGAATTTATTCATTTATATATATATATATATATATATATATATATATATATATATATATATATATATATATATATATATATATATATATATATATATATATATATATATATATATATATATATATTTAAAATTATGAAATATTGTTTGTTTTTAATAAACTAATTAGGCTGAATTTCTTCAACCCCGTCGATATTACGTTTCAATTAAGGCTTAAATAAAAGAGATTTGTTTTTTTAATCATATATATAGGATACAGTCTATTACATTTTTAGATTGGGTGTTATGATATTACATTATAGAACAACATTTATTACTGAAGGACGTCCTTATTGCTTTAAGTTTTGACCTTAAAAAGTAAAACAATATTTCTTTCTTTTATTTTAAACATATTAACAGATAATTGAAGGCTTTGTTTCTTGAGTACATCTGTTTTATATTATTCATTAAAAAAAATAGACATTCTGCTCCTAGAGAGGTTTTTTTTTTTACTGTGACATTTTACTATAATAAAAAAATAGTAAGATTCTAGGTGTTATCATGAACATATACTTTTCTTATCCATTTTTTTTTTTTTTTTTTATGTCCTTGTTTGTTCTTGAGAACAACTACTCTTGTTTTTTTTTTAGACTTCGTCCGTTTTTGTTTTGTATCCCTTAGATTTTTTTTACAATGCCTAGTTAATCTAATAGTGTTTTCTATTCTTGACTTTTTTTTATGTTGACCTGTTTTTATTATGTTGTTTCGTGGTATTATTTAGTTTATTTCCTTCATGCCTTGAATTAATCTAGAGTGTTTTATGTACATAACATTTTATTGTATATATTTTCACTTGAACATGATCTACGTTGATTGTCGATACTGTATTTGTTGTCTACTTCTACGTAACTGTTTTTAACTTTCTTGGCTGAACTCAGGTCAATTCTAGGTTCTTCAAATGAAGATTCTGTGTCTTGAACTATAACATTAAGTCCTATCACTGAAAAGATTCCTCAGGAATCTTGATCGTTGTCTTTACTCGGATTTAAGCGTATTGCTTTAACAATAGGATGCACATGACACTTTTAAAAAACACTATTAGGGTTGTCAGTGAATCATGTGACATTGCAATGATTTCTACCTTATAATATAATAACTGCCATCTAAACAAATAGTTTTCTGATCAATTCATTTGAATTTTCTGGCAGTAACTATGTATATTTTTATATTAATTTTTAACCATACGAAGTTTGATTTAAGAAATCTTGTGTTTCATATGACATTTTAATTATTTTATTATATCAGGTGGTTTAAAAATTTCAGTACCAATAGATCAAACTTTTTCCGTAATTTATTTTTGAATCTACCTAGTTCAACATGGAACGAGTGTAAAATAGGTTCGAAAAGATTTTAACCATTGAATATTAATTTACGTTTTACTTTTGGGTATTTCCATATTTTCTTCTTTGTTTGATGAATAAATACTCGTTTCAACACCATCATTGTTTAGAGTTATACAAGGATCTGATGAATTCTTTAATACATTCATAGTACTATTGGAACGGAAGTTTCCATTTCTTTTTATTTTAGAAGAAAATTATCTTCTTCTAATTTCATCTTTGTTTAGAGTAGTACGAGGATCTGATGAATTCTTTGATGCATTCATATTCTATTGTAACGGAAGTTTCCATTTCTTTTATTTTAGAAGAAAATTATCTTCTAGATTATCTTTGTTTAGAGTTGTACAAGGATCTGATGAATTCTTTGATGCATTCATAGTACTAGTGTAACGGAAGTTTCCATTTCTTTTATTTTAGAAGAAAATTATCTACTCTTTTCTTAGTTTGTTATTTTAACATAAAAAGCTGTTTCCTGTTCGTTCTTGTTTAATTATTATTATTATGTACTTTTTCAATCACGTTTCCTTCGGTATGCGTGATCTGAATCAGTTTGTTATTTCTGAAGAGTGTGAGAGGATTTTAAATTATAGTCTTTTAGTTAATCTCTTATTTTCCCGTGTAAAGTTTTAATTAATAGATTGAAAAGACTTTTCATAATTCGCATTTTTTTTTTTTTGGTAATTCGACCTCGGGTCTTAATTAGAAATAAACTTTATTTAAGATATTAAGAATGGATTATATATATATATATATATATATATATATATATATATATATATATATATATATATATATATATATATATATATATATATATATATATATATATATATATATGTGTGTGTGTGTGTGTGTGTGTATTATAACATATATATTTATTTATATAAATAATGTGAGTCGTCTAGATCAAAATGTTGACCTACTTGTAACACTGTACATTTGTCGAAGATTGTGGAATCGTGCGAAATCAAGTGTTCATCCGAGTTGTCCAACTTCTGCGGACAGCTATTGCCATATCGCATCGGATCAATTATAGTACGGTCATTTCAAAGACGTCAAAACTGCAGATATACTTACACCATCTACCTTTAACCACAGTATTGCCACCTCCCTTCAGTATAACGCCATCCTCTCTAAATGTATTATTTCATTACATCTGGTAAATCAGTTTTAACATGGATATGTTTTATCCAGATCTGGGGTACAGAAGAAATTTCCGTCACGCAAAATACGACATGAAATACGTGACGCTTTCAAATAACTTACCTGGAAGTTAGAATTTAACTGGAGGTCGATAGGTTTTCATTTATAGTACAATATTTTGACGACAGGCGGGTTGAAGTTTCAATAAACTACATGCAAAATGTAACTCTCTTAAATATCGTGCCATTAATTTAAAATATAATAGGAGGTAGATTGGTTTACACTTGTATTCATTATAGTACTAATATTTTCGTCGATAAAAGTTCTAATTTTTTTTATGAAATGATATCAGAGTGGACCAAATGTTAATCAAAATGGATTAATGGTTCATAATTTCTCAACTTAAGATCCATCTACTATATTAATTAAACAAATGTATATACTTACTGATTTTCTCGACTTCATGAAAAACATTGAAATAACTATATGTGGATTCAATGCCCAAAAACGTATCCATGATTAGATGTTTTTCCTTGATATGGAGAAAATTAATATTTCTTAAAAAAATATATTTTATAAATTAGATATGCTGAAGGCCGTGTGTACCTTTTTACTTTTTCTCACTACTAATAGTAGGAAAAGTATTGTTTTCACAAAAAAAATTTTTTTTCGAGATTTCAACGGAATTATCCGTTTTACGTGTTTTTAAGACCTCCTGAGTGGTTTTCAGCATGACGTATGTATGTGTGTGTGTATGTGTGTGTGTATATGTGTGTTATCATCGTAGCGCCCAAGGTATTTAACCTAGAGAGTTGAAACTTGGCAGAAAAATCAGTCCTAACCTGTAGTTGTGCCGCCCGGAAAATCAACTTTTTCCGCCATCTTGAACCCAGTTTGCTGAGTCAGCAAAAATTTAAAAAAAATCGTAATAAATCGAAAATGGTCCTGATCGAGTTTAAATTTGGCACGAATATACCTCTCTGTATGATAAACAATCCCACCAAATTTCATATTCATATTGGCCGCCATTTTGAAGTTATCAATTTTTGTTTTTTAAACTTTGACAGTTAATAATACTGAAAGTATAAATAGGTTTTTGACATATAGCATATCGTTGGAACCGGAAAAAATTAAGGAACAAGTATAAAAAAAACCCGATGAAATTCCATTAATTAGTTTAAAAGTTATAAGCGAATATAATTATTTATTAGTGCAATAATTTTGATGACGTCAAAGTTTGTTTACATCTGTCAAAATACTGCCGAACTTCAAATAATTAAATAAAATATAGGTATTAAAAATAAGGTTTTTTTGAAGAATGATAATAAATCAGTTAGTTCAGAACGGTCACCCATCCAAGTACTGACCACGTCCAATGCTGCTTCCTCCTGCTGCGAAGCAGCAGGAGAGGCCACTTTAGTGGCCTCTGAAGTGAGGAAAAGTTCCGAGGTACCCCGTACCCGATTTTTTTGTTTTGCATTGTTTTGATTTATAGTCTTTCTAATTGCTATTGAATGAGGAGTGAATTGTTTTGTTCTTTTTAACAAACCTGTTACTATTACTTCGATGACTTGTTTCAAATTGCAATCGATAAATCCGAGATATGAAACCGATTAAGCTTTTGTTCGGGGAGTTAAAGTTGAACAAAGAGATCGCCAATCAAGGCTGGACAATAGACATGACACGGGCTTTGGGCTGCTAAACGTTTGTGAGGTGGAAAAATGCAGGTCGCCTAGAGTAGCAACCCCCCTGGGGATTTTCTCCTTCCGTCGGGGGTAAATATGAAACGAGTGGTCATTCTTCGTTGGGGAAACAAGCTTAAAAATGTCTAAATCTAAACCTGACTGTAATCGCATTAGCTTTAATTGATTTCACTGACAAAATGAAATTTTAAAAAAAACCTTTGAAACATTTTAAAGTTATTATAGGAATAACTCAATCAAATAAAAGTAGTTAACAATAATTTATATTTTGAATTTTTACCTCGTTCTTTATATTTTTTTCACTGAAATCAATCACCTATTTGTTTATAACATTTTGAGTTTACTTATATTTTAACATCAAGTTCAAGTACAGTCCTCAAAAATATTTTTATTTTATGTATATTTTTGAACAAAAAAAATATAAATATACATTTTAAATAAATATTGCCCTACATTTTATTCCAACAGGAGTTGTAATTTACCCTTTTTAATAGCTTATTTAAATATTTTGTCTCGAGTCCCTAAGAATTAGTGTAATTTTTAAAGGGTTCCCCAAGGAATACGGTTTGGGAAACACTGGTTTATTCTATATACTATGAAAAGGATTTCAGCTCTTCAAATTTATAAATACTGAGGAGGTGTAATCTATGATTTTGACTAAAATTCGGTTCAAGTTATAGAAGTATGACGCTACAATATTATATTTTATTTATATTAATTCAGCAATATTTCAGGCTCGATTGTATTTTGTTTTCCCAAACTCACAAAAGAACTAAAACGGATGTTATCTCTGGCCGTGGAATTATATGGGCGTCGGGGATTGTAGAGGTAGAGACATTGTAGTTATTTCATCCTAGCGATTTAGGTTTTTCAAAATGGAAAATTATGGTAAGGCCTGCAAATGTATTCGCACCCAGTCTACCGAGTAAATTTGGGTCATTTTTGTTTTGAATAACAGGGTTTCTCTTTGTTTTGGTTGATTTTTTTTTGAGAGAGAGAGGGGAGGGTTCATTTTAAAAGTCAAAACACTTTTAATTTTTAGTCTTAGGTAACTGATTATTCCCATTATGTATCTTTTGAAGTAAAAACAAATTAACTCGATCTACTGTTTTTAATTTTTTTTCTCTGACAGTTTTACATTTTTTTTTCTTTGATTACACACTTATCAAATGCTTAAAAAGGTTTATATTATAATTTGCATGTATCGGATTTAGCACATGCTTAACGACAAATCAATCTATCATGTAGCGAAACTTGTACCTTATTGGGGAATTGAAGCAGTATTTTAAATTTAAATTTATTATTATAAGCTAAAAAAATTAACATAATATTGATTGAGTGGAAAAAGTGCGTAAGTAATTCTTATCACGATCACCATTTAAACAAGTTTCTTTATCGGTCCTATCACGTGTCTTTCACATTTCTTAATCCTTATCACGATCACCATTTAAACAAGTTTCTTTATCGGTCCTATCACGTGTCTTTCACATTTCTTAATCCTTATCACGATCACCATTTAAACAAGTTTCTTTATCGGTCCTATCACGTGTCTTTCACATTTCTTAATCCTTATCACGATCACCATTTAAACAAGTTTCTTTATCGGTCCTATCCCGTGTCTTTCACATTTCTTAATCCTTATCACGATCACCATTTAAACCTGATTCAATATCGGTCCTATCACATGTCTTTCACATTTCTGCAACCAGGATAGAGTTCACGATACCACATAATTTCTTAGTTTAATTTTTTTTATTCATATACGTCTAAATATGAGTGCTCATACCACACTCGGGAAGAACTCTTTCATTACTCGGTTACTTTAATTGGTCTAGTCATGGTCATGTATCTTTCACATTTCTGCGATTAATATAGAGTTCACGATAAGTAACTCACAATTTTTAAATTCAAGTAATCCATGGATGAGCGTGATCATGGATCCAGCCGTGGATTGAGTTGTTAAATAATTACAAGATAAAAATCACTTTTTATATACTACGTTTTTAAATTTTCTGTTGAATCATAATTTTTAGTGTTGATAGTAAAACAAATAGTTCCGAATTTATTTACTTCATATAAATGACAACCAACTAGACAGCTGATCTTAATCCTATAAAGGGACAAATCTTTGTTCGACGGATCTCGCTAACACCAAATCTAAACCGTGCCATCGATATGCCCCAGTGTAGGGGACGGTAAGAGGAGAGAAATGAGTACAAGTAAAGAAGTACAGATGCAGAAAAATTAAACCGATACCTAGGACACAAGTGTAAACAAACCTGGTTGTCACACGTTAATTAACTTATTTCTTTGTTTACTTTTCTTGTTTCGCTATCATTCAATGTTTATCTCTTAAAAATACAATGACATAGTTTTTACATTACAAAAAGGCCTGATATTATCATTCATATTACATTTTAACAAATTTATCAGCCATACCAGGTACTGAAATAAAAAATCATAAATTTGAAACCTGTCAAAATAAAGATCGTAAATATGTGGGTCATATCAAAACAAATAAAATAACTTTTCCGAACTAACTTTCCATATTGCGGATTCTTTCCGAACTAACTTTCCATACAGCAAAATTTGCTGAAAATGAATTACATTCTGCTTAAAGATGGATAAAAGTATTAAAATAATGCATTGTCATCGTGTTCTGAGCTATTCTAAAAGTTTCAAATGTCTAGCTAGTCGGGAAGTTAGTTAAAAATCGATTGCAAGATTTGTACTGGACCCACACATAAACAAACAAACAAGAAAGCAAGCTAATAAAAACGTAGTAAAATCTTTCATCTTAAAAGTTTCTTTTTTATCCATTTGAAGAAGCTCTGAGGCGCTAATATACCCTTTTTTAATGAATGCATGACTGAGGTTCCATTTAAAATTCTTTTGATGCTTCTTTAAGTTTCAAGTAGCTGATAAGACCATTTATTGACTAAGTAAGTTTTAAGTTACGGCTATCCAAGCCATCAGTTCGTGATTAAATTCTTTATCGAATCAGCGCAGTGGCGCACCCAGGATTTATTTTTGGGAGGGGCACAGATTGAAAAAATAAGGGGGGGGGGGATGTAATGTGGGTTTAGCATAATCACACATAATTAACCAGTCTGGTTTTCTTTGTTCTTAAATTACTTCATATCAAGGGCGGAACCAGCCAATTTTAAAGGGGGGCTGGGCTCGCTTTTAGGGGGGTCCGGGGGCCCTCCCCCGGGAAAATTTGTATAGTTTACGTTACTTGAAAACGTCTTTTTAGCCTATTCTAAGAGCATCTAAAATGTAATTATATACAAATAAATTTAAGTTATTTAAACGTCTTTTTAAACGCCAAAAAAAATAAAAAGTCGGGCTAAACTAGATATATAATTACTTACTTATTTATTTTTTTTTACTATCACAACACTATTACTTTAACACGTGCTGCGGATTGCATACTTAAATTTGAGGTCTGGCTTTGGGGGGGGGGCACGTGCCCCCCGTGCCCCCCCCCCCCCCCCCCCCCCCCCTGGGTGCGCCACTGAATCAGCGGCATATTCCGCATTGAAACTAGACAGTAATTTATTCTTAATTAAGCATCCCTGTTTTTAAATTTTTTGACTTAATTATCTTACATCCTTGATATTTTTATCCACCACCATTGTCGGTTTAGTTGTCTTTATAAAAGTAGAGCATTTTTCCACGCAAGAGGCTTTGTGGAAGCCAAGCATACTTGCAAACGTCCTTGACCAAAATTTTTCTCTCCTATGTAATAATTGGTTAATCATATAATTTGTCTAATGAAATTAACAGAGTTACGATATGAATATAAGAGTTGAATAGTCAAAGTAACGATATAAGTTGACACAATATGAGAGAATGCAAGTACAAAATATAATTTAGTGGTAGCGCAACAAGACGCGTGTATTAGCCCATCCTGGCAATCTCATTATATCCTCAAGTCCGCACTTTACGCAACAACCGTCCTCGTGACTCTGTTCAAAATAAACCTTTTATATTTCGTGTCTTATTAATATAATCTTGTTACTTTCGTCCTGATTTTAATGATTGACGACCCTGGTATCATGTTACACGTTGTAATAAAATGCCGAAACCGTCATAACAGAGTCATATGGGAAAAAACCGTATTAAAATACGGATTATCATTGGCGCATCTGTTACATAAAATCGTGGTAGCGTTTAGATTAGTTTATATTTGTGTTTTTTTCTGTGTCTTTTTCCGCCTTGTGGTTTTTCCCTGTTTGATCCGCTTGGCGTAATGTGATAACTACTTTTATTATTCATATATTTGATCGTTTACATGTGTGTCCTATGTTTTTTTCTTCGGCATTGCATTTATACTTCTGCAGTTCTTCTTACAGTAGTATTCTTTTTTGGCTAAAATAAAATGTCGATGTAATATTTTTAACACATAATATTTGTTGGTATATCCATATATTACATTGTGAATTAAGAGCCAGTGGGCCGTGTGGATCAAATTACTTACTACGTCTTCTCGGCGATCAAGGGCGGTAAGAGGTTGTGGATTCGATCCCTCGCCGTGATGCTCTGCTTTATTTGGCTCTCTAATGATTATACCATACTTCGGCGGTACATTTTAACGAGGCATGGTGTGGAATGTGAAGTGGCTAGACTCTTCACCCTGGGGCTAAAAAAATGGGTCTGAAATATGACCTAATTGCTGGTTCGAACAAGTTCCGTTGCGTGAATCTACCGTACCTCCTAAACGTAGTAAAAAATACGTGTGGTGTCGCGGGACACCCGGTAGGAACGACGTTCCTTACATTTTTCATTAAATATAAATTATAAAATTACACTGCTAAGTACGTATACATTGCTAACTACTTATACATGGCGGAGTTAGAAAAGAGACAAAATTAAAAGTATGACTAACTGTTTGTACCTAGCAGAGTTAAGGAAAAATTAAAAGAAAAGCATTATTTGTATAATTAAAGCAAGCGTCTTACAATAAATATATATTGAATATAAGAAAAAAGTTGATCATGATGAGTTTATTATATTTAAAGAGTATGTTTGTTAAAGGATGTTGGATGAAATAGGACTGTTTTCTACCTACCCGGCCTACTAATTTAAAATATTATAAGATATACCTCTTCCCTACTCTAAAGCTTCTGCTTGTATCAGGATGAAATGTTACATGCCTGTTTCAATTGTACTTTAGACAATGTGAGAAGTTTTATTAAAATCGTTATACGATAGAACGGAAGATATCGGTAAAAACGATGTTTTCATTATTTTAAACGTTTAGGTCCACTTTAATAAATTTACCGATCTTACAGTGTCAGTATTAGTTTTACTAAAAAAATTATTCAAAAAAGTTGTTTGTCTCATTAAATAGATGAAGTTAGATTTTTTATTGGATTAAGTATTATTATAATAATATACTTAATATATTGAAATAAGCGTCAGCACAGATCAATTTTACTTTTAACAAGACTGTGATTATGTCTTCTTATATTTACAAAACCAAGTGACATTTTGACATATAACAAAAATAAACAAAACAAGTCAAGTAACAGGCTTCCTTAATAACTCTTTTTCCCGTCTTAAGATTTTTTAAGCTTACGTTTGCGCGAGCGTTGCGCGTGAACGCTTGGGCGGATAACGTTGTCCAACGAACTATACTTGGCCAATTTATTTTAAAGATTGTTAAATTGCCTACAGACCCTTTGTGTTATACTTGGCCAATTTATTTTAAAGATAGATTTTGAACCAGTTTTGATAATCTTCTCTTCGTGTCAAGGTTTAACGCACTCATTCATTTGTTTTGAAATGTAATTTCTCCAGTAATGATGTGATAACATACCTTCTGAAGTCTGAAGGTCCGAATCCTGTAAGGACCAGATTAAATTAAAAATATTTTTTAAAAAAATATTAGATTAGATAAAGTGTGAGGAAAGTAATTATATTTTAAGTGTATGTTTCTTTGTCTTAATGTTTAAATGGATACATAATAAACACATGAACAAACAACCAAATGAGAGTTTACGTCGACAATTCATGCGTAATAACAAGGCAGCACAAATAAACATTTACCAATTCGACTGAAATCAGGTTCGCGTGTAACCATATAATTATTTTTTGATAAAATAAATTAGCGCAATTAATCTTTTTTAATTTATTAATCTTGGTTATTCATTTTTCCAATTTTTTCTTTTAGTTAATCTGTTATCACGGATATAATGTTTTTTTCTTATTGTGCAATATATATATATATATATATATATATATATATATATATATATAAATATATATATATATATATATATATATATATATATATATATATATATATATATATATATATATATATGTAAAAGATATATTTTATAAACGTTACATGAAAGTGAATTATTTTGTTTTAAATCTCGAAAGATACTGTAAAAAATTGTTATACATTTTTATGCCCTGCAAAAAACCACATATACATATTTTGTCATAAAAAAAATTGTTCCTTTTTATTTTTACCCCTCATGATGTGACAGGATGGATTTGATGAAACTTTCGTAGAGTCTACGTGCCTTATCTAAACCTATCGATATATATAATATATAAATATTTATTTTACTAAAAAATTACCTTCTGTTATATTGTATTACACTCAATGCGATTTAAACCGGAATCATCGCGTTTCCAGATTATTATTATTATTATTATTTTATTTAGGATTTTATTTGCTTATGAGGACAATGAACTTTACAATGCTCTACATTATTCTATACAATTGAATTCTCAAGTCCCTGTATTTTTTTTGTTGAGTTGTTGTTATTGAGTGATAACAAAATACATTTAGATATTTTTCACACCTTATTTTCTTATCAAAAGCAATTCACGTATTTTGTTGTTGTTTTTTTCTCCTACGTGAAATATGATGATGGTAATATGCCACGTATTAACTATTATACAAGAATGAAACTTCTATGATAAAGAAAAACATCGTAGCTCATAAATGGTAGACTATACAAATTCATTTCTATGCATATTTCATTTGAAGGAAAATGTATTAAAATGGTTAGTTTATTCATAAAGGCGGTCACGTACATCTTTATTATTCACAAATGTTCGGTTGTGTTTATTAGGCGTGTAAACAATGAATTATTACATTGATAATTATTGCCTAATGGAACGTTGAAATGTTGGTAAAAATGTTTTAATTATTTTTAAACGCGAACCTCATCCATTTAATTAATAACGACGGTCATGATCGTCTAGATTTATTCACAAATACTGAAAGAATTTATTAAATTAAAAAACTTTGATTGAAAAACTTTTCCTAACCTTCTCCTATGGTAAGCCAATCATCTTTTGACTTTTCCTAAGCTTCTCCTATGTTAAGCCAATCATCTTTTGACTTTTCCTGACCTTTTCCTATGGTGAGCCAATCATCTTTTGACTTTTCCTATGGCCTTCTCCGATGGTATAATAAGAAAAGTATTGATTTTATATGTTTTTATTATTGATTTTATATGTTCCTTCTATATAAATACATAAAATCCTAATACCTTTGACTCACTTAACACGTTATCTATAAAACACCTGAACCTATGACCGTGAAATTTGTAGGTGATTTCTTGTTATGCCTTAGGTGCTCGCTAAGAAATATTTGTACAATCCGATTTATGTGTAGAATTCAAAATGACGATATTTCGGGAACCAATTGCACTAGAACCTTAAAATTCCAAAGTCGGTTTCTTTTTATGACAATATAACTTTTTGTAAGAGGTTTTTTCTAATGATAATTTTTGATTCAAGATGGCGGCCATTTACGTATTTGAAAATGTCTAAAATAATATTGATGTTTGCCAAGATAGTATTTTCTACAATTTTATGCCTATAGAGTATAGAGTTAGGAAGTTAATACTACTTGCAAAAGGACTTTTCTTTAGGAAGTGAGCGTATACTAGAAAACGATCGTTAAAATGTCAACCCTGGGATGCAATAAGATACCGGGGAGGAAGGATGAACAAAATATCTCTGCTTTCCCTCGAAGGTTAACTTTTAAAATTGTTTCCGCAGTAGTCCAAGTTATTTTATAATTATTATACAGGGATTTTTTAAAAATCATGATTCATCTATGGGGCAGGGGGGGGGGGAGTATAAAGTCTCACGTAAAAAATGTTTCGTTTGTATCGTGGACATAAAATTAGTTATTATAAGGTGAGTGTTGGGGTGGGGGACGCAAAATGTGTATTATTCATATTTTTTCTATGGCCAGCAGACCACACATTTTGCATATTTTTAGTAACAGCAGGAATACAGTTATAGGGGGGGGGGGGGGCGGCACGCAAAATTTTGCTGCTATTTCACAAAATTACGTGAAAAGTTATACACTTTCCACAAGTGTTATGTATTCTTGTAACCTGCTCTTCAATACCTTTCATTTAATTCCCCACTCAAAATTTAAAAAAAAAATTTGAATGCGTGAATTATCCGCCATTTTGGATTTGAACCGCTAATTTCCTGTGTGAGCGTCAAAACGATATTTAATACTGCAAAGTACCATGTTGTTATGTCTTTTTAACTGATTCAAAATTTATTGGAACCGTACAGAGTGACAGACAGACACAGAAACGAAACTATATCAGGGTTGTTTTTTTGGTTTTAACAACGAAACTCTGAAAAGAGTTTTTTTTTTTTTTTTTTTTTTTTTATACAAATCTACAGTTCTATTCTGAGCATGATGAAATTTTGTACACTTGACCTTCGAAACTTTTTTCGAACCCCTACTTGTTTACTGTATATCACTGTTGTAAGATATATTATATACTAAATTCGAAACTTAATTTTCAGTTTTGTCGAAATTCGGGGCCTTCTTCGGTCGGAACTGGATAGCTTAAGGTCACAAGATAATTTCTTGTTTCGCCGGATTGTTGATTTATTGATTTGTCGAGTGAGAATTCAGCTAAGTGTAGTTCAACGCGGTGATATTAACCTTGCAATAATGTATTTAGCATGTAAATGTTCTTTTAATTATTTCTATCGATTTATTCCAGCCCTTAGGTTAGTCTTTTACACCCCGACAATATAGCCTGTTGCTTAACTCATTTCTATCCCTTATAACTGATTTAAAAGATTAATCTATTTTTTTACTTTATACCATTATTACTGTTGTATAAAGAACATCTTTAATTCATAATTTTCTAATTCACAAAAAAACTTTCCCAATGAAATAAAGCAATAAGTTAATTGATTTTAGTTAATAATTTAACTAAAATACGATACACGTAATCGAACAATCCACAAATAATATATTATTAAAGCTCTTATGTTAGTACAATTTTAACTTAACCTGATGGAATTAAGCTATTTATACATTAATCATTATAACCTAATGACCTAATTTCATAGATATCAATATGAGCAGACATTGCTTTTTCAATGTTTAAAGCACAGAACATTACGTTACAATTTTTCCTGATTATTAAGATAATAATAAAAGGATACGGCGTATAATAATAATTCGGAATAGTAAAATAACATAAATAATTTACTAATTCACTCTCTTTAAAGCATTTTTGTATTTTAGTATTAAAGAAAAATCGGTCCGATAAATCCAAGGATCTTATAAAATAGGGATGTTAAAAAGTGTCGCCAAGAACTTGGAAAAATTCTACATCACATTTCGACTGTGCATGCTCAGAATTTTTTAGTTGGACGAATTTCTTCCCGACTGTTATCCTTTGTTTATTTTAAATGAAAGGTTACAATCTAACATTTTTTCAATCAAGCTTTTAATTAAACATTTTCTTGTTTTCAGGGTTTTTTTTAAATTTTAATTTACTGTATTACTTTAATACATTAATCTAATTTAATTATTAGAATAGTTTTTAATAATCGAATAATTAATTTGGATACGGGTAATTTCTATTGCAGAATATGATTTTATTCTACAAAATTGTCACAGTTTCCCTTTTTTAAAAATTTATTGGGAATATAAAAAAATGTAATACATACAATTTTAAAAAGTTTAACTTAAATATTATACATATTTATAAAATTATAAATATGAAACGCGAGTGGAAGAAAATTTAGTTTTAAAAATAACATAACCTGATCGAATTCTTCACATTCTTCTTCATCTTCTATAGTTATAACTATAACCAGACAGGAAGGTAATCTATCCTACTAGATTTTCCAAGTTCGTGGCGACACTTTTTTTCGCTAAAGTTTCCATCCTTATATTATAAGACCCTTGGATTAATCGAACAAAATTTACTCGTAGAGATATTGATAGTATATTTCATTCCCATAATATATAATTTAATTGATTTATTTTGAAACATATTTAAAAAGTGTTCAACAGATAGTTGGTTACTTTTGGTTTTCGATTTTCAACAAAATCAGATTTATTTTCATCAATATCTGGGAAACTAGATTTTTCCCGGTAAAACGACTTATATTGTTAGACTCTTATTTAAATGGACTACATTTTAGAAATTTTTTTTTATAATAAAATCGGACTCTTTTTCGATAAATATTCTTTTTTAACGTTTCTTCTTCTCTAAACGAGTTTTTAAGGGGTAGTGCCCCAAAATTTAGAGCTAAAATTCATTTGCCGTGTTGGTCTGGGGGAATTATATATATTTCTGAACATGTGTACTTAATTTCAACGAAATCTGCTCATACTAGTTTAGACTCCACGCGTCTGCTCAGACAGACGATAAACTGACATTAAAAAAAATATATATATTTCTTCGAGACCTCGAATCGTGTAAATCCATCGAAATCTCAAAATCAAATTTTCGCGTCATCACAGTTTTTCTCTATTTATACTTCGTTTGTGAGGAAGTAAAAATTGACGAATATAAAGTATGCATAAAGGTTATTTTTGAATTTATAGGAAAAATAAACACGTTGCTAATAGACTGAATACTCAGGGTAAAAATAAAAACTGGATATATAATTGGGCACTTTAAACTTGGCATTGCCGTGAATGAATTTTTTATTGTCCCCTTGGAATTGAAGTTAATAGGTCAGTTTTTGTCTCTCCGAATTAGGTCCATAATTTCATTCTAGCAAAGAGGAGCTTTTTTTTAAAAAAAAAACAAAAAAAAAAAACTAGGTTTTTTTTAAATTGTATGTTTAGCTGATATAATGTGAGCTGTTAATTTGTAATTAGTGATTAGTATTTTGCCAGTGAAATCTAGAAGAGCGTAAGCTATTAGAATGACGTACTTCTGTAATTAACCACATGTTGCTGTCAAGTAATTAACTTATTTGTACGTACATATTTAGACAGTGTATCATACTTGGCGTCTCGTAGGAGAATGGTTATGGTTTTCTTGACGATTCGTCTTGAGTACCGTGTTCTTGACACTAATGCAAGTTCATGAAATCGGTTTTACTTCCGTCCTTTCATTGCTATAGCCAAGGTCAGTGTCCCATCTTGGCCGGCGGACAAGGCGTCGCGTTTGAAGCTTTCGAGTAACCTTGCACGTAAATCAAGTTCGATATTAGAACACATGTTTATCGCCCCTCTCCGTTTCTTAAGAGCTTCTCCGATAAACGAAAGAAACTAATGAGAATCAACTTGTCTTGTTTAAGAATGTTAAGATTCCTCTTCAGTTTTTAAATACTTCTCTTCACTTGTACTTATGAATCCGATGAAGAATTCTTTTTGTCGTTTCTTCTTTTTCCCTCGGCTTGTATTTCTGCTATTTGTTAGTCCTTGGGGGCTGGAAGAGAGGGGTTAGCAAGAATGTTGAACTCGTTACGGGAGGTCATTATCAAGGGCAGCAAAAAGAACCTCCCTCGACAGACGTGCAACATAGGCAAAAATATTCTCATACGACTATTTAACCGTTTTTTAAAATCGATCGACGTCGAGCTCTCGATGTGTAAACAAAATATTTAGTTTGTATTTCTTTTAGGATATCACTTATGAGGTCGTCAAGTCGGTGACTCGAGACCATGACCAAAATAAATTCCAGACGTCCCTGAACGCGTGACCAAATGGGCCTCACAAATCCGACGTGTTATTTTCTATCGGATATAGGTAGAGATTTTACGGAAAAGTAAAATATCTATAATTGAACGGATATCTGTCGTATTCTTCAGTATAAAGTAACAGAGTCAGCTGTACATTTTTTCGCTTTTAAAATCTAATTTAATAATATCACTCTTTTATGAGAATTCTTGCTGAATTTTGCATTAAGATATTGGATCTTATCACAATAATTAAGGAAATCGTAATAATCATTTTTTTTTTTTTTTTTTTTTTTTAGCGATATGACTTACTTCTATACATTTATCTTATAAAAGAAAAAAGTGTAATTAAGTGTGGATTATTGTCATCGAAGGGAGACATCGACTCCACAATTAAAAGTTAAAACAAATTGCCAGATTTTAGAAAATAAGGTTACGTTTTTAAATTATCCATTTTTTTAGAGTTTTGACGTTTTATCGAGAATATTGTTTTTTGAATTGTCAGGAGCAACTCTGCTTTTTGTAATAAACATTTCTGTTATTATTTTAGACTGTTCTAGAAGTCAGGTAAACTGTCAATTTGTTTCTTTTATAATTATTTTATAGGATTTTATTTTTGTTCAGTTTCGATTTATCATTTATATTCAGATTCAGGACTGTCAGGGCCGGACATTCCCGTATAATTTGTTTTTCCGAAAAAGCTTTTACTAGAATTAAAATCGGATGAAATTTGACAGTTGGACTGGACACTTTTGTGACAATTCACATCTGGTTTGACGAGTTAAATCAGATTGAAAAAACCATCAGTTGACATTTTACTGAATTCTACAGCTATTCTATATCTAGGTATATTTTGGAAATTCAGAATTGCTTAAATGTTGAAATAGTTTTTTTTGACAGTTTCGGCATGTCTCAAAAACTTGTAACTGATTTTAGAGGAATAGTACAGGTAAAATAGGGTTTTAAATATGACAAAATTTGTATATTCATGAAACTTTGCTCATACCTTCATATTGGCAGTGGGAATGACAATCTGCAGAGTCCGTCAACATTTAGGAGGTGGAAGGCCCCCCCCCCCCTCCCCCAGGGGGGTGGGGAGGGGGGATTTTTTGCTTTTTACCAAATATCTCGAAACGTATTGACATTAGGGGAATTATGGTTATTTACAAATTTGTTCTTCATTAAATTTCTAATAAAAATAGTTCTTTCATTTTTTTTTCTTTTTTAGCTCCAACCGTTTTTGAGTTACAAGCGCTCAAAATTAGGTAATAAAAAATAAAGTAGGATTAGGGGGCAAAAGAACTATTTTATTTGGAATTTCTGACCTTAAGCCACACTCTATTTATATTTCCATAGATTTTTCACTCCCCCTTCCAAATTTTTCATTCCTCTATTTACCCCCAAGCCAGTTCTTTACAGAGTTCTGAACCTCTGTACTGGCAGGTAATGACTGAAGCTTGGCTGTGTCTTCACTTTACAGTATCGGTCCCCTCCCCGGCCAAGGATTCGTTGTTTGTTTGTGAACCTCTGTCGTTTCTTCTTGGAGACCACGTCCACAGCAGATACTCTTCCTAATCCTCTCATTCTCGATTTCGTTAGTCGTGATTTCGATTTCACAATCCTTAATCCTTTTCTCCTCTGTCCAAGAGTTCCAGTTGCGTGCCGTAGAATCTTCATTTAAAAATTATATTTATCGTTGCAGATCGTAATACATATATCTTTCGATACAGTCGATAATGTAATCTTAATATTTAAAAAAAAAAAAATGTTTTTGTAAGCTTCTATCATGATATTACCGTGTTAAGTAAACATTAGCTCACCTATTTATAACATCAAGTAGTTGTTTATTTTTTTGTTTTGGGAAATCCGAACCTTTTGGCATTTCGGTAACCTTTCGACGATTCTTTTTAATTCGACTATCACTTCTATTATGACGTTACCTCCCTTTACTCTTTACACGTTGTTAACATTTATCGGAAGAAATCTTATCTACACAGTGAAACTGAGCTCTGCGTCAAAACAGGCTAACCCTGAATTATTTTTTAAGGCTTGCTATATAAGAGTTGTGCTCTGGTCCATGGCGATAAATGTAGTTCAATAGTGGGACGGACCCATGTGGAGTGAGATAAAATAGATTAGGTAACTCTCCGATTACAATAAATAGTATAATACTTAAAAACAACGAATCAGTAAAATGTCACATTACAGCGCCCTATTGGCATACTTACCTGTACAATAGTACATTTCTCGTCGAGTGCGGAAAGTAGCGTTTTGCATGCGAGTGTAGAGTTTGCACCCGAGCGCCAGCGAGGGTAGTAAAACCACACGAGCAATGCAAAATGCCGTTTTCGCACGAGTTGCGTACCGTACTTTATCTACGATTGTTAGATTTAAATAAAAAATTCAGAAAAAATAAACTTCCCGTATGCAAGTTCGTATTTCTCTTTTGATAAAGATGAAATTATTCATAAGTTGTATGTTAACTATAAATAAACTAAATTATAAATATGTTCTATGTTAAGTTTTATTCAATATCGGAAAAGAGAAAACAATTATCATAGTGGGGATATTGACATCGACTAATCGGTTTTTAAGTGATATCATAATTTAAATTATAAAGAATAAGGTTTTCCAAAGAAAACTAATTAAAGATTCGATCTACTTATCTCATATAATTAATTTGAATATTTTTAAAATCCTAGTGGGGTTAACTTTTGAAAGACATGACGTAAGTTACCGGAAGAAAGATTTAATATAATGGCATTTGAATAGTTGAGTGAGGATATGCCAGGTCAGTTTAAATACCAACTACCTTGACAAACATAACTCATTTCACCTTGACCACCCCTAACAGACTTAGGGGGAAGCTATATCTGACCTAGGACTAACTCAACAAGACTAGAGTGCAAGGTCAAGTCAAAACTGTCTAAGGCAAAAACCAGTCATTTATTTCTCCTTTTCAAATCCTTCAAAAACACCTTTAGCTCTTAATACTCTTCCGATCCGTTTACGGGACCCCCCTCCCCCTTATTTAAACAAATTATTAAAAAAACCAATAGATTCAGACTGGAAGAACATGAAATCAAGGACTTATATCTAATTTCTAAGTAAGACGTTTTCATTATTATACAACTTTAAATTATTCTTCATTTATTAAACTAGAAGAAGTAACAGGTTTCCATAAAAGAAGTTTTTAAATTAACCATGAATAAGATTGTTTACAACAAAATGCAGGTGTGTACATAAGAAAAACAAACGACGATTACAAATAATCGAGTATTTATCTCGATAATATAAAGCCACGCAATATCTACCTGACAAAACAATAATTACTATACTGTTTTCTGTTTTCTTAATATAAAGAATAATATCAAGGCTTATCTTATAGAAAATCAATAACCAATTTTATAAATATAACAGTTAACAGATCCTCGACTGTGTTTTTCTCCAATGTATGATGGCGACTCATCATGAAAGAGATGTAGTTCAATAACCAAACAACGTCTTCACAAAAAAATTATAATAAACAATTGAGCGGTTTCGACTGTTCTGAAGCAGCCTCCTTCAGACAATCTAGAGGATGATTTCAAACTCTAGATTCCGGTCAATTGTTTATTACAATTTTTTATTTGAAGACGTTCTTTGGTTATTGAACTACATCTCTTTCATGATGAGTTGATAAATACAATATAGTTTATTTACGATTGATACGAAATATAAACATTTTATCTCCGTTATATGCGTAGAAAGTGATTCTTTTCGTAGTTGTATTCATTGCTCATGCGCGTTCATAATTCTTCTTTTTGTTAAAAAAAAACAACGAAGAATTCTGCACCTTAACGCACGATTAGCGTGTTCGTTTACATTTAACAAAACTAATTTGCTGTTTGTTTAATTAAAGTAAATCTTTATTTCAAGCTTTTAGTGAAAAACAATGAGTGATTTAAATGATTATGACGAAACTGAAGAGAATAATACTCCTCCCGAAATAATTAATTCGGCAATATTAAATACAATAATGAATTAATGTGGTCTTTATCAAAAGAGAAATACGAACTTGCATATACAGGAAATTTATTTTTTTCTGAATTTATTATTTAAATCTAACAATCGTAGATAAAGTACGGTACGCAACTCGTGCGAAAAAGGCATTTTGCATTGCTCGTGTGGTTTTACTACCCTCGCTGTCGCTCGGGTGCGAACTCCACACTCGCATGCAAAATGCTACTTTCCGCACTCGACGCGTAATGTACTATTTCTTTCTTCCAAATAGAGATGAAAAGGGGTGGAAAATAAAGGGTGAAAGTAAGGCACAGTTCATAAAAAAAAGAAAAATAAATAAATAAAAATACTAAAGAATAATGTTGCTTTTAAATGCAAAAATGTTTTTCAAACTTTCATTCTCCTGAAAATAGAGGGGTTAAAAGAGGAATCTATTTTACCTTTGGTGGTTTGTTTTTTCATTTGATATATAGATGTTTAAAAGAAAGAAAAGAAAAAAATGTTGTATTAAGAAGAAGGCAGTGAAATAAGAAAGGGCATACTTTGCGGTAAATGGTAGCCAAGGGCTGGTAAATAAGAGAAGTAAAGCGCAAAGAAATTCCGAGGCTACTAGAGGTAAAAACTGTGAAGACCTTAAGGGTTTTTTTTAAGGGAGGGGGGTTTGTGGATGCCCATCATTTGTCATGTGTATTGAAGCTTGGACTTGGAGCGGTTAGATTTCTACCTACGTTGCTCTATTGCCGAATCGTTTGAACAGTGCAATTCGCCCTTGTTCTATTTTGTCCAAGTGTTTTCCAAGATTCCCTTAGAATGTATAAGGAGACTGAGAATATACAGGCTCGTGATGCCTTGGATTCTTGCCATTCCTACCCACTGTATAACTCGGCCAAACAGCCAATCACAATAAAAACCAGACACCTTTGTCATTTCCAAGTCTCATTCAACTCGCAATTACTCGAGATAAATCGGGGTTAAACAATAATCGGGAGAAATAAACACATGTTTCTCTTTAAAGATGAAACAAACGGAAAATGGGTTTTATTAATCCTTTAAAGACTATATATCTCACAACTGAACTAAGCCATATATTTAACTAAATTAAACCCATAAAATCAACCCTTAAAAATGTTATATTAATCATTTAATAAATATATATAAAGCTAACTTATTTCTAAGCGCATTTCTTTTAAATGGGTTTTATATTTAAGTACCAATTAAGTACCATTAAGTATTACAGATAAAATAATCAAAGGGAACTACTTGCGTCCAAGTACTTTTTTAGGGCTTTCGTAGATGATTAAGCATACCCGTTGTATTAATATGATTTTTTTCTTCGACCTCAAGGGTCCCTGGTTCGATCCCCCGGGGGGTCATAATGTCTTTTATCGGTAATAACGACCAGATAAATTACATTTTTTCAGGAAATTTTCATCGCCCCACCATAAGGTATAACCATGAATTATTTCAAAATTTTAGGACCAGCCGTTATATAGTGGTTGGGAGGGGGATTTTTTTGGGGGTATATTTTGACTTATAAAACCAATAAAGAATACAAAATTTTAAAAAGCATATGCATATATATTTGTATCCTACTCTTTATCAGTTTTCAAAGGAAAGGACAAACAAGGAAAAGAATAATGATAATACAAAAGAATTATTTTTAATTTGATTCCAATTGTGGAAGAGCTTAAAAAGTAAGTTGGTTTTGGTTGATCAATAAGATAAGAAGACCGAGAGAATAATAAGTAGATTGTAGAAATAGAGCTCCGCAAACGGAGCTAAATTATAAAATATCTTAACTATAAATATTAAACACAAAACAAAATCTATATAAACAGTTACTTTTATTAAACAAACAGCAAATTAGTTTTGTTAAATGAGGTAAACAAACTCGCTAATCGTGCGTAAAGGGGAAGAATTTTTCTTTTTTACCACCCTAGGGCGGTAAAAAAGAGGAATTCTTTAATTCCTTAGTTAATATTTAGTAACAATCGTAGATAAAAACTATGATAGTAAATAAGCATAATATAAACAAATAATATTTTTTTCTTGAATTTCTAAAAATAATATATTCTTTCACGTGAAATCTCTTTTACATGTTTTTTTTTTACTTTCTCTTATAAAGAGAAAGTATTGTGATTGCGCAAAAATTCAATTTTTATGGATTTATACGTTTTGAGCCTTTGAGTCAAAAATAATTTCTTTCTGTTGCCTGTGCAGACGCGTGGTGTCTAAACTGCCTTTTGACGAAATTTGGCATACATGGTTCAGAAAAATCATACCCTGAGACGAAATCGAGAAATGAATTTTAGCTCTACATTTGGGGCCGCTAACCCACATAAACTCTAATATGAGATACGCTGTAAATTAATTATGAAATGTTTTTTCCAGTGTTTATTAAACACTCTGCAACTAATTTTGTATTACTTGTAATGTTGTATGAAAGTGGATTCATTCCTATTCATATTATAATGTTTTCTTTAACCCGCTGAGTAATCACATTAATATTGTGGCGTATTATTGGGAGACGTTAAAGCCCTTTGTCAGGCCTAGATCCTCCACGGGATGTTGTGCCACGAAGTTAATTACATAGCTAGTAATGTTGTGAGATGTATAAGCCCTTTGGCAGATCTAGATCCTCCACGGGCTGTTGTGCTACGAAGTGAATTACATAGAGTAGTATTGTGAGATCTATAAGCCCTTTGGCAGATCTAAGTCCTTCATGGGCTGTTGTGCTACGAAGTGAATTACATAGCTAGTAGTATTGTGAGATCTATAAGCCCTTTGGCAGATCTAAGTCCTCCATGGGCTGTTGCACCATGGAGTTAGTTTGTGATATTGTGAGATATATAAGCCCTTTGGCAGATCTAAGTCCTCCACGGGCAGTTGTGCCACGAAAATCGAATTACATAGCTAGTAATATTGTGAGATGTATAAGACCTTTGGCAGATCTAACGGCTGTTGCACCATGGAGTTAGTTTGTAATATTGTGCGAGATGTATAAGATTGGTCATTCATAGTTTTGCTTTTTGGTTCTCACAATGTCACTTTTGTATGCCTATCGCTTGCTTCGCATTAGAGCCAGTCGCACAAAGCGTTCTTCTAAAATATCGAAATGCGGAAACTAATTTTTATTTTTGCACATTTATCTGTTATCTTATGCCTTAATCCTCTAAAATCAAAGTGTCGACTGAACTTCTCTAATTTTGGCAAATAATTTCGCTGCACTAAAAGAATCTATTTAGCCTTGTATTATCTACAAGGGTATTTAATCATTTGAATAAACAAATATTTAAGTAAATCTCTTATAAATTAAAATTGATTTAGCCTTAGAAATAACAGTAAGACTACTCCTTCAAACATTTTTTTTTATACAAAAAGAAAAAATGTCTTAATCGTTATTATTAAATGAATATCCAAAATCGTTCTCTCAATAAGAGGTCCGCTGAATTATATAAATCATGGACAATCTATTTATTGTGACGTATTATGCTTTTGATTGTTTTTTATCGGATTTGACAAGAAGTGTTTCTGCCATCGACTGTTGTTTGGTTAGAAATATTCTAATTACATTGCCAATCTTGTTGGATAAATATATTTTATATAAGGGTTTTTTTTATTGCAAAAAAATCCCATTGTATTGTCAATTCATAAAATATCTTCTGTTTAATATACATTTTGTTTGACGCATATTACGTTTATTACACAATTACCATGTAGTTAGATCGAGCAAACATGATAGTACTCTCTACTGAATTTTTTTTAAGCTTACTCTATTAATCACGTTGACATAGAATTAAAGTTGTCCTGTCCTAGAATTTTTTGTTGTCCATTATTATTTTCTACTTTTTTTATTTAATATTTTATTTGTGTTTTACGATGTATATTCTAGTAGGTAATGTAATAGTATGTGTGTGTTGTTGTGTAAGCAGTTGTGAGTCAAGGCTTGTTTCGATGCCAGTGAGCGCCCGGTATGTCCTATATACCTTCATCTGTGGCACCTTAACCTTCACAATATTTCACCACACATCTCTCGCCCAATCTGTTTTATACTGTCATAATTTCTCAACACCCATTATCCGTTCTAGAATACAAGTTATATTGCAAACTCTGCAGTTTTTTTTTTTTTTTTAATAATTCCTTTTATCTTGTCAAGGGTCGAATTGCTTCATTTCCCTATATTGAGTGTTGGTTTATTTCTCTATTTTTAATCCAGTCTTTATTTCTTACATTCTGAGTTTGTAAACAGCGATTACTTTAAAGTATTATATTTAAATCAATCAATGTATTATTTGTACGTTAAATTAAAACCTTAGTTTGATTAAGAAGTCTTGTTTTGATTTATGTATGAAATAAATCATGTAATTATTTCCTGTATATTCAATAAATATATATATTATTTATTGAATATAAGTTATTTGTTTTTTTTATATATTTTTTTTAGAATTTGGCCTTTTAAGGGTTATTCGGTTTTATTTAATTGGTTAATAAAGGCACTCTCTCTGTTTTAAAAGCTATATTTCACCTTAAACTTTCAGCCATCTTCCGGCTTCAATATTAACAATATTTAAAAAATGACTACTTTTTTTTATCATTGTTTATGTACTTACATCATATATTGTTAATGTTGTAGCTTGAAGCCTGAAAGTTTAGGGTGAAATATAGCATTTAAAAAGGTTGAGTGGTTTTTTAATCAATTAAATAAAACCAAATAACCCTTAAAAGGCCAAATTCTAAAAAGGAAAATTTAAAAAAAAGGGTTCAAAAAGAAGATAAGATAAGTTATTTGGTTGTGATTTATCTAAAAATAATGTTTCAAGGATTAGCCAATTTTATTTCTAGAAATATACTTATGTTTATAAAAATCTGAATTAACAGATCACGTCATTATCCAAAAATTTTCAGAGATTGGCCACCAAATTTACCTTTGTTAGTAAAACCCTATTTGAGTACCTATTATTTTGTTCAGAGAATGACCTAGTTTTAGGTTTAGAAGTATATACCTATGCTTAAAAAAAACCTATTAAACACGCCTTTAATATGTCCTTCAAGGGATGAATAATCTTTTTTACTTTCTCATATAAAGAGAAAGTATTGTGATGGCGCGAAAATTCGATTTTGAGATTTTGATGGATTTACACGTTTTGAGGTCCCCCGAGTCCAAAAAAGTGGTTTTTAAAAAATGTCTGTCCGTCGTCTGTCGCCTGTCTATACAGACGCCTGCCTGAAGCCTAAACTACTGGGCCGATTTTGACGAAATTTAGCATACATGTTCAGAAAAATCATACTCCGAGGTGAAATCGAGAAATGAATTTTAGCTCCAATTTGGGGGCGCTACCCCCCAAAAACTGAAAAAACGTGAAAAAAAATATTTCTCGAAAACGGTTGCGACGATTATGATTAAAAAATTCTAAAATGTAGTCCATTTAAATACGGATCCAACGATATAAGCAGTTTTCACGGGAAAAATCTAGTTCCTGAGAAAATAGTTTAAAACGTGGACGGATAGATCCCGGGTTCGATTCCCCGCCCTGGAGAAGTTATTTGTATGATAAATTTTGATATAATTTTCAATAATAATTAAACCAACAAAAACTAATAAATGGAAAACATTGGCTAAGTAATTATGAACTTGTATATGAGAAAGTTTGTCTAAGTTGTCTCGGACCGATTTTTTAATTTCAGAATTATGCACATGTTAAGAAAAACGTGTGCAAACTATGTACCGGGATTGACAGATTTATATTATAGAAATATATTTATGTTTATATAAACCTAATAAACAGTTCTATCCATATCTTAGTATTTTTATAGATTGGCTTATTTTACTTTTTGATAATATTAAGGAATACTTTTAATTTTTGTTTCTTCTTTTACAAAAGTATATTTTATACGATGGCTGAAAAATGTAAAATTTGTTAATTTAGATGTAAAAGTTAACTAGTTTTGGTTGATCTTTTCAAAATATACTATACAATTATTAATTAATTAATTAACTAATAAACTTATTAATAAATATCTTATTTCAGCTACAAAAGAAGAGCTATTTTTTGCACGCTAATAGCGGCCTTTATACTTGCGCGCTTTCCTGCAGGATAGAGCAACAAACGGGAAAGAGCGCGGGAAAGTGCGCCAGTGTAAAGGCTGCACTGGAGTGAGGGATTACGCGTCCACAGAGACGCACGCTTTACCGCGCGTAATCTCCTTTGTGTAAAGGCGACAGCGAGCTTTCCCACAGGCCTGCCGTGTTCATTAAATTTACCCCACTGTGCCCCCTAACACTGTTGGTCTGACGACCACTCCACGCTCCGAGGATTGCGTGCGGGATTCCTCTTTATACATGCGTTCTTTCCTTCGTGCCAAAACGGGGGCACGCTTTCCTGTGGGAAAGCGCGTATCACCTTTATAGCTACCAAATCTTTACCACACGATTACTTGCAAGGTTTTACTCACGCGCAATCCTTCACGATTCTGGCCTGCAGGAAAGAACGTGTAAAGGCCGCTAATAAAAAAAAAAATCGAAGTCTTTCTTGTAAATATACAATATTATATATTTTTCTTTTATTATACAATGGATTTACAATAATTTAGCTCATGTATCTGCTAGTGTAATTACATTACATAAGAGTATATCCTACCTAAATACATAACTATAAATAGTACATTTTATATGTTGTGTAAACAGTGACTTATTTTACTTTTAAAACTATACCTATGTTTGTTTTGTTAATTTTTAAGAACGCTTTTAGCGATGGTATTTACATTCCAAATAATATATGTATCTATTAAGAAATTTATTTGTTTAAAATACATTGTTTGTTGATGTGGTAAGTTGAACTTAGAGCTTAAACCTACTGGCTGTGGTTAAAATATCATCTACTGTAAAAACAACTTCATTTTTATTATAAGACTAGAGTAAGATATGTCAAAATAATTCTACATTATACTATTAAAAATAATGGCAGAGCTAAGAATTAAAATAAATTAACAGAAACAATAACCTGATGTTGAGTCAATAAGCTCTGGCAACTGGCTCAAAAAAGACTCAAAAGACCTGACATTTGAGACCTGATTTTAAGCCAAAATCTCTGTGACTTAACATCAAGTTAGTGCTTTCTTTTGTTACGATGATTTTTTTATCTTATTTTTCGAATAGAATAAAAGTGTTATTTTATGTAGTAATGAATTAATTTATTTATATCTATTAGATTTTTTTATCTTATTTTTCGAATAGAATAAAAGTGTTATTTTATGTAGTAATGAATTAATTTATTTATATCTATTAGATTTTTTTAGCAAGGTTTGAAGATGTGCCAAAAAGTGCTTTACCCCTTAAAGACACGTAATAACATATACATTATCAGATTTGATAGAGGACAACTCAGTGAATATGAATTAATTTTAGATTAATTTGACCAAGGAAAACTACGATGATCGGAGTAAAATCAAACCTACTCGATATTTAATTTACTGATGAAGAGTATGTCTGATTTCGCTTTCGTTTCTCTGCACACTTTTATTCTTTTAAAACAACTCTTACTTTCTTCCCGATTTTTTTTTTTTTCGAATGGAATAGCAGTATAATTTTATTGTAATGAATTGATTTATTATAATCTATATAGATCTTTCAACAAGGTTGTAAGATGTCCAAAAAACTGGGATTAAGTATGAAATACGTATATACTAATTATATACTCGCTATAAACATGTTATGAGAAATACAATATAATTATAAGATTTAAAAGAGGACGATTCAGTGAATATGAATTAATTTTAGATTAATTTATCCAAGGAAAACTACGATGATCAAAGTAAAATTAAACCTACTCCCTATTTACTGATGAAGAGTGTCTGCTTTCGCTTTCGTTTCCCTGCACACTTTTATTCTTTAGAAACAACTCTTACTTTCTTCCTGATTTTTTTTTTTTCTAACCCACACTACACCTTCCTTTCGTTTCTCCGTTTATACATATAAACCTTTAGCGTTTATTTTCAAAAACTTCTATTTAAACTCATTAAGAGAGAGAGAGAGAGAGAGAGAGAGAGAGAGAGAGGGAGAGGGAGAGGGAGAGAGGGAGAGAGAGAGAGAGAGAGAGAGAAATAATCTCTCTCTCTCTCTCTTATATACATATATATTTATATATTTATATATAATATGTATATATATATATATATATATATATATATATATATATATATATATATATATATATATATATATATATATATATATATATATATATGTGTGTGTGTGTGTGTGTGAGTGTGTGTATATTTCCTTTCGTTCCTTTGTTTATATATATAAACCTTTAGCGTTTATTTTTAAAACTTTTATTTTTTTTTCTCTCTCTCTCTCTCTCTGTCCAATACATACATAATGTGTCTAAATAAATATATATTATATTACGTAATGCATTATGATTAATGTCATATATTTATATTGTTATTATAATAACTATTCAATGCATCACTTCTATATTATATATTATGCCATGATGTTCTTCAAAAAATTATTTTTTAATAAGAAGAGCTGTTTTTTATCATAATAAAACTCAGCGTATTTTCTTATCTTCGTATTTATTAGGTTAAAGGATGAAAATAGATCATTCAAATAATTTAGCCGTATTATTTATCGGTTATATTATTTTCTTTGTCATAAGTCATAGGTTAAAACTATAATACCGTATTGCTTATAATATAAAGGTTTTTTTATCGCAATAATCGAGATGCGTATTAATTTCTTGTCAGCTATAGAGGCGAAATTGAGAAATGAATTTTAGCTCAAAATTTGTGGGCGCTACCCCCCAATTAACTTTAAAAACCCTGAGAATTTTTTTTTTCGAAAACCGTTCCGACGATTTTGATTAAAAAATATTCTAAAATGTAGTCCTTTTAAATACGAATCTACCAATGTAAGCCGTTTTCCCGGGAAAAATCAAGTTCCTGAGAAAATAATTTTAAACGCGGGCAGAGAGAGGCCGGTTTCGATTCTCCGCCCGAGGAGAAGTTATTTTTATGATAAATTTTGATATAATGTTCAAAAATAATTAAATTTACCTACGATTTTTTTTTTTTTTTTTTTTCGTTTTATTTGTATGTTACACCTACATACTAATACATTGTTATAATTAATAATGATGTCCCTTATTTAAATTGCATGGTAGTCGTGATGTGAGAAGCTGTCCAGTGACAGTACTCACAAATTTTACGAAAACTTTAAAACTAATAAAGGGAAAACACTGGGCTAAGTAATTTTATAAACTCGTATATGTGCAAGTTTGTCCGAGCTGTCTCAGATCGATTTGTTTGTACCAGTAGCGTACACAGAAAATTTTTTCGGGGGGGGCCCAACCTAATTTAACTTATATGCGGGTTTAGCATACCCCATAATTTATTATAATTGTAATTTCTCCCCCTTTTCAACACTCTAATTTCAATTTCTAACCTCATATTTAATTAAATTAAAATCCTATGAGGTAACACCTCACTATGTGATGTGATCGTTCTAAAGAACGATTATGTCTCCGATTCCAATAACTCCAAGACAGAAATCTGTTCCAGTTATCAGACATTTTTGATCCCGTTTCTGGCTGTTAGTCTGTCTCTCGCTCAATCATGGCGAACAATTCTTAAAAACTACTCTTTCGATTTTAATGAAATTCGGATGGCAGTTAATTAGCATATAAAAAGTCCATTGTTGGTCCTATATAAGGTCCAATCTTCTGGTCCCATTTCCCTCCACCATATTTCTCCACCTGCCACCATTTCTCTTCCACATGTGCACACACATACATTTATTTACACCTTATCTTCAAAAATATTCATCTGATTTTATAAAACTTATCTGATAGAAGCTCACAGATTAATTTTAACTGTCTGCGCTGTTTGAATTTTGGTAAATTGATACTTTAAATCATGTAAAAATCAAACCAATTTTGACTAATTTAAAAAAGGAGGGAAAATTGAGTAAATTTAACATGAATAAAGTATCAATATAGCAATATTTTAAGAGCGCAGACGGTTGAAATTATTCTTGGATTATCTGCAGGCTACTTTAAACAAACCATTAAAATTTCATAAAAATCAGATGAGTACTTTTGAAGATATAGGTGTAAATAAATGTATGTCTGTGCGAATGTGGAAGAGAAATAAATAGGTAAAGAAGATTGAAACTTATACGGGACCAGCAATGTTATAACCTGGCTAATTATGACCTACCATCAAAATTTCAATAAAATTGGACGAATAGCTTTTAAGATATGTTGGTTCGCAAAAATTGAAGGACAGGCGGACACGGGACCCAAACTGTACCCTGATGTTGAACATATTTCTGTCTTGGAATTTTTGAAATCGGAGACATAAAAATTGTTCGTTCTTCAGAACTGTCACATATCTTCCGTTTCCTTTGGTAAGCTCGGAAGCAAAACGTGATCCATACTGCAAAAGCAAACGTGGATTTGGAGGACATACGAATTTCAAATTTTTATCTAGAAGAGAATTCTTCTCTAAGAAAATTAAATACCTATTGCAAAACAAAAGAATCATTCGCTCATTCGCTGGGTAATTACATGGGACATTTAACATCAAATGTTTTCTGAACGCTTTTTGAGTTTTTAGATTAAAATTTACTATTACTATGTAATATGAATCAGTTTTTTCACAAAATGATAAACCGATTTATTGATATTGCCTCTGTTTTCCCACTACATGTCGACGAACACTAGTCCGACCTGAGTCAGCAAGAGGGGAATGCCGCATAGACAAGAGGACCCACGTAGCGCTCTACACACAATCCTGTTCCAAAACAAAAATTTGCTACTGAAATCCACAACCATTATTTTTCCGTTTAAGCCAGTCTAGTGTGCATATTTTAATTCAATTAATTTAATTCCATCGGCAAAAGTTCGAGTTGACTCGGGCCTCATTTAATTTAATGTGCTTAACACCTAGGCCGAGCCGGTAATCGGGTCTATTATTGAACGCATCCCAATTTATTTTGATGCATAATTTCAATCGACAAAATCGGGCCTACTAGCAATCAGGCCGATTCATTGAACTCATCCTAATCAATTCAATGCACTTAATTCTATAGAAAAAAATCCGGGCCTAGCTGTCAATCAGCAGTCTATTTTACGAATCCAAATTCAATTCATTGCATTAGGATTCGTAATGAATTGAAGCTGTCCTATAATGCAACCTATGCTATTGAACTGGACTAAAACCACAAAAAATCATTGAATTCAATTGGCGAAAAATCGGGCCCAGCCGAAATCGGGTCGATCAAGTTTAATGATTTTAGTTCCACTGGCAAAAATCAAGGCCTAGTCGGCAAATGAGCCGATTTATTTCATGCATCCTAATTTAATTCAATGAATCTAATTCCATCAGCAAAAATCTCGGTCCAGCCAAAATCGGGCCGCTTTAGTGTTTAATAGTTTTAGTTTCATCGACAAAAATTCGGGCCCAGCCGACAGTCGGGCCGTTATAATGTTTAATAAATTTAATTCCATCGGCCAAAATCCGGGCCCAGCCGACAGTCGGGCCGGTATAGTGTTTAATAAATTCAATTCCATCGGCAAAATCCGGGCCCAGCCGACAGTCGGGGCCGGTATAGTGTTTAATAAATTTAATTCCATCGGCAAAATCCGGGCCTAGCCGACAGTCGGGCCGGTATAGTGTTTAATAAATTCAATTCCATCGGCAAAATCCGGGCCCAGCCGACAGTCGGGGCCGGTATAGTGTTTAATAAATTTAATTCCATCGGCAAAATCCGGGCCTAGCCGACAGTCGGGCCGGTATAGTGTTTAATAAATTCAATTCCATCGGCAAAATCCGGGCCCAGCCGACAGTCGGGGCCGGTATAGTGTTTAATAAATTTAATTCCATCGGCAAAATCCGGGCCCAGCCGACAGTCGGGCCGGTATAGTGTTTAATAAATTCAATTCCATCGGCAAAATCCGGGCCCAGCCGACAGTCGGGGCCGGTATAGTGTTTAATAAATTTAATTCCATCGGCAAAATCCGGGCCTAGCCGACAGTCGGGCCGGTATAGTGTTGAATGAATTAAATTCTATCGGCAAATCCGGGCCGAGCTTATTTGGGGTGATTAAGTGTATACACACCATAAGATAATACTTAATTAATTCCTTTTATTGGAAAATATTTACAGCCAATTCGAATGCATCTGTCAATACTGTGCTTTTTTGGTTTTAAGTGTATGGCGGGTCTTAGGTATGTAATCATTTCGGGGGGGGCCAGGGCCCCTTGGGCCCCCCCCTGTGTACGCCACTGGTTTGTACAGTAGTAAATTACCCTTTTTCGTATTTTGCTTCTAATTATCTTAAAGCTCTATTGAGTGGGTATTGATATAGAACACGTTATCTCCTTATGCAATATTTCGCCTCCTCTTAACCATATTCAAGCCTTTAGAATATAATTTTTCTAACTAATTATAATAATTTGGTATTCCTGGCTTTGTGGATACACAAAGTAACACCTTTGTTATTTTCTAAATCTTCATTATATGTACTTAAAAATATATATTAATTTTATAAAGGCCTGAAGATGCCTTGAGAAAGGGAAATATTGCATAAGGAAGTAACGACTTCTATATTTATACCCTATAGATAGACCTTATAAAGATAATTAAAAGCCAAATAGTTTTTTTTTTGTATTTTTAAAATATAGACATTTAAACTCACGCTGTTATAGGCAATGTTGCAATAAGAGGGGTTAACTATTAACACAAAGGGATATTTTTTATACACTTCTATACGCAGGAGAGATGTTCCTTAGTTCTAAGAACTTTGAAACCAAGGAACATCACTCTTCTGTATGTAGATGTGACATGTGTAAATATCCCTCTGTCTCAATAGTTAATTAGACTAAGGGATTTTTTTTAAACTAGGGTCATTTTTTTAAAAAAAGTGACACTTTCACTGTCCGCGAGTTAAAAATATTAATTACTTGCACTCCTCATAATTAAAAAATCTACAAACCCACAAACATTTTTCTATAGATTAAATTCATTTTGGTGTAGTCATATTCTTGAATATCCTTATTAGGGAGGAGAAATTTAAATTTATATATACTAAAAGGTCACGATAGTTACGTCCCAGCCCCTTTTAACCTTATTTACCATGTCAAAAAATATTTTTCTTTACCTTTCTAACTATGAGGCTAGATAGGAAATATAATATAGTTTGTGATACTAAATATAATTTCTTTCTTATCTCGGTGTAATTTGTCGGGAGTTTAATAAAAAGGCTTGTCCCAGCAATCGGTCACGATAGTTTCGTCACAATAGTTACCAAGAAATTGGCTGCACTGTTTGACTGAGGGCGGGATTTCAGTGTTTTACAGATAAAAGAATCATTTCTTTATAACCTTAAGTTCGTCTCCGCGTCTTCTGAAGTAAGCTTTGGTCACACAATAATTCTCTTCAAAAATCATGGGTCTTATGTTTATTCAAAGTCACAATAGTTACCATTAATTTTAGTACTTGAAAGTGCATTTAAAGCTTTTTAATATTTTTTTGGGAATACCCCAGTAGTATAGAGAAAACTTATGCTTTCCTTTGAAAGCATTAATAAATTAGGACGGCTTGGCCGCCATGTTTTAGTTTATAAGTCACGATAGTTACTTGTCCCGATAGTCACTTTTCACATACATATTCTTGTTGTATAGATGTTCAGCGTCAAAATAAAGCACTAGTTGGCTCAGAATTGTCAAAGTGTCACTTGTTTTGAAAATGTCCCTTTAACTATTTTATCATTCCCAACTTTAGAGGAACAGGACACTTGTCACGATAGTTACCCAGGAACAAGATAGATGTCACATTAGTTTCCAGGGCCGATTTAACTATAGGGGCACAATGGGCACGTGCCCAGGGGCGCAAGAGGTTTGGGGGCGCAACTGAAAAGGTAAGGGGGGAGGAAACTTTGCTAGAACAAAAAATATAAATGGGAATATGTTTAGAGTAAACCAAATATCCCTTATCCTAGAAAAGTTTATCAAGGAATTCGAAATACATATAGTATTAAAGTAAAGCTAAAGTTGTATAAGCGTAAGATCGTAAGAAAGACCAGTGTTTACTGTAAAATAAGTATGACTTAAGTGGATTAGGTTGGTAACGCCGAAGAAAAATTGTTTGGTACCACTTTCCCGAATTTAGAAGTCGCTATGCGCATATGCCTAACTCGCTCAGTAGCCAACTGCTCGGTGAAGAAGAGCTCTTCAGCACTTAACAGAATAAAATTAGTGAATAGGTCTAAAAGGCATAGTGACAAGCTGAACAGTTTTCTGTTATTATGCACGCAAAGCGACATAACGCTAGAAATTAACCATACCGATTTAATGTTCGATTTTTCCAGGGCAAATGCAAGAAAAAAGGCAATCGTATAATGGCGGATCCACATACGCGGTGTACTCGAAATACCCAACATTATTTGTTCCATCTGATTATTTTTGCATTATCATTTGTATTTATTATGAAGTGCATATTATTATTATTTATTATTGTTATTTAGTAATTTAGTTTGGATATTATAGTGCATTAAATTGAGTTCCAATAACCCTACATTCGTTACCAAGAAAAGTATTCCCAAATATAATAATTAATTTAATATATAAATAATTATTATGTATTAAGGGAGGGGGGGGGGCTCATTGTGACGGGGTGCCCAGTGCCCAGGGCGCAGTGAACGTCTAAAACGGGCCTGTTAGTTTCCCAGCTTATGTGTCACGAAAGTCACTAAAAAAAATGAATTTAAATAGATTATTTTTTAAAATAAAAAAACTTCGTTCTCATCATAGAGTTGAGTGTACGATAACTTATTTAGGAAATTAAATCTAATTAGCAAACAAAAATGTTTAGTACCAGGAACTTTAATTAAAGGAACTTGAACGGTAACTATCGTGACAAAATTATAATTAATTAATTTTTTCACAAATTAAAACCAATGTTAGAAATGGCCTGAGTATACAATAATATTGATTTGAGTCTGTGTGACGATTTCCAGGTGGTAAAAATAATTTTGCAAATCGGTAACTTGAAGAAAATTCCGGTAACTATTGTGACTAAAAGAACTTGACTTTTTTTATTTAAAAATTGATAAAAAATAGTAAAACTTAAAAATCCCGTGACCCACATACATTATATTCTTGTTGTATAGATGTTCAGGATGAAAATAAAGCACTAGCTGAATCAAAATCTGAAAAATAAATTTTGGGCATAAAGGTTTGCTCAGAATTGTCAAAGTGTCACTTTTTTTGAAAATGACCCTTTAGCAAAAACGAAGTATCCGACGTTATTAGAATGGAAAAGAAATTAAATTAAAAATCCGTGGAAAATTATTTTTTGGGTCCGATAGAGAGATATTTGCCGCATTTATTTTCTTTTAAGCCGATATATCAATTTTACTGGATCAAAAACCGAATTCGTATTTATTTTTCAATTCTACGTGAATTTAAAATTTAATATTTATAATTCTATTAGACTGCGTATATATATATGTTAAATTATTATGGGTTTTTTTATAAATAAAAATTGTTTTGGATTAAAAATAAAAATAAAATTAAAATGACTAATTAAAAATATAGAGGGTTGAAAAACGACGCCTTACATTATCAATTTTAGGCATTATGTATGTACCTTTTTAAAACTACTACGAATCAATATTGCTTTGTGAATTATGTGTACTTTTTTGAAACTAAAATTAGGTATTTAGGTATTTATAGGTATATCTGTGAGGCAGGTTTTTAAGAAGACACAATGATAAAGTTTTTCCTGCTCACTATTACTATTTTTAGTTTATTGAGTACCAGAGTCAAACTGGGTATTCCTATGAATTATAATAATGATAAAAATTATGCTAAATTTATACTTTTATTTGTGGGTAATCTATTTATCAGAATTTGTTCGTATCTTGTATACATAAATTGACGTCAGTGAAAACTTATTTTATATTATTGATAAGTAAAATTTTATAGATAAGATATCGTGAAAGAAAAATAAATTATTGATTCCAAATCCTCACAGAAATAAGTCTATTACATTTAAAACATGTTAGGTTATTCCTTAGGTGTAATTTAAAGCTTACTATTTAATTATAGGACCTAATTCCTAATTGAAATGGTTAGCCATGAAAGCTAGTTTCTTTCCCTTATTATATAAATTTACCTTAGCATAATTTTAACTGTAAAAATATCAGATCTGTGTGCAATATCTTAATTATATCATTAATTTCCGTCGACATAGATCGTTAGCAATATTATAATCTTTTCTATTTCATATCAAGCATTGTTTCAAAATTAGAAATAAATCATAACTTAATTTCGATTTAAGACAGTGTTATTTTCTTTATAATAAAGTCAATTACATTTAAAACATCTTAAAGATTTTGGTTATTATTTCAACTATATTTTGTATTTATTTTTTTACTCAATAATTTCAAAATTTGATAATAAAGGTAAGGAATGTTAAATTTAAAAAAAAAATTAACAATGTAAGATGTGGAAAACATTTTGTAAATAAAATTAAATTAAATAACTTTGTGGCTTAACAGCCCTTGGAGGGCTTAGTCCTTGCCAAAGGGCTAATAATAAGTAATGGATGACACGAGATTGGTGTGTCCTTCATCAGGTGTACAAACCCTACAATAGACATACACAATTAGTCCAAATAAAACGGCATTAGACTTTTGATAGCGTAAGCTCAAAAATGTATTTCAATGCCAAGCCCATTATTAACATAATAGGCACAACTGTAACTCTGTCACCTGGTTATCTTACAGCGTTCATTTTCATATTAAACATCACTGTATTTCTTTGTAACTTATCGCTACTTTAACACCTGCAGACAGCTATTACACAAAGCACTATTAATAATTATACTACGCAAGACAACTTTGTTTTCTGAAAGCTTCGACTTATTTATTCGTTTCACTGATGTCGAATTTTTTCACCTTTGCTTTTTAGCTCCCCCCCCCCCCCCCCCCCAAAAAACTATACTTCTGCTTTTACTAACAATATAAAAAAATGTGCGGACTAGTAAGGTAAAGTGCCCAAATACTAAATCCCCTTACCTAAATCCGCCCCCTCCCCCACTTTGAAGACAATGTGCTACACTTTGTTAATTTATGGATGAAACTCTTCATTTGGTGTTAGTTGGACGCCAGCATCACTGTAAGGTTGATAACGCTGTTCAATTTTTTACAAGTTTTCAAAATATTTCTAGTCTTTCGTGGCTGTAAAATTGGTGAAACTTCAAGTCTTGTTCAGGTATTTCAAAGTGAGTCACCAAAATATATTTCTATGAATATAATTAGTTAAAAGCTTTCGTTTTGATATGCAACCATTTTCCTGGCTCTCGGTTGAGTTGTTTGCTCGCCATAAGCCGCCATGTTTATAACTAATATGTTCCTATATCCGTCCCCCCAAGGGTGTTCCTAATTTCCATGTTCCATTCGAATGTCCATTTTGCTCTACAAAGTTTTCTTAAAACAAGAAAAGAGAGAAATGGATTAAGTGCACAAAATGTTTTAAATGGTGCCACGAAATTTGCACATCAACACCAGAAAGTAAACCGTTTCTCTGCAATTTGTGTTTCTGATGAAAGTTAATAATGTTAAATAAAAAACGAGTTCTTTTTTGTATCAGTCATTACTATTATATGTAATAACCAATAAAAAATAAACATATAAATACTTAAATAAAATATTATTTATTTTTTACTTATCCTAATTTATTACGGGTCCTAATTTTTGAAATGTCAAAATTTGGCCTTTCTTTTAAATTCCAAATTTCGCTCAGTTAAGCTCAATACAATTTAATGCCAATATCAGGATTATTAGACAAAGGGTGCAGCAACACATAACTGGTTTTGTACTTGTTTAGGTATAACTCGAATCCAGAAATTTAAAATTTTCCCTAGGGGGACGATATTAGGGCACTTCACCTTAATGTGCGGGCCACACTTTAAATAAGTAGAGCAATTTGATCTGATTAAGTAGGAATTTAAAATGGCGGATAATTCATTTTAAAGCCATTTTGTTAAACATGAACATTTTGCGACCTCCCCCCCCCCCCTTATTCTAACTAATTTCATGTTCACAATACCAACGACACCCTTTTTACGTTTGACTTCACGCACAACCATTTTATTTTATAATTATATTTATTATTAATTTTGGAAGGAATTTTTTGCTTTATTTCGTTTCTTTTTTTTAATTTGTTTTTTACTATCCTATTTTAATTGCAATAAGACAATAAAGGAATTCGAGTTAAAAGCTTGAGGTTAAAAAGGCTATTCTATTGTACACAGTTAGTCTATCAAAAATTATTTCTAGGATAAATCATTCTTTTTTACATAAGTTTAATAATAGTTTTGTCAATTTATGAAACTATATTAAATAATAATAATAATTTTATTCAGCTTACACAGTCATGACACTTAACATAAATATTTTTTTTCTTGTATTATGTAAAATATATACTTTACTTGTGGGTAAAATTATAATAGCATTAAATTAAATTAGTCCGACATCAGCTTTGCGTAAACATGATGTTTGCGCAAACCTGATGTAAACATCATGTTGCCTTTAGTCGGGCAATTTCAGGCCATACACTTCAAACATGATGTTTGCGCGAACATCAAACAGCCCCATACACGGTCAAAATGTTTGCACAAACATTTTAACCGTGTATGGGGGCCTTTAGATTGGAAAGGTGAATAGTTGGCTCTCCTCTCATTAAAATTAACAGCATCAGATGAGGACACAATTTGGTCAATATGACCACAGTTCTAGGTTCCTTTTCCGGACTGGGCGCACCCATCCATCATGGCGTTCATTCAGCATCGCCATATATTAACTGTTTGCGTATTATACATCTTATAAAGCGCAACACTAACCCCGTGTATATTGTTGTATGAGCCCTTTAGCTGGCCTAGGCCTAGGCCCTCATCTCTGTTGCATCTCTAAGTTATTTAGTATAATAATAGTGTTAAAAATGTTATTTATAGTTTAACCCTCAAGTAAAGCGTATATTTTTCATAATTTAAGAAAAAATATTAATGTTAAGTGCCATGATTGTGAAAAGCAGAATAAAATTTTTACCAAACTATTTTTAAAAATTGAAAGACTATATTTCAATTATATATCTTATAGAAACAATTATTAATAGACTAACTGTACACAATAGAATAGCCATTTATTTATGTCAACATTTTTAACTCGAATTCTTTCATTGTCTTATGACAATTAAAATAGCATCAAATTATAAATCGAAATAACGAACGAACTTAAAAAAAATCCCTTCTAAAATTAATATATAATATAATTATATAAAACAGTGAATCGATCAAATTAAATTGAAGCTTACAGAAAACGGAGTTGTCTTGCATATATAAGTTAATAGTGCTTTGTGTAATAGCTGTCTGCAGGTGTTAAAGTAGCGATAAGTTACAAAGAAATACAGTGATGTTTAATATGAAAATGAACGCTGTAAGATAACCAGGTGACAGAGTTACAGTTGTGCCTATATTATGTAATAGTGGGCTTGTATTGAATAGTATTAAAATACAATTTTGAGCTTATGCTATCAAATGTCTAATGCCGTTTTCCTTAAACTAATTGTGTTTGCCAATTGTAAGGTTTATACAGCTTATGGCCTGACACACAAACCCCTTGTCATCCATTACTTATTATTAGCCCTTCGGAAGGACTAAGCCCTTTAGCAAGGACTAAGCCCTCCATAAGCTGTTAAGCCTAAGTTTTTAATTTTATTTTATTTACAAAATGTTTTCCACATCTTAAATTGCTAAAATCTTTTTCAAATTTATCATTCCTCACCTTTATTAGCAATTATTAATTAAGTAATTATTAATTATTAAGTAATGCTGTTTAAAAATAAATAATATTATATTTTTATTACACACATATATATAAATATATATATATATATATATATATATATATATATATATATATATATATATATATATATATATATATATATATATATATATATATTTATTTATTTATTTATTTATAATAATAATATAACTTTTTAGAATTGCAACCTTATTAAAACAAGATTCCGTATTAAGAAACTCTTTTTAAAAAATCATTTTAAATTCCAAACAAATGATTTTATGTAACGAATAAAGGAATTTTACAACGAATAAAAATCGTGGCATAAATTTTTTTTTTTTTTTTAATTATAAAATCATTTGTTCGAAATTCAAAATGATTTGTAATAATATCTAATAAGATAAAAAGAACTTTTTATATACTACGTTTAAATTTAAATCAAATTATAATTATTATTAACTACGGGAAACAGACAGAGAAAAATACACTCCAGCGCTGGGATGTATTTTTCTCTGTCTGTTCCCCGTAGTTAATAATAATTATAATTTGATTTAAATTAAAACTTAATCTTTCCGTAGTATGAATACTACCAAAATCGTAAAATATGAATATACTACGTTTTTAAATTTTCTGTTGAATCGTATGTAATGTTGATAATATAATTGTTATTGTTATATAATATATAATGTTAGTGAAAAAAAAATAGTTCCGAATTTATTTACTTCACATAAATGACAACCATCTAGAGAGCTGATCTTAAACATATAAAAAGGACAAATCTTTGTACAACGGATCTCCCCAACACCAAATCTAAACCGTGCTATCGATATATTTGAAATAATATAATCGATGTATTTACTGTTGCTGTCATTAAATGTTTATCTCTTATTTATAAAAATCACAAATTTGAAACTTGTCAAAATGGAGATTGTAAATATGGGATATGGCAAAACAAATAAAATAACTCATCGTGATCTGAGCTATGCTAAAAGTTTTAAATGTCTAGCTATTCTGGAAGTTAGTTAGAAATCGATTGCCAGATTTGTACCGGACAAACAAACTAACAAGAAAGCAAGCTAATAAACACGTTTTAGTGCGTTAACAGCGCAGGGAAGTCAATAAAATGGGGTGGGGAGCCAATAAGAGTTCAAGGTTTTAAAATCCTAAGCTCTCATTGGCTTCCCACCGTATTTTTTTACTTTCCCTCGTGGTCAACGCACTGACACTCATTTATCACGAACTGTAGATAGTTCTTATCGGTCTTTATATGAGCCAAATTAGTGTTAGTGCGTTCACAGCGTAGGAAAGTTCACAAAATGGGGTGGGGAGCCAATGAGAGTTCAAGATTTTAAAATCCTAAGGTCTCGCTGTCTCCGCCAACTCATTTTGTTTTACTTTCCCTCGCTGTCACTGCACTGACACTCATTTGACACGAACTGTAGATAGGTTTTTATCGTTCTTTTTTATTCTTATATAGAATTTAGAAAAGGGCTGACGGAACTCGATAGAACGAATTTAGAGCGTTTAGTAAGGTAGAGATGGTTAGAGGTTAGACTTATCTTAAAGTGCTTGTCTCACCCAGGTTTTTGTTCCCAGCTCAAGTGTTTAAAAACTTACGTGTGAAGTTTTTTTATTATTTTATTTTCATTTTTATCAAACATGTTTACTTGTCGTAGGCAGAGAGAGAGAGAGAAAATATAGATAGTGATTTGAGTTATCTCGTATCTGGAAGGTTGTACGGTTTTATCTCTTCTCTATTCGGTTTATCTTACTCAGGAAGTCGGTCACTTCCAACTGAAGTATATTTCTCTCGACGACCGGACCCTATTTCCTTCTGAGCGCCAAAATATCCATTTTAAATGTTAAAATATACTTAAAGCATTCTTTCTCGCATATTTTATTTATTTATTTATGATTTACCTCTAAGTGTTCCTCAACAACGTTATTATTTTAATAATTATTTATGAAAAATTTTCAACACAAAAATAATAAATTTAAAAAAGCCTTTTATACATTCGCAATTAAAGGGAATAATTATTTTTTAACAAGTAAAGGTCTGAATCGCAGAATTGAAATCGTATATGCACTTATGCACATATAGGGTACATGACGCCCTGGGCAGAGCATTTTTATGACGCCCCCTATCATTTTGGATGATCGAAAGGGAAGGGGTAGTTTCCGGCATTCGACAAGCAAGGTCGAAAAAAAGGATTTTTCGGCGCCCTGGTTAAATGCCTACTCTGCTCTTTGGTGGAACAGGGCCTGTAAGAACAGCAATTCTTCAATTTGTACTTTACGTATAATTTAAAAATACTGTTCTTCTTTTATTTTCTCATGGAAAAAAATGTTTCAAAACGAACTAAAACGATTGCTTCACCATAAACTAATGTACGGTCTACCACTTAGAGTAGCAAGTTGTTTTTAGCGAATTTTCAAAGAAAATTACGCTATTGCAATGGCTTCAAAATTTGTGTAATGCGAATTTTTGAAAAATTTTTCCATGGAAATCCGTTTTAGACCATTCTGAATCGATTCCTGAAATTTAACACTTTTTTTTATGTATGTATGTATATATGTATGTATATATGTATATATGTGTCACTCCAGACGATATCTCCCCTTGGGATGCACTTAAAAATTTCAAATAAATTTTAAAAGTTCAATAATATCAAAAGAAAGGATGAGTTCGTTGGCCAGAATTTTTGGAGTCCATTTAGGGGTCAAATTTTGACCATATAGGGTCAAAATCGTGTTTTTTCCATTTTACCCCCCTTTTATGTGAAAATATGATAAAAGTGTAAATAACAACAATTACTGTACTCTTAAAGAGCTTTCCAACGACATGCATCTTGAAGGGTAAATACTATTTTGACTTTTGTACCCCGTACCCCTGTGTACCAATTTTTTTTTTCACCCGAGCAAATTCTAAACCAAAATTTTCCTATATTATCATAAGCCAATAAAACGCAGATTTCTTTGAAAATTCGCTCATTAAGTCATGGTGCATGACTGGACTTTTTTTTTTAATGTCCTCTTCGAGATATTGTTTGTATCAAATTATGAATGTTTAATTTAAAAGTTACTAAAAATGTTTTATTATTGTCATTTTTATTAACTTAGAAGAAAATAATAATGAGCTAAGTCAAATTGCATATTCTGTATTAATGATAATATGCATTTTTAAAAAAAAAATATAATTCGATTTCTAAAATAAAAGCAATAATTAAACTGGATCCGTTAATAATTAATTAATTAATTACTTTGTATGTGACGTTTAACAATGGACCTAACTTGCACATTATATAGTCTAAGAAAACATAGAAAATTCCAAAAGGGAAAACTATTGTATTCATATTTGTTAGAATGAAAATTATATGCAATTAAGATTTTAAAATTACGGGGGAAATTTCACTTAGGGCTAAGTTTGTTGTTGGGAAATTCTTTTTTCAGGTTAGCTGGTGAGATGCTGGCTTGTTTTTCTACGAGCCCCGATTCCAATCGGATATTGACACGAGACTACGCGTCCAGTGGATTAAATCTTTTACTGGTAGGATTGGAAAAATGAATGCAAGTGGTGGTGTATGATGCCATAAAGATACACGTTTAATTGCCTCTGCGATAAAAAGAAAAATACTTTTGCTATTTTATCTACTAAATATATTATTCCGTTTATTTTCTTCTGGCGTACGTATTGTTATTTATTATCGGTTAATTCTCCGAATCCGTCAATTATTACGTACGAAAATTATTATCGAGTTAAATAAGACTGACAAAACTTGGTAGCTTTATACTGGGCGTTCGTCGTTCGTCCAATTACTTGATATGGATCGGTCAAGTCCACCTTATAGACCTTTGATCTGGCACGTACTGGCAATCATACTGTTATTTTGCTTGGGGTTCATTTTGATGGCACTACTAGGCGCTCTGGCAACTTTTCTATTCTCGATACTGTCGAGGCCTTATGACGAGTATTTCCTTTGGAAATAACATGTATAAATGATCAGTGTTATGGTCTTGTATACTAATAATATCCGTACGGACGTTTGCATCCCGTGTAATAACTTTAACTTTATTAAGTAACTAATTAGCAGTTTATCAAGTAATTAGTATTAATTTATTTTATTCCGACTTAATAATTCCAAGCAAAAATATACTTTAATAATTTATCCAATCCTAAATACTAAGAAAAAGAAAAAGAATCGTCAGTATTCTGCATCATCCGAGAATTTACATATCAGTAATATTTAATGTTAATATAAAAATAATATTATATAAATATACCGACAAAATTATACTATTGGTAAACCGTATAAATAAAATAATATTATTAGTTAGTATTAATCGAATATTATTAGTTAATATTAATATCAGAGTATGTTCAATATAATTTATAAATAATTTGTGATGATGATTCGTCAAATAAAAGAGACCAGTCATTTGTTTATAATTACCTTTATTCTCATTTAAACTAATATTAAATTACTTTTTTTGGTTTTTAGTTCCCGAGCTGTTGTACCAAACGTAAATCATTTTCAAAAACACCAGTTGGAAGTTATACTTTGTTGCGTTACGATATTGTTGTTTAAGTACGTCTTCTGCATTTAAACATTATTGTAATTTTTAGTTTGCTAAAATTAAATCTTTTTTTTAACTTATAACTTTTTTTTATCTTTCTTAGAATTTTATTGCTAGCTTTATAATGCCTACATGTGTTATGCTAGTCGTCCTAATAGCATGCACATTAATAGCAGCATATGACTGTGTTAAGAAGATTGTATCTTACCATTAATCAAATTATAATATAATATCCTAAAAAATGCCTTTATTCTTTGATGAAGAACAAATTCCAGAATTGATTCTTAATGGATATGCTTTTGTGCTGTCTTTGCTCCTTTTCGCAGTCTGTCTCGCGGCGGCTTTATTATGTTTCAAACTTGATAGAGTGATTAATAAGTAAAAAAAAACATTGCCGACGGTCTCCCCTGGACTGGAGATTGAAAAAAAAAAATAAAAACATGGAGTCGCCATCGGAGGGCAAATCTACGCTGCGACTCCGGGTCGTAGGCGTAGGTATTCGCCTACCGCCAAAATCAGCCGATTACAAAAATGATCAGCCTTACATTTTGAAAACAAAAAAGGAATAATTATATAAACTTATGGCTTAAATGCTAAATTTATTTTAAATAATTTCACGTATATATTCATTAAAATTATTAATTGTTAGATATTTAGTGCTTAAAAAAATGCTTATGAATAATTATATTTAATGTTATAATCATAATAATTAATACACTGTGCAACGCTGGTAATCTGAAACTCCAATAATTTATACTCTTATTAGGTAAGTTAAATTCGTGTTTTTTTTTCTTCTTTATAATATATACTAAAATAATTTAACAATTGTACTAAAATAATTAATTAAAATTCCCTTTTTGATAATAATGTGAATGTGTATAATCAAAATCAGACTCGGAAAAGCCGCGATCTAAGTTATATGTCAATGGACACTAAAACAAGAAGGAATTTACCAATAACAAGAACCTCTAGTTTTACTTAAGATTAGAAGAAAATACAGAACCATGAAAATTTTTGATTAAATAAAGAGTAATAATGAATATAAATTAATAATGAATATAAATTTATTTTTAATTTTAATTGTCTTGGATTTTATGGAAGAAATGGAATTATGTAAATTCTATAATGTGTAGAATATTAAATCTATAAAAGACAGAAGAACGAAAAGTGTCATTTTGAAGAAACTTTGAAGAATATTTCATTAAAACCGCAATTTCACAATAACATAACGCTGTGTTGGGAAAATAATATATATTATATATATATATATATATATATATATATATATATATATATATATATATATATATATATATATATATATATATATATATATATTTATTTAATTTTAAATGTATTTTCTATAACATTTTTTTGTATATTGCGCTACGATGAACATATTGTTTTTCTCATTTATTTATTTTTTAACTTCTTTTTTGTATTGTATATATGTGGTGTGAAAATATTAATGATTAATAATTAATGAGACTGGTAGCATAGCATTCGATCTGGCAACGCTGGTGGCTTCCATTTCGGAGGTCATTTTTCCCTCCTGTTGTCCTTTTGTTCCTGTGAAAGGTTTTTCGAACCATTTTCGTGCAGAATCATCAAAATCTTCCATCATCCCAATCAGTGGCGCACTCAGGGAGGGGGGGACGTGCCCCCCCCCCCCCCCCCCAGACCTGAAATTTAAGTATGCAATTCCGCAGCACATTTTAAAGTAATAGTGCTGTGATTGTCAAAAAAATAAATAAATAAGAAATTATATACCCTGTTTTTCCCCACACATTTTTTTGGGGGTGTTTAAAAAGAACCTATTACTCACCAAAGGTGAGGTCTATTTACTCACCAAAGAGAAGCTGCCAGTGTTCCCAGATCGAATGATGCACTACCAGTCTCATTAATTTATTTACATACCATGTATTACTTACAATTCCAACCCTAATTATAAACATTAAATAGCCCATATATTTTTTTTCTTACCAGAGTTGCACTATATATTTGTATTAAAAGTCTTTATAGTATGTTAAAATTTAATTTTATCTTTATATTTAATAAATAGGTATATTTAAATATACCTAAGTAGTTCTTTATTTTTCTTAAAAATTTATTTTGTTCCTTGGTAATTTTAATACAATTGATGTATTAGATTAGGCGTAGATAAATGTTCGTAATAATCCTTCATTATGTTTAAGAATTTTTTTTTGTTCTTCTATTTCAAATTTTATTACATGTGTAAACTTATAAAATTAATCAAAAAAACTCGTTATTTAAAATGCAGTAAAATTCTATGTATAATATATACATTATATTTGGATTTAATAAATAATGATATTACTCCTCGGCAAGTTATTAATAGATGTGATGATATTGTTTTTATTAATTATTATTACCTCCATTCATAAAGATAGAGCAAAAATTAATAAAATAATTAATAATTAAAAATTAAATTAGCTTATGCTTCAAAAAGGAAAAACATGATACATATGTTTCACCCAAACAAAACAGCCTTAGAAAATAAAAACATCTATGATTAAATAAAAACAAGCTATGATTAAAGAAAAACAAGCTATGATTAAAGAAAAACAAGCTATGATTAAAGAAAAACAAGCTATGATTAAAGAAAAACAAGCTATGATTATACGGCAAGATCTTTATTAAGTTTTGCACTTGACAATATGATTATAAATCGATGAGTAACATTCAACATATTATTGTTAACGTAAGTAGATAATAAAACATTAATTTGTATTTGAATTAAGTGAAAAATAAAACTCACTTGGTTTTTAACAGTCTAAATAAATCTAACCACATAAGTGTTAGTTACAGTTTGTACCAAATGAGTGCGTCGACAGCGCGGTAAAGTAAAATAAAATGTGGTGGCGAGCCAATGATAAACTTTCGTTGGCTCCCCACCACTTTATTTTTCACTTTCCCGCGCTGTCAACGTACTAAGACTTATTTCGCATAAACTGTAGTGCATTTGATTTTTAGCACTGGAGTGAACTTTTATTTGACTTTATTCTCCTAAAATAAATTTTATTTATTTCCAGATATATACTAAAGTATTATTTATTATACATATTATGTATATTTACATATAATTTGTAACAAAACTAAAGATTATGGATAATAATGCATTTTATTTGTTTATTAATTGTAATTTTAAATAATGTTTATTTTTGATGTTTTAGCATTAAAGAATTGTTGACCTACCTAAAAATAATTATTAAATAAATAGGGACATCTAATTTCTACTTACGTATATATATATATATATACACAAAGAAATTATTGCTGAGCTTTTTTTAAATTATTCAATTGATAACTTTATTCTGGAGAATCATTAATTATTAAATATATATAACATATCATCAGGATTATTACTTAATTATAAAACTTATTTATTTAATATGTTTAGTGAAATAGATATAGTTAGAATTAAATGTGTGTTAATTGTAACCGTAACCAATAGATTGTAAGAAAAGTTAAAACATCTTGTAAATTATCTTCCTTGATTATTTATATGTTCTTTATCAATTTTGTTTTTAATTTTATATGTTAAATGAAAATCCTCGATTAACACTGATGATATGGCGAAAAATATTATTTTATCTTGCTTTTTGGCTGCTTAAGAAAACAAAATAAAGCTCTCCTAAGTGCGTAATTGACTGAAAAGAAGAGAATATAATATGATTTTTTTACAAAAAAAAAGAATGAAATTAGAAGAAATTAAACATTAAGAAATTCAAAGATTCAAGTATAAGAAATGATTAATTAGTTTGGAAAAAGAAAAGAAAAATGAAATACCGTCAATGAATTTTTGTGTATTAACCTAATATTTATATCCATGTATTATATATTCTTACATTATATGTATCATATTATAAAGAATCAGAGAAAAACTATTCAAAACAGTACTGAAATAAATCTTATTTGTATAAAATTCTTTAAAATAGGGAACAAAATGAATCATAAAAAAATAAATTAATCAAAGTTGAATTTATATTTGAAGATCAGAAGTACTGAAGAATCGCCGGAATCTCAAGTAGATGGTGAAAAAAAGCAAATAATAAACATAATTACAGAAGGGAAGTCAGCAGGATTCCTTTTACCTTTTTCCTTTGTAATTCAAATTGGTTCACAATTTAGCTTTGACAAAATAATTCATTATCTGTTTTATTTTTAATTTTCTAATTTTATGATAATTAATTAAATAATCTTCACCTTGTTTGTAACTTTTCTATTTTTAAATTGTAACTTATATTCAGTCCTTTCTCATTTTTAGTCAAGGAAAGAAGCAATATATCAATATCAATTATTATTTTTCATAATCCTGAAACCATTTTAATTTTTGATTTCTTAAAAATCAAAACTTTCTTTATAAAAAAAGATATTTTTCCCTTCTCAACTGAGAAGAGGTTGAACTTGTTTGAATAATAATCTAGAGCAATACGAATGAAAGAATTAATTAATTAATTGCGAATAATATAATATTAAGATGCGGTGCTAGAGAAAGCAAATAAACCTCTTTGATAATACTATTTCATGTATATGATAAATGAGAAAACATTGGATTTTTAATCTCGGAATGAAGAGATTATAAGTTCTATTATTTACAATACAGAAATTAAATATAATTTTCTATTAATGATATCCTTTTAATCGTATATTAGGATTAATTTTAAACATCTTCGTTGTTACATTATTTTATCGATTGATTTTAGTTCGTTATTTTCTGTTGATCTGTTCATTACTCAGCTGATTTAAAAAAGGTACGAATCAGATTAGATATTCACTTCTTTGAAATTTCGATAATATATCGTGAAACTGTATGGACTCAGCAAACTCTTTTATACACCCCCCGCAATCTTATCGTATCATAAAATTAGTTTTCAACCTTTTACGACACTACGCTATCGTCTTTCTTGGAATTTCAAATACTTCGAACAATTGTGTTGACAATTCATCAAATAAGATACAGGATGTTGACTGACCGATGCTGAATACCATTTGTTTCCGAACAATCCGATGCTGAGATTGCACTTTCAAATGTGGTTTATCACAACTCCATACTTTATGCTTACTATAGATTTCTCGATAAATTAATGTACTTTGAAAATACCGGTTACATTAAAATGTAATCTTTTCGGTCGACGTTAATTTGTTTCAATCGATAATAAAGATACATATTTTAATCGCTTATAAGCTAACATCCAGAGAACTCGTGTAAATTTTATAGCTAGGATAGCAACACCTTTAATTTCGCTATTTTACTCCTCTTCGGTCCATATTTAAAGTTATTTAAAGATACAACTATACATAAAGAGCCAAGGTTAATGCGGTTTTTATAAATCTTAGAATAGTATTTTATTGTTTCCTTAACGTCAGTCGAGAAAGGAGTCTCGCTGGGTGTTTTCAAGGATCACTAATTCGACCTCTTGATTCCATTCTAAGGGAGGTCAGAACAAATCGTTCTTTCTAACCAGTATAATCTCTGTTTTCAACATAATTTGTCATTCGAGATCGAAAATACTAAAAACTTTTAAGAGTTAAAGACTAATAAGTAATATTTATATTTGAAATTCCCCCTTAAACTATTTAACATTAAAAAAAATACATGCAAAAATTATTTTAAAATTAATATATATTTTTCATTTTTTGAATCGAACTAACTACCTATTAATATTAATTTGGATTCTAAATAAGGTTTAAATAAATAAATAATATTTATTTTTTAACAGAATTTCTTTAGTATGATTTTATAGTTTATTTAATGCGCTGTCTTTTTTTTACTACCTAACTATGATTATACGATGCCAGTGTTACACTTACCCTGTCATCCAAACTTACGTTGCATTAGTCATATATGTACCGTCGTAAATATTAGTTATGTTGACATAAAATCATTTAATTACAATAAGTGATTGTTAATGCATTGCATTAAAGGGCCGTTTTTTTGTTTTGTTTTTTTAAACAGTCATTGCAGTCTTAATCAATTCGGCCCCCTTAATGATACTATTACTAATAGACTTGAAATATATAGTTATGTGTTTGAGTAAAAAAAAGACAATTGCCAGATGTTTAATAACGTTGGTTTGTCCGTTAGTGTTAATGTTATTAATGTTTTGTGAAAGGTGGGGAGGTTACATGTCCTCTGCGCATGCTCCTAAGCCAGATGTTGTGAGTTTGGCGGGAAGGTTACTTCCTGTAAGATTGGACCTTGGGATGTAGTGATGTAGTCAGCCGTCAGCGTCAGCCGGGCCGGGGAATTTCACGCATCGTCCCCTCCAAAGCCTTCTCACTTCTTTTATTTCAGGATGGCCTTCTTTCGTATCATTCACCTCGAACCTTTTATTTTTAAACACCGATTTTGATCATTCCCCACCAATTTTTTTTTTTTTTTTTATCTCCCTATTTTTACATTATCAGTTTTCTTTTATTCCATGACGACCTTTTTTCCAATCTTTCACCTTCCCCATAGTTTTATTGCTATCGTCGATTAAACAAAAAGGCCTTATTTTTTGTTTGTGTATTAATTATATTTGACTTAAAAGCCAACTTTCTCTGCCAAAATTAGTTTTTTTCTCCCCTGACTTGAAACACGCATTGGTCATAACTAAATTCCGTGACTCTAAACTTAGTCACTATTCTACTTACAATTTTAGGAACTATCTCTACAGAGAATATACTCAAAACTAAAAATTTATTGATTATACTAAAAAAGAAAAAAAAATAATAGTATTAATACAGTGAATTATAATTTTATATGGTCCAGTTTCGAATAATTCAATTATTCAAACAGGCCTATATTAAACTATCCGCTGAAATAATTGAAAACAATATTTTTAATCGACAATAAATAAAAATCCAAACTTGCTATTATATCAAATAAAAACAAAGTTGTGATAATATTTTAATTATAGCACCACTTGAAAAACGCAAAAAAAGCAAGGTGTCATAACTTGCAGTAGGTATGATCCCATAGGTATAACATTTATACCCATTAGGGCATACCCATATTTAATATAGTACTTGATAGGGACCACTTCATACTTATAATAGGTAGCGGCCCTCATAAATAATACCCAGTATCACTTGATTTTCTTTAGAGTGTTGATTTGTTACTTATTAATTTTTCATCAATTTCAAATTAGACCCCGACTTTCCTTAAAGGCCTTGGCTGGGGAGCTTGAAAATATAAAATACATAATTGACTTTTAGGACTTATTACTTAGTAGGTCAAATACATACAAATATTCGTTGATATTACAAAGTACATAAACAATAAGCAGTTGATCAGTGTGATATCGAGAGATTTATTCATATATGTCAATATATATTACATTAACTCACACTATATATATATATATATATATATATATATATATATATATATATATATATATATATATATATATATATATATATATATATATGTATGTATATATAGTTACGTGTGAGTGTATAGTAGCAAGGAAGGTAATGATTTCACAGGGTTCTCTTCTGTGATGAAAAAGAAATGGTTTGATAATAATAATTATTATAAAATATTTTTATGTTTTGAAGTAGTGTACTTTCTATGTATAATTTCCATCTGATCTTGCTTCTATAGTCTGTCAGGGTATAGAAAATTCTCATTTAGACTGTTATATTTCAACTCCTACTTGGGCTTGAAATATAAAAAGTTTTTTATTTGAATATCCGACAAACCATTGAAGGAAGATCAGATTGAAATGAAATGATATTAAATAAAATATATATTTTAGTTGGTGTTGTAATATTTGAAAAAATGTAATAATTATATAGTGAGTTATAACTGCCCACCTTGGGCAGTTATACTAAAATAGTAATACGTGAAAGTACTGATGGTTTAGCCATAAGTACAGTAAGTTTTAACCTATTATTCATTTATATATCTAATCAAATCATATGTATTATTCTTATATACTGATATAACGATACAAAAGATATAGTAAAATTATTAAATAATTGAATACGTTAATCATTTTAAATCCATGATAATGTATGAAAACATTATTATCATGTAGTAAAATAAATATATGTATATACCTAATTTTATAAAAAATAAAAAATAAATATTGTATTAATATACAATATTAATACGAAATAATATATAATAAATAATAAAAATAATATTTAAAAAAAAATAATAAAATAATATATAATAAATTAAATATATTTTAATAAATGTCTAATATTAAGAATGAATTAGTGGCTCAGTTTAACAATATTATGTTTTTATTATATTTTTTTCTAACGATTGAATAATATCGGTTTTAGTTATTGAAGAATTTAGTTCTTACTGACGTTTCTTCTAAGTCATAATTTTGTTTCTTTTTTTAATTTACTATTATTTAATTTAATCATCTTGCAATAAATATATATTTTAAATCAAATTATAATTATTATGAACAACGGGAGATAGACAGAAAAAAATAGACTCCAGCGCCGGGACTCGAACCACGGGCCTCTTCTGCCCGTAGTTTAAGTCCCGGCGCTGGAGTCTATTTTTCTCGTTCTATCTCCCGTTGTTAATAATAATAATAATTTGATTTAAATTTAAATTTAAACTTTCCGTAGTATGAATACCAAAAACTTAATAAAGTCATTTATTATTTATTTAAAATATTAATAATACAACTAAACCATTAATAATGATTTTTCACATTTTGTTTTCTCGAATTTATACTCTGAGCTACTTTAAAAATGAAGAATTTATGTGGAATTAAAAAGGCTTATATTAAAGATTGGTTTATTTTAATAAAATTGAATGTCTATTTTGATAATAAATATATATGTTATAAATAATTTTAACTATATTTGAAAAATACTGGCGTACTATAAAAGAAAACATAAAAAGGAATAAGTACCAAGATCAAGAATACAACTTAAATAACTAATTGTGATTAATTTAATATATCTTCAGGAATTAATGTATAGTTATATATCTGTTTTATTAAAACGATATAGAAACTATGTAAGCAATCCACCTTAACCAGCTCTATCATCTTTCAGCACTAGGATAAACTTAATTCAAAACTTAGGGTGGGGCAGCAGTCACAACACGATCCTGGGGCCGAAAAGGACAAGCTCCGAAGAGGGCCCAGGACTCGAAGAAAATACTACAGTACTGTGACCGTACCTGCCTTGAGGTCGGAGAATACGACTCAAAGTTTATTATAGGATAAACTGAATGCAAAACTTAGGGTAGGGCAGCAGTTACAACACGATCCTGGGGCCGAAAAGGACAAGCTCCGAAGAGGGCCCAGGACTCCAAGAAAATACTACAGTACTGTGACCGTACCTGCCTTGAGGTCGGAGAATACGACTCAAAGTTTATTATAGGATAAACTGAATGCTAAACTTAGGGTGGGGCAGCAGTCACAACACGATCCTGGGGCCGAAAAGGACAAGCTCCGAAGAGGGCCCAGGACTCGAAGAAAATACTACAGTACTGTGACCGTACCTGCCTTGAGGTCGGAGAATACGACTCAAAGTTTATTATAGGATAAACTGAATGCAAAACTTAGGGTGGGGCAGAAGTTACAACACGATCCTGGGGCCGAAAAGGACAAGCTCCGAAGAGGGCCCAGGAGTCGACGAAAATGCTACAGTACTGTGACCGTACCTGCCTTGAGGTCGGAGAATACGACTCAAAGTTTATTATAGGATAAACTGAATGCAAAACTTAGGGTGGGGCAGAAGTTACAACACGATCCTGGGGCCGAAAAGGACAAGCTCCGAAGAGGGCCCAGGAGTCGACGAAAATGCTACAGTAATGTGACCGTACCTGCCTTGAGGTCGGAGAATACGACCCAAAGTTTATTATAGGATAAACTGAATGCAAAACTTAGGGTGGGGCAGCAGTCACAACATGCTCCTGGGGCCGAAAAGGACAAGCTCCGAAGAGGGCACAGGAGTCGACGAAAATGCTACAGTACTGTGACCGTACCTGCCTTGAGGTCGGAGAATACGACTCAAAGTTTATTATAGGATAAACTGAATGCAAAACTTAGGGTGGGGCAGAAATTACAACACGATCCTGGGGCCGAAAAGGACAAGCTCCAAAGAGGGCCCAGGAGTCGACGAAAATGCTACAGTACTGTGACCGTACCTGCCTTGAGGTCGGAGAATACGACCCAAAGTTTATTATAGGATAAACTGAATGCAGAACTTAGGGTGGGGCAGCAGTCACAACACGATCCTGGGGCCGAAAAGGACAAGCTCCGAAGAGGGCCCAGGAGTCGACGAAAATGCTACAGTACTGTGACCTGCCTTGAGGTCGGAGAATACGACTCAAAGGTTATTTCATTTCGATGAGTATGCCTGATTAATCTTTGTATGACCTTCTACTTGGTTTTGGCTTATTTTCCGCAAATCGGTTTTGATATCCTATTTGAGTCGACCTAATTTGATGGTATTTTCTTTTTATCCACTTGGCTGTGTTGAATGAAGCATTTCTCTGTCCCTTCTCACTTCACTCAGTGAAGGAACTCCAGCCAATAATGTTCCAATTTTACGTGTCTTCATTCTCCTATAATTCTACAAGTTTTCCATTATCTATCTTCAAAGATAAAGTACGCCGTATTTTGCTCATATATTCTCTATAGTAATAAAAATAATATAAATTATTAAGAAAATAAATATAATCAAATGTATTAGAGCTAGATTGTAATGTGTTTACGTGTCTTATCTATTTTATTAAAATGCATTCCAAGTAAATTTGGAAATAGCCAAACAATTGTACATTGCACGTCTAGTGCAGAAAGTAGCATTTTGCATGCGAGCGTGGAGTTTGCACCCGAGCGATAGCGAGGGTAGTAAAACCACACGAGCAAAATGTAGTTTTCGCACTAGTTGCGTACCGTACTTTTTTAAATCGATTAACTCAAAACTATTAGATCGATCGATTCAATAGAGTTAATCAATTTCATTCATTATTGATTTAATCAAAATGAAAAATAATATGCCCTGATATAAAAGTCATTCATAATTTTTTCAATGAACAAGGGAAGAAAACTGTATATAAAAATGATTCCTTCCTGGAATTTCATGTAATTATTTTTAATTATTAAAAATAAAATAATCTTTTGCCGAATCCAAACATTTTAGAATTAACTAAACTCAGAATTATTATATATACTTTATTATTATGCCTATAATAAAACTTTAAAAATTCTGACCGGCTGTAATAAATTCTTATTTTATTTTAAATATATAAAAATTGTGGGTATATATGTATACCCACTAGGTTATGAAGTAAAGTTTTGACTAACTTACTTGACTTACGACTTCCAGTCACTGGTTACGAAGAACTAACTACCTGTAATCTCATTTCAGTAATTCTTATAGGATTACTTTTTTTTTAATAAATCACACAAACTTTTATTATTTATAATAAATTAATTTACTTGTATAACTCTTCTTAACTTAAAAGAAAAAAAATGATTTAGTCATATTTCTTTAAAATTTCAACCAGTTAAAACTGGGATGAACTAATTTTACGGGAACATAAAGATTGAACTAAATTATCCGTCGAAAATATAATAAAACAAACTAAATATTTTATTAAAAGAATACACTATAATATTTTTCAAAAAATATTATTTTATATTTATATAAAATACCCCTATGGACACAAAGAGTTCATAAATATTCATAAGAAAGGGGACAACATAATATATTTATATTACCATATATAAAATGGATATTATTTTATCTTAATAAATCCATTTTATATGAACTCATTATAGAAAACAAATATTTTCTTACTTGTAAAATTAAAAAAATAAATGTTATATGACAAATTATTAAAAATGGCATCGCTATGATAAGGTGATTAATATGTCATTTCATGGGATATAAATAAAACAAAAATCCCCAATTAATGCTCTTGCATAAGCTATGTACGCTCTTACAGTAAGTACACGAGTTTAAAATGACAGACACAGGTTATCGTCATATATGTTCGCTTACATATATTGTTAAAAAGGTATTTGGATGTAAGGTAAGCTGACAGCTAACCGTTGTATCCTATCTCTAAACAAAAAAAAGCTCAATTATGAGTAACTTGTGTTTCTCTGCGTTAAAAGAAATGCCCCCAATAGCGTAATGCTGTCGCATTACCTTAATAAGCAGGTTCGCTGGGTTGATATACCCAAATCTGTTAGGAGGGTGTAAGCAATTGTTGTAAATTCTCACATAAATTTATATTAAGATCTTTGGATGTAAGGTAAGCTTACAGCTAACCGTTGTATCCTATCTCTAAACGAAAAGAATACTCATTCATGGAGGAACTTCTGATTCTTGGATTTGAAAGGAATGCCTCTAATAGCATAATGCTATTGCATTAGCTTGATAACTATAGGACATAGGATCGCCAAATTAAGCATCCGATCCTGATAGGCAGGAATCATGTTGTTATTACAAATTTATAAATAATTCCTTTTGATGGCGAATGAAAAATTTTCGTTATCATTGAAAGGGGGAAAATTGAGTGGTGCAACTAATTTTCTGTAAATAAGTATATACTATAATTACACAAATTCTGTTAGAAATATCTCATAAATATACCATTGGAACTCTAGAATAATGTAATACTGCGTCGTCTTGACCCTTATTGAATTTTCTAATAGTTCTAACCAGTAATAGTAATACTGATCTATAAATCGAATGAATATTTTAACAGTTCAATGTTATTTTAAATCTACGCCTATATGCGGTAATAATAATTAATTAAATAATATGTGGTAGGTGTGATCGTCTATGTTGTTTCAGAATGGGATCTACAGATCCGGTTATCTAGCACTTAAAAAAAAAATTGATGGTAGTGAATAACAGGCGAGTTTCTGTCAAGAAGATTAACAATGGCATTACGTGAGTTGAAGAAATTCCTCATTTCCATTTTGTTCTAGGAAATGCCCAAATGAAGGCTAGAAGGGTTTTTACTGAAAATATGGTTCCATTGCTACCCAGAATAAAAAACTGCAGCTAATGAAATAGAAGAATATGTCTTCAGGAAACGTGTTGGTCTCAGTTTTATTTAGATTTCGAAAATATTTCTTGGGTTTATAGTATATACTTTGACTGAGAGCCAGCGTGGCCGTGTGGGTTAAACCACGTCTGCTCGGCCATCACTGAATCACGAGTGGAACGAGATGGGGTTCGATTCCTCGCCGTGACGCTCTGATTTATATGGTTCACTATTGATCACATCATACTCGCTTCGGCTGTACAATGTACACATGTATGATGTGTGAAGTGGCTGGAACTCTCTACCGCGGGGCGTAAAAAGGGCCTATAAGATGGCCTAATTGCAAGGTTCGAACAAGTGGTTCGTCCTACCCGTTCTAGTAGGAAGTACTAGACTACTACTACTATATACTTTGACTACTAGTAGTAGTTCATATCATACAAGTGTAATAAGTCATTTCACATTGTCTATCAAAAACAAGTGAAGCAGGATCTTGACAAAATTTAGATTTGAAATGGTTAAACAAAGAAAATTACCTCTCAGGTATTGAATAATGCAGGGGTATCCATCCCTCCCCCCCTCCTCCAAAGCCTATGGCTCTTCCCCCCCCCCCCCCCTCCTCCTTCACACCCAACCTAATTAACTTTAACTTCACAAGTTCTCGCGGCAGTAAATCTACTAACCGAGCATTCTGTATTTACATATAATAAATCAGTAGTACATAAATAATCAGTAGTGCTTTACCTTTTAAGTACCAGGATAATAGTTCGTTTTTTGCCTTTTGCCATGCCTATATACTATCACTTACATACTGAACTATAATTCTCTTAGTGCGTAGGCTTCCGCGGGTTGACTCGTAATCAATAACTTGGTTTTCCAGTGAATCCGCGTCACAAAGGGTTTGAAGTCCGACGTTTCGCTTCCAGTAGTAGAAGCATCTTCAGGGGTGAGGTGCATCACGGTGTTGACTCGAAGCAAACAGTATATGATTATATCTTGTGTTTGCTTTAAGCCAACATCGTGATGCACCTCATCCCTGAAGATGCTTCCAGTAGTAGGAGCACCTTCAGGGGTGAGGTGCATCACGATGTTGACTCGAAGCAAACAGTATGTGATTATATCTTGTGTTTGCTTCAAGCCAACATCGTGATGCACCTCACCCCTGAAGATGCTTCCAGTAGTAGGAGCACCTTCAGGGGTGAGGTGCATCACGATGTTGACTCGAAGCAAACAGTATGTGATTATATCTTGTGTTTGCTTCAAGCCAACATCGTGATGCACCTCATCCCTGAAGATGCTTCCAGAAGTAGAAGCATCTTCAGGGGTGAGGTGCATCACGATGTTGTCTCGAAGCAAACAGTATATGATTATATCTTGTGTTTGCTTCAAGTCAACATCGTGATGCACCTCACCCCTGAAGATGCTTCCAGTAGTAGAAGCACCTTCAGGGGTGAGGTGCATCACGATGTTGACTCGAAGCAAACAGTATGTGATTATATCTTGTGTTTGCTTCAAGCCAACATCGTGATGCACCTCATCCCTGAAGATGCTTCCAGAAGTAGAAGCATCTTCAGGGGTGAGGTGCATCACGATGTTGTCTCGAAGCAAACAGTATATGATTATATCTTGTGTTTGCTTCAAGTCAACATCGTGATGCACCTCACCCCTGAAGATGCTTCCAGTAGTAGAAGCACCTTCAGGGGTGAGGTGCATCACGATGTTGACTCGAAGCAAACAGTATGTGATTATATCTTGTGTTTGCTTCAAGTCAACACCACGATGCACCACACCCCTGAAGATGCTTCCAGTAGTGGAAGCGAAACGTCGGAAACCCTTGGTGACGCGGATTTCACAGAAAAACCAGGATATAATTCACTTAAATATTAATATTTATTTATTAGTATGACCTTACCTTACAAACATAAATCGATGTGAATTGATACAAATTTTGGATTTCGTATTTATTTACAGTTTTTTTTTTCAAATCCTTCCCAAATTCTTCAAAATCTCCCCCAAACTTTGTGTCAATGAGCACTATGCCATTCGCTTGTGGGTCCCCCTGCACTAATGTATATATGTAATGAATATTATTATATAAGAATTAGAGTATAAACATGATTTTAAAATATTCTTAAATAAGAAACTTATAATAATAAGAGTGTTTATTTACTAATTTATGTTTAATTATAACGTCTAAGGTTAACAGCGTGGATAGATTATTCAGGGTTCCATTTTTGCATAACATTAAAGGTGCAAGATAATGATAATAATAATATTAAATATTGTAATTAATCGAATAAAATTATACTGAAGATAATAAGCGCGAGAATGAGTGGAGATAATGTCGTGCAAGTGGAAATAACTCGACAGCATAAGTTTTATCTGTTTACTTGCCGCAATAAGGTACCAATACCAATAAGGTTTGGCTCCAATAATAGTCTATCCATAGCTTATGAGCCATATAAAATAAAATAAATAATAATAATTATATCACAAAACCTTCAATAATTAAACACTAAACACATTAAAGGAATAAAATAAAAAATAATAATAAAAATAAAAAAACTCATTACTTATGAAAAAATAAATTGATGGATTTATTTTATTTTTTTAAATGTCCAATTTAAAAATCAATATTATATTAAAAACATCATTAAATACATTTTACAATTAAAAAAAAAAAAATATATATATATATATACGTAATTATAAAATAATAAGAACCTATAATTTAACTCCGGTTAAAACAATTGTTATTTGTTGGTTGGTTTTGTTTTCTTAAATTAAAAAATGCTTTATTTAAAGCAAGTTTGGAGAATAAAATACGCTTTATCTAAACTAAAAGAGATACCTAACTGTTTGGTGTTTAAAGATAATAATTAATTAATCAAATAGAAATAGTGTAAAATAGATAATTATATTTAAAAATACTAAAATGTATGAAAATAATACTTATAAGGGAGATTGTTTAGCGTACTTGCTTCTTCCTGAAGCCTAGTCTATACACCTACATATCTGGTGTGTCACAACTCCAGAGAGAAGAGATGATCAAATCAAGCTGATGTGGAAAGTGACCGAAATCTCCCGTCCTGTAATAACCAAATAACATTATTAATCTTAACATAAAAAGAAAAAGCTAAAAAAAAAAATGTATTCTGTATGCTAATTTAATAATTTTATTATAACCCATAGTATCAATGTATCAGTATATAAAGAAATATTAAAAAAAAAAAAAAAGAAAAAAAAATTATAATATATTAATGTATGAAATATACATATAAATATAAATAAACATTATTTGTGTGATGTTGAGTCTTTATTACTTAATCTTGATTATACCTTTAAACATACCTATCTAATTAAATTTAAGGTGAGCATTTGAAGCTCAGGGTAATGCCCACTCAAGAAACAATCATCATACTAATCGATTAGAGATGGGTAAGGAACAGCGGGGTTGGTTGAGACACTTTTTTTTAGAGGCCATGAGAGCCACAGTTTTGCATGAAATTTTTCGCTGTTGTATGATTATCATACATATCCTAACTAACATATCCCAGACTTATAGCGACTTAAAAAAAAAACATTATCATACTATTATTTATGTTTTTCCAAAACCTTCACTTTGTCCAATGTATCCCAATGGGTGGGATACATTGGACACATACCTAAACTCCTGATTTTGCTACTGAAATGATGAAAACAATTCATTTGAGTTCTTAAATTGAAGGAATACTAAGTAAGTAAGAAAGTAGGCAACCAAAAGAAGCAATAGGTGAAAAGATGTATGTGTTATATTATGGGGAATGGGACAAACTGTCCAACTCATCTCTCGACGCAATTTTTTTTTAGAAAAACACAAACAACATTGGAACCCATTGTTCCACAGTAAGCAACCAAAGTGATTTGTAATCGTAAATAAATCCATTGCCAGGTAAAAATAGTAGAGACTCCGAAGAATATTACAGAGGGCTGGAAGGCTTCCGACGTGGGTCTCAAATTTTTTGCATAAGCTTGCCTCCAAATCGAATTTATTTTTTTAAAAATCAATGGTAATTAGCAACAGGTCAGACCACTTGAGGGATTGAATATCAACTGAAGGGCTACTGACTGGTCAACCAGGGTTGCTAATCTCACCTTCTTTTTAACCAAAAACAACAGTGTCCAATCCATCCCACTGTCCCAACCAACCCTGCTCTCCCCTAATAACAGTTATTTGGCGGTAACATGATAAGACCCTATAAAAATAATAATTGATGATAAGTTAAAAATAGTTGCAGTGGTGTGCCGTCGTGTACAGAGGTATAATATAATTATAATGAAAGTTGTTAGAGGCAAATCGGTTCTGTAGAACTGGATATAGAGTGTATTTTGGATACCCGGAAAAGCGGGCCAGCGTAAATGGAGAAAAGACACTCTCTGGATAGGTAAGGCAAAGAGAGGAGTTAGAGTTAACACTAATATAATAACGCAACGCAGATAGATATAGTAGATAATAGACAGCTCTAATCCATAAGGTTCCTTACCTTATGGCTAAACTTATCCTTACCTTATGGTAAAAACATTACAAATCTGAACAGAAGAAGGGTTCAATGCAAGTTAAAACCGAGCTCTGCCCTACATCAGCGAAATCTTGTCCGATTATAATAAAATTATTTAAACTTTAATAACAGAAACAGGGCAGAGAACAGAAAAAAAAACAGAATAACATTACCGATAAAAATATATAACAATAACAGTAATAGTAACGAAGTGTTATAATATAAGAATAACAGTTCGTTGCATCTTGTTCTTGTTACTTCAAATTTTATTCATTCCGTTCTGTTATAAAATAGCAATAACAGATGACCTGTTCTGTTATCTAAGCTGTTATAATGTGAACTGTTATTCAGTTCTTGGTCTTTTTCAATAACATGTTATTTTGAACTGTTATGTAATTTTCGACCCACCTCTTATAGATTATTTAAACTCCTGACTATGATTGTCACCAAAAAAAGAAGATTCGAGGTAAATAAAACTTAATACTTGTTGTAACTGGAATTAAAATAATACATTTAATACCAGAAAAAGGGAATGATAGTAATTGGTGTTTTTATCATAATTTGTGATAATAATCTAGTGTTATGAAGTGTTTGTAGTTAGATACTTGATGTTTTTTATTTTTAAATTTGTTTATTTAATTTTGCCGATCTTATAATCAAAATTATGGAGTGGTTGGAATTTTAACGGACTTTATAGTCGACGAAGTTACTAGAGTATTTACTGATCTTCTATGGTTTATTATTTTATTATTTTTTTTTATTAACAAAATACATGTATGTTTAAAAAGAACGAAGGGACTTTAGCCGAGCGAAGTACTTTTGTTATGAATAGGAGGTGTTATCGATCGATATGGCTTTATTAGGGAAGGTTGAGAACGTTATTTAGGGTTTTGTGCGTGGTGCTTAGGTCGCTGAAGGATAGGGTTGCATGTGATATATTGTATAGAAGCATGCTGCAGCCTGGTTCGTATCGGAGGCACGTGCAGACTGTCGGTCCCCTCGTACTCCCGTACCACCTTTCCGATAATCCCAACGTTCGGCGTTCCCTCGATTCTCCAGATTTTCCATCCGTCCTAATTAATCTACAATCTACAGCCTGTGCCCAATAAGACTTAGTGCGTTGACAGCGCGGGAAAGTCGAAAATATGGAGTGGGAGGCCAATGAGAGCTCAGGATTTTAAATTTTTGAGCTCTCCAATCATTGGTTTCCCACTCCATTTTTTAGACTTTCCCGCGCTGTCAACGAACTAAGACTCATTTGGCACAGACTCTAAGAGTGGGACTGTCAATACATTAGACTTCTGGCTTTATCGTCCAAATCTAAGGACTAAATATTTGTAATTAAAGTTTTCTTGGTGTAAGAAAATTATTTCTCGGATCAATAACTCGCTCTTTATTTGTAAGTAACGATTTAATCTCAGAAAGGGTTCGTATTGTATTTCGAGTGTTTTACCTGCGGTCCAGCTTCATTCATTCGTCTTAAATGTACTTAATTTATTTTCCATGGAATACAGCACAAAATACGATTAAAAAATCAAACTACATATATATTTCTAAAGTCTTTTTAAAAATCAAAGCGGTAATTGTTTTCTTCCTGATGAAATCGAAGTACACAAATCTATTTCAAATCATTTGTATTGTTGCGGTATTGAAAAGTTTTGTGTCGTTGCTCTTGATTAGTATCTACCCTTTACCGAATCGCTTTCGAGGTTCGTGCAAATCCATTCATAGGACGGCGACCGATTACTTTCAGCTTGTCCCTTTTATTTATCATCCTTGGAAACCAACAATAAGTCCCACTCTGTGATCTAATGACAAATGATGATAATTAAAGAAAAAAAAAAGGTTGTATTGGTTGAAAATGGTTGTGACTACTACAACAGTAGTAGCGTAGGTGGTGCGGGGAAACCGTTGAATATTGTAAACTGGTTTGCCAGTACTCGGGAGCCGTAACCGGTCTGACATCTTTATGGGTGTTAGTGATACCTATCTGACACCTGGCGCTGGCGCGTCCCCCCTTCGCGTTTTATTTCGTTTAGCCAAAATTTGATGCTTGTACCCCTCTACGCCTGTGTCTCATTTTTTACAAAGATCCTGTGGAACAATGTAGGACAACATTTCACCGCGCCCTCGCGTACTCTTTCTCCGACACATGCCCTCAACCCCTTACCCCTTTTATTCATTAGTTTCTTCTCTACATATATCTTTTTTTCTTGCATCTGCACGTCTCTACGGATGATTATCCGTTGAGCCTTGTTTTAAGATCGGCTTTTTTTCCTCACATAGTTAGTTCTTAGAATGCATGTTAATCAGTAAAAGTTATGCACAAACTTAAATGTTTATTATGTTTACTTTTTAAATAAAATATTATTATATCTTTACCCAATAGATATTATAATTGATCGTCTCGATCTCTCCAGTCTAAATGACCTGATGGTAAGTCTAGTCATGCATGTTAATGGTGGTCGTAATTCTATGTACAACTCTGGACATTTTGAAGTTATCTATACTTTAATTTATTGTTTAAAATTCTGTGCGTATGATTTCTCGTTTTTTTGTTTCGTGTATTACTTGTTACTATAACTGGATACTTCGTGATCCAGTTTTTAAAAAATCGGTTTAGCCTTGATTCTCGTGTACCTAAGCAGCTATACTGTTTGGAAATGCATGGAGATCTGGAGTTCGGGTTGTAATACTGGTTTCGGTGGCAGTGTTAAATCTCAAGTGTAGTGTTTGTTTACATGACAGCGCTCTCCCTATAGAGTCTATGAATGAGATCTTTGCCCCGTCTCAAAGTTTGGCTTGGATCCAACGACCTTGTCTAAACCCCTCTATCCGACAGACCCCTTGCGGCTTAGGTACTTTCTCGATATACTCGACACCAGATCGTAAATTTGACCTTCTCATCACAAATCTTCCTAAAGGCGGCCGTACACATTGTGGTATACCTGTACAGGTTTACCTGTTTGGTATACCACAACGTGAACTACTGCCTTTAGGAAGATTTATGATAAGGTCAAATTTACGATGGTGGCGGTATGGCTACCTTAGGCCCAATGCACACAGAAGAGGGGAGAGGTGGAGGCGCGGCGCGGGCGAGGTGCAGGTGCTGCGTGGAACAGGCGTGTGTAAACGGTCCAATGCACACAGAGCAGGCGAGAGGCGGAGGCGCGGTGCGGGCGAGGTGGGCAGGAGGCACGCTTCTTCAAAATGAGTGAAGAGGTGAGGAAGAGGCGTCGAGGAGACGAGAAAGCGGCGCCTACTCTGTGTGCATTGGGCTATATGCTTACATGGAGGAGGCGTGTTTCACGCCGCGCCTGGACCTCGCCCGCGCCGCGCCTCCGCCTCTCGCCTGCTCTGTGTGCATTGGGCCATATGTTTACATGGAGGAGGCGTGTTTCACGCCGCGCCTGCACCTCGCCCGCGCCGCGCCTCCGCCTCTCGCCTCTTCTGTGTGCATTGGGCCAGACTTGGTTTATAATGAAATCACTTCATATTTAGAATATATTTGTAGTTATAGATTCTATGGTAGGACCATATTTTTTCTTGTATCTATTCGAGAATAAATCTAAATAATACACTACCTAAAAAAAATTAATTACAATGGGAAAAAAGTTTTTAAATGTCAAACCTTTGGAAGTCTCCATCACGAAAATGATGTGCAGTCCCATCACTTACTATAGTTTCTTGGCAATATATTAAATATTCACAGTTTTAAAACATTCTAAATGTGTCCCAAGTCAAACCGTAATACAAGTACATAATACAAAACGTTATATTGCAACAAAATGACGAAGCACACAACTTATTGCTTCTTTAGGCCCAATGCACACAGAGCAGGCGAGAGGCGGAGGCGCGGCGCGGGCGAGGTGCAGGCGTGGCGTGAAACACGCCTCCTCCATGTAAACATATAGCCCAATACACACAGGGCAGGTGCCGCTTTCTCGCCTCCTCGACGCCTCTTCCTCACCTTTTCACTCATTTTGAAGAAGCGTGCCTCCTGCACACCTCGCCCGTGCTGCGCCTACGCCTCTCGCCTCTTCTGTGTGCATTGGACCGTTTACACACGCCTGTTCCACGCCACACCTGCACCTCGCCCGCGCCGCGCCTCCGCCTTTCGCCTCTTCTGTGTGCATTGAGCCTTAGATTAAAACTAAATGCTTAATCGTTGTGGTTAAAGTTATAATAAATAAAATGTTTTGTAGCTCTGTTACTGAATGTACGGATGAAGAATAATTTAAAATATTATAAAAATTATTAATTTGTTTCTGCCTAGTTTTTTCTAACTTAAACTGAAAACAAATCGAATTGATTTTAAATTTATTCTAACTCTAATTAACTTTTCAGTAAACAGATTAAGACCAATTACAGTTAGATCCGGTTGTATAGAAGGAAATTTAATTGTCCGCGATTTCCTGTATTTGCATTTGAATTAGACTTAATTAAGTATTGGGTCGTTTATCGTTATAGTAACCATAATTTGATTAATAGCTTGTTATTACAAATTAGATCGAATTAAGTGATATTACTTTTCGAGCTGTAGAAATTTTAATGTGTCATCTTGTTTTGCCGACTTCTGTGTTCTTCATTTTGTACATTTACGAGTGATAAAGGGAAGGTCTTTGTTTACAAATCTTAAAAAAAAGATTCAGCCAGCAAATGTTAGTGTTAGCCGTGATTTTGTTCATTTATATTATCCACATTATGCAGTGATTAAGTGTGTAATTAATGAGAGGTGGATTTACTTTAGACATTCTTTACCGTTTCTAGAAAATAATTTCAGCGCCCAGTTCCAAACCTTGCACTCGGTCGTTCTCCAATGAGAAGAGCTAATTGTACTCAACGCTATTGTTGTAGACTCTAAATAATCCCCGTATAGAAAGTGATTGAACTAGAGTCCATTCAATCGTCCATTCATTTGCCATTTCCCTGGAGGGAACGTGTGTGTGCGGTGTTGGTTCCATGCATTGAACGTGAACCCTAACACCGCGGCACCGGTTCGATACTGTATCCCTCCTCTCAAGCCTTTATACATAACCCATATGACCGCTACTTGTTTCACCCGTAGGCCGCCAGTAATTCCTTCCCCTTCTTCGTCAACTAACTCTCGTTAAGGTCTCCCTCTATATATTCCATTCTTTATCCGTGAATTTATTCAGTCGACCGAAAATTAAATAAAAAAAAATGCTGACCTTTGTGATTAAAACTTTTTTTTGTCCGCGTTCAGTGAAAGGAAAATTTTAGGCTTTAATGAGTTCATGGGTATATTGCAGCTCTTCGACTGCGACTCATGCCGTTATTATGAAGGTTTAGATACTTCTTCCTCTTTGCCCATAAGAAATGTCCCTTCTGTTAATTTTCAAGATCTACAAGCTGGAGTGTTAAGGTCTACAAACTTTTCAAAGATCACAGAACTTCATTAAAATAAAAGGGAGATGAAAATAAAATGGAACTTTATCAGTCTCTCAATCAATTCACTATAATAAATTAGCGTGAAATTGGAAATCACTTCTGAGTGTATTATCTCCCTATTGTCAAGTAATAAAATCTACAATTGCTAAACTAAATTAGTCTCTTTTATAAATCAGTAAAATTAAAGGTGATCAGGAAATGCAGTCTTTGCTGAATTTTATTTAATATTTCTTGACAATTTTTATAAAAAGAGTTATTCTCGAAACTGAGTAAGCTGTTTCAACCGATATTTAAGAGAATAGAAGACGAAGAGTAAACGTTTTTAAAGTTTAATGTCAAACACAATAGCATATTCAATCTATGGGCTCCTGCAACCGGAATCCATATGAAATGCTTGGTTTTACTTTGGTAACTACTAATCTAAAAGTGTAGGGCCCGACACTCTAAGAGGCATGGTTACCTCTGCAATAGCAAGGATTTCATAACAGTCATAGTTAATGTTTTATACAGATCCATATAGATTATCATTGGTGAACTGGTGATGGCCAAATTGGTAATTATTAAATATTGCTCTGTTGGTTTGTCTATAAACTTAATAGATTTTTACTCGAACAGTTATTCTTCTTGCGTAGACTAGATACAATTCTATTTTGGGGCAGCGTAACGAAAATGAAGGTATATTTCCAAGAGATTTGGGGTGTTTGTGTAATGTTTTTAATACGTTAAAGTAATGTCGAGTTAAAGTGGGTAGATAATGGTGTTTTTAGACAAGTCGGTGGTCTTGCCGGCATGTGGCTGCGGCTGGCTAGTTTTTGTGTCTATGAGGATCTCGTCTGTTCAAGGTCATCCTTCACCCTCGACCCCATCCCAGACCTCCCTCTGAAGCATAGTCTTACTAAAATACACCTTTCTATTCTTCGTATCTTCTTTGAGGTAAATCTAGATTTTTCTCGACTTCAAGCTTCAGATACCCGTAATCTATTTCATTCTCTCTAAAACCTTGAAACGATCAAAAGAGATCGATTGATAATTTATCATTTTAAACATTGATTCATATGGTTCGCTCGTACTACGATGAAAATCTTTGCAAAATAAATTTGAAGTTTGAAATAGTAAGTTGTCTTGAACATCTTCGAGTTAACGATTAAGTCTCTTGTGCATTTCTTCTATTATAATAAACTTTTTTCATGACTGTTTTACATTATCTATTTAAAAGTGAAAGTAATGAGGTATCTTAGGTGAAAAAGGTTTCTGATAAATATACATTACCTTAAAAGGAAAACAATAATTAGCTCTCCACATGACTTTAAGACAAAATTATAACTAGACAGAAAACACATAAAATTATTAGGCATAATAAGATTTAAATTTTATTATTTTGCTGAATTTTTGTTTAGTTTCGTCACATCCGAACTAATTACTTTTTTTCTTCTTACCCCCAAACAAATGAACATATTTGTTGCCCATGCGTAAAAGGTTTTCAACTCGTTTCGTCAAGGTAAAGTTTCCTTGGCGTATCTTGAATGATTCCATTAGCGACTTATCCAATAATCCCGAAATGTTGAAAACTGTTTTTTCCCTTGGGCCAAGTTTTATCTGGAAGAAACTTCTTCAGATATTGCGGTCTATGTGGACCAATTTAAGTTTTATAAACTTCAACACTCGCATTTTATCAGGTAAGTTGCTTTTAAGCCTTCGATGTAAGGCTGTAAGTGTTCGAATTAGAAAAAGATTTATATTAACCATCGCAAAACAGTTTCCCTCGTAATATATAAACTCCCACCCTAGGTTAGGCTGAATAACTTAAGCCTAAAATTTTACGCCAATATAATAGTCTTAACTCGGATAGTGGATTATTTACCACATTTTTCTTCTAAACTTAAAAAAAGTATTTTTAGAATTATACTATCATTGAACATCTAAAGACATTGTGTAAGACATTAATTTATTATATAGTTTTACGCAGTAATATGTTACTCCTTCATTAGTCGATCATTTCTAAGAATAATATCTCACCTTTCACAGGAGCCTAAATGGGCGTTTAAAATATCCTTCTAAGCCCCATACGTCTTTTAACGTTGTTTAAACTTAACCACATCAAATAAAGTTGCGTTGAGTATGAGCTGACTTTGCGGGTCGCAGAAAAAATTAAATTCACTAAGGATAGCATATATTATACTATAATTATCAATCAGTTGTCCCTGAAATCGGTCAAAATCAACGTATTTGCGGTTGTAGTTAGAGAATAAACTTGTTAATTTTGCTTTAGAGAGAAAAAAACTTAAGAAGAATTCTATGCTACTAACTATTCTGGCCAATTGGGCCTCTTTTTATGTAAAGTTGAATCGTCCATAGTTTGATATTTGTTCTTTAGAAGCGATTGAAAACCAGCATAACAAATTGCGTTAATTGGGTAGTTTAATTCGACTTATTTTTCCTTGCTAACTCCCATGACTATAAATAGTTTATGAACCAACGAAAAGAAAACTTGTTTAATTTATACGCGTTTGAAAATTATGCAAATTGCGTGTTTATTCATGTCATTACAATTGCATTATTTACATCTCCCTAAAATGTGCGGTGAATTGTATATAAGGGTCCATGTGAAAATAAAATAGAAGCCAAAGTGCAGGTAAGTTCAATACCCTTGAAGTCTTATAGCAAGGTGGAGAGATCCCTGGAATTTTTTTGTTTTCTAAAGACTGTCCTTTGAGGAGCTCTCCCATGACAAGGAGGTGCCTTTAGCTAGCCCTGGAGGTTACCCTCACCTGTAACTAGTACGTACCTTAAACCCTAAATACCCAACCTATGTTCCTAGCCATCTATTGATCTTGCATTAGCCATTGTATCTTATCCACACAATGTAACACATTTAAAATGTTTTTCCGGGCTGTCAACAATTATTCTAGTTGCTGTTTTTTAATCCCTTGAATTTAAGTTTCCAATTCTTTTACGTTTTAATTAATAGTTGGATTTCATTTTTGTTTACTATTATTATTATTATTATTATTATTATTATTATTTTTTTTTTTTACAGTATGTGGTTGACCCAGCTACCAAGTACTTTTTTCAGCCAGAATATGATTGCCATTATAATTTGTTAAACTTGTTAAGCAAGTTGTATAGTTTTAATGCGTGTACATGTACATTATGTTGTTCACTCGTTTACATCGACTGGTTTTAATGGGGGTATTTATCGTATCCATTTAAAAATATTTATTCGGCTTATGTGCCTTTTTGTCAACGGTTTAAATATCGGAATTAAATGTTTAGTATGACGTATGAAGTGCTCTTTTAATACGTCGGTTTGAGAATTGGCGGCCCCAACTATTTCGATATTCTGCCCTAAAGCATAATCTTAGCAAAATGTAGAATATATTATAATTATTTTTATGTTTATTGAACCCTGTCTAATGGATTCGATTTTCTTTTAAAGCAAACCATCATATTTTCAAATTGTAGAGAAACAAAATTATATACTTAAACTGATTATAATAATGACGATGTTTTTTGATTAACAGAAACATAAATTAATTTACCTCGTCTTCCGCCTTTTATCACTTTCATGGTTTAACTGGTAAATTAACTTTAAAAACAACCTGATTTTATTCATACTTATACGATGTGAATGTATGTACTTAGTCAATATGTAGATTTATTAATGTATAAACTGGCTACTCTAATGCAGAGGGGAAAGGGAAAGAGTTGCTTGAAAGCTGTACTGTTTTTTTTCTAGTCCTTTATAATATTTTGTAAGCATATTGTGGGAGAACTAGAGAGGTGCATAGTTATGAACCGTCATTTCAGAATAAACATATAATTTGTTTTAAATCAATCCTCATTTACAACAGTTCTCTATAAAAGTGCTACGACGAGTTTTGACTATAGAACACTACCTAGTCGCTTATACTAGTCACTACTTCTATGACTAGGTTAGACGTCCCTTAAGCCGTGTCCACACTATGTCGATCGACAAGGTCGACGACAATGTTGATCGACACGGTCGACTTTTTGACTCGTCCACATTACCTCAGTATGTGTGGACGTGTCGAGCGACAAATAGTGAATTCTATACCTATAGTTTTAATTTAATTCAACTTTTTTTTATTTTTTAAAAAACGAGTGATTTAGAAGATACTGCAGTGGCGGCTGCTGCAATTATCATTGCAGTTGTTGGAAGCCTGGAGTACAGGTGTGGCATGGGCTTTCCAAACTTTTTTCGAATGAATAATTCCGATTTTGAAAATTGATTAAGTTTATTGCGCTGAAAATAATTTAAAAAGACACGTCATTCAGACAAGCCATTCCAGAGAGCAATTTTTATTTTATTTTTAACCTCAAATTTCTAAATGCCAAAAGAAACAGCAATTTCAATTAGCCCATTATGCTTTTTGTTTCAATTTTTATATTGTGAATGAGTTGAGTGCTACAATAAAATATAATTTGTTGGTCATTCCAATTTTATAATGATAAAATTAATCAAACTAAATACCACAGACTGCTGCACTTAACCACCAAAAGCACTCAGCAGAACACAACTGAACAGAATGAATATTTTGTACCTACTCAAAAGTCGAGCGACATGAGTCGACACGTCCCCACTACTGTTGTCGATTCGACTTCCTTTGACCCGTACCGACTTGATTCGTGTTGCGTTCGACACCACCCGACATGGTTCGACAAAGTTGGGCTACACTTCCACACTTGTACGACATTGTGGGTCGACATTGTCGGTCGGCATAGTGTGGACGCGGCTTTAAGTTAATAACTCTTCTTTGTATTAGTAAAAATTACCACAAAACAGGCTTCAAACGACCTAAGTATCATAACAAATATACCTACTTCAATTTTTTAGACATTTTTTTCTTTTAGAACCGAAGGAATGTCATGAGCACTTCTTTCTAGAAAAAAGGAGCAAGCGGGAAAGATTGCAAATCATTGTCAAGCATGCGTTTGAGATTGATAGCTCAAGCATAACTTGTGTTTCCATTTTTTAACTCACATGGTATAGCTGTAGTTATCGAGAGACATGTTTGAAATTCACGTTTGGTGTTGGTACACATAATTATTCTGTAGAATTATCATATTGCCATTGCAGTTAAATATACTACTATTACACCACATTTATGACTTGGTGGTCCACCTTAATGTCAGCAATACTGTCTTTGTATGCCAATACTCAAATTAATGACGGAACTTTCTGCTTCTAAAACCAATTGTGTGATTCGAATTATGCGTTTAATCTAGAACACAATCGAATTCTAGTGGCCAGTTGTCTCCAATATGTTCCTGTAGGTACTCCCTCTAAGCTAAGGGGACGGAATTTCAAGTACACTTAGGGAAACAAAACGATTTGCTTACTTTCTTAATCTCAGCATTGCCTATCCAAGCATTCACTTACGAGAATTGTTTAACATCTGCCACCCATTGAGCTAACAGGGGGTTATTTTGTCAACTTAAAAATATTCGATCAAGTATGTCTTTGATTGGACTGAAGGAACCTTCATTTACCTTGTATGTGCGAGAAGTAATTAATTTAAATTTTGCAACTATCTATAACCACTACTGAGTTATCTAATGTTATCTACATATTATATAAATTCTGTAATTTTTATCACAATATTATTTTCCTACAGTTGACCGATAAAGTGGTTGGCAAAACAGCAGATTCCTGCACTTACTGCTTTACCGCACTCGTTTTACTTTACCGCACTCCAGTGTTCCAACTTATGAACATAAAGAACTTAAATCTAAACAAAGATTAAATAATCCAAATTATAATAATAACAACAATAATGACAACTAATGACTATTTTTAACTTGACTATTTTTGACTTTTTTAACTAACTACATGATAACACTATGTATCAAATATAAAAATGTTAAAATATAAAAAAGTAAAGATAGACAATATAAAAATAAAGATTCAAATGTGATGAGGAAGTGTTATGATGAAAAATAATTACAGCGCTTAGTCAGGTTTGCTGAATCAGGCAAAAAAGGCAACACTGGCAGTAAACAGAACAGCTGGTTTAGTTGATATTGTAAAACCTTTCACATGTTGATAAACACTATTATTTTATATTTTATTTACAGATTAAAAACTAACTGTAAGAAATATTATTTATTGGTTCTTTCATTTTCAAATCGTTACTATAACGTGTGAACGAAATTTAAAATGTCTTCAATTAATGACCCGGGTGGGATTTAGGGCCACCTTATTATGATTTGGTCACCTTAATATCAGCAATACTGCCTTATTTGTATATGTCAATACTTCAGTTAATGACGGAACATTCTATTTCTAAACCTAATTGTGTGATTCCAATTATGCATTTAATTTAGAACACAATCGAATTCTAGGGGTTGGTTTTCTCCAATATGTTCCTGTAGGTAACACCTACATCAACGTATTGACAACATATTGGAATTTTAGACTTTTTATTAAAAAATTTCCAAAGCTGAATTAAAAAAAAAAAAAATAATAATAATAAAAGAAAAAAATGAAGCAAATTGTTGTTTACCCCTCATAAATTATTCGGAGAAATTTCGAAATATTTCCCTCCACTTTTTTCGCAGATTGGTTTTCATGAAATTAAATCGAGAGTATTTTTAACGCACTCCTGTCTGAACGAACATTATTAAATTTTTATATTATGTACCTACCTTTTTCATTTTCTCTTTGGCCCATAATTTAACCAATAATTATTTTGAATTTCCAGCTATCAACGTTTCACCGATAAATTAAATTAATTTAAAATATAGAATTTGAAAAAAATAATTTTTACTTTGTTAATGTACATATTTTTACGTCCAAATGATACTTATTGGCAAACAGATAGGTTTTCACACGATTTTATAATGCATAAATTTTGTTGTAAAACTTTGTACCCCTATTTATTTGTATTTAACCACTCTTTTATCAGGATTATAAAATCTTGATCTTGACTTCACCTGTCTACCTTATTTATTTGTTGTTTAATACTTCCTTTGAGGTTGACTATGTGGAAGTGGCCATCAGTAATGATATACATATGTTGAAAATTGAATTCCCTCTTCTTGGACCTTCTCTCTAACATAGTGGTATCTAACATCTGCATATTTGGTAAGTTTGTGGGTTCTTTACCAGTTTCACCACTCCCATGTTGTCTATCCTATCCACAGAGTTGAAGTTTATTCTTCACAAGTTATATCTTTGAGGAGCCTTCTCAACCACTTCTTCCATGGCAGTAACGTACTCTATTTCAGTTGTAGACTGCGACACTGACCGTTGCTTTCTACTTGGCCCTTGACCAGGTAAATGCTGCGCCTCTAAACTAGCTGATACTGCATTTGCATACGCTTCCAGTACACTTTCGCCCTGTAGAAGAGATCATAGTTGATTGCACCCATAAGATATCGTCAGTTTTCGCCTTTTCTTTGGTTTCTGCATAAACTGAGTTAGGTGATTGACACTAAAAGAAATGTTTGACCTAGTAGCTACTGCCAGGTACATTAAACACACAGTCATAGGACTTCCTAGTAGGTTATATCTTGACTAGCTGATTCTTCTTCTTCACTTGAACCACAATCTGTAACGAACCCTAATTCCATAGGTGTTCTTGCTTACAGGATTAGCTTCATTCATATCGATTCAAAAGCTTTATACGTTTTAATCAGCTCTCCTGATAGCTGCTTCAACTCAGCATTGTTTAATCCCTTGCCACCGTGTGTTCCTTGACTGGATGACCTGAAACTTTTGCTTTTACCAGAAACGTTTTAGCACAGTTATCAACCTCAGATTTAAAAAAAAAAATAATAAAATAAAAAAAAATACACAGTTCTGAACCTAGTAAAATCATCCTTTAAGCATAAGAAATATCTTGCACCTAGTAGGAAATAACTGGCAGTGTCCTTTATATATTAGTCTTCTGGCGTTTCTTCCTTTTCAAGACGTGTTTCAAATTTGAGAGTATATCGTTTCCCTAGCACTCAAGGTTCATTAGGATTTGACTGCCTTGAAGGTTCAGAAAATTTTCACTTGCTTCTTGTTGGTGCATTAGTCTCTTGTGCCAAAGCTGTGGCGTATATTTCTTTCTTCGTTTGCGGCAAATTCTTTGCTTGGTACTTTCATATTCATATGATAAAGCCCACCTTATATGTTATATTATAGGTGTGCCTTATAGTACCTTATATATCTAGTATATACTACAGATGTCACCACACCATTTCTTTTTAGTTTGCGATATTTACGGTTCATTTCAAACTTCAAATCTTTATCAACAGCAGATAAAAGAAAAAAGGTTTCGTCCTGCCTCCTGAACGTACTACACATTCCACAGTTTAGCATGATCTATCTTTTTGTCAACTCTCATATCAGCGAAACTATCCCCTCTCCCAATAGCATTCATCGTCTGCCCATTTCCAAATGGAGGAACAAATTACTCTTAATTGACCAGTCATTCTTACTTATTAGTGATGTGATGTATTGCCCCTGAGCCTACAATCCATCTCTCATCGCCTATAAGTGTCGAGTCCAAGCCACTATCCTGGCTTTTTTCTTTGTCTTTCTGAACTTTGTGGACATTGTGACAGCAAGTGATAGCCCTTACAATTATAACATGAAATAATTTTTACAATCTTTACCCTAGAAGCAGTGTTGACTTTTTTCTGAGAAACGTCACTTCTTTCCATTGATGCAACTTTTTTGTGTCCCTTGTAGGCTGACCTCTGCTTCGATACTAAACGTGATGACTCATTGCAGGAATACTCCCTTTGTCGTAAGCGGTACTCAACTGTGCATACTCTTTCTCTTAATATACTGATTGGTCGCTGCTGTGTTTAAAACTCTATTTAGGATTAGAGAACTTGGTAACATTATGTTGATCCTCCTTCTACATTTTCATCTTTTAAATGAACCCAAAGTTTTTCTAACATAGCTATATGTGAAGCGATGCTGTCTAAGGGATCCTTTTCTATAATACCAATGAACAATCTGCCTTGACACTGTTCTGTCGTTTGATAGGAAATTATTTGTAACTTGTGCCACATTTATTTTGCACATGTTGATTAGCTGCCTCAAATTGGTGTTCCTTGATGATATTACTATATTAATGAGCTCTGTATTCTTGTTTCATTCAAGCTTCATAATCCTGTTTTTCTTTCTCACTGGCTCCATCTTGAGGAAGGCACTCACTTCTTAATTCTTATTAATAAAAAAATTATTAATATTTTTTTCTCTCTTTTTTCATTGAAACAATTTATTAATGAAATGTAAGTGAAAGGTACCTCTGGTAAAAAATAGGTTTCTTCGATATTTGCAATAAAGAAAATGAAGATTATTTCATATTTTCGGCTAAGTTTATTTAATATTTAATTTAAATTCTTTTTTATATTTAAATAATTATTTTCTTTATATTTAAAAATTAAAAAAATACGAATCTCGATGTTTATCTTCTATTTAAAATGTTGTATTATTATTGTGTTGTTTTAATTCTATTTTTACTAACCCCAGTGATAATTAGAAAACATTTTCGAATGAGTTTATTTTAAAAACGAAAGTGTTACCTATGATAATTATTATATTATTTAAAATACGATCTGTCCTCTTTATAAAGTAATCTTATGAATTTTTAATGGATCTTTATATTTTTAATTACACTTTTATTTATTCAAAAGTACAATGCTTGAGACTTATAGAAAGCTAAGAAGATAAAAATATTATTTAGATTAAACTTAATTTATTTATTAATGAAAATAAGGCTAAACGTGTAGACAGGTCTGTTGTAGCGAGTAGGAATAGTCCATACTTGTTTCATAATCAAAGAAAATGGGGCTATAAGTGTGGACAGGTCTGTTATAGCGAGTAGGCATACTTGGAATAGTCAATAATTAGTTGTTTGTCAAAGAAAATGGGGCTATACACTATACATATAGACATAGCTCTGGGATAGCGAGTACGGCTAGTCAATAAAGAAAATGGGGCTATACCTACATATAGACATAGGTCTGTGGTAGCGAGTACGACTAGTCAATAAAGAAAATGGGGCTATACCTACATATAGACATAGGTCTGTGGTAGCGAGTACGACTAGTCAATAAAGAAAATGGGGCTATACCTACATAATATAGACATAGGTCTGTGGTAGCGAGTACGACTAGTCAATAAAGAAAATGGGGCTATACCTACATATAGACATAGGTCTGTGGTAGCGAGTACGACTAGTCAATAAAGAAAATGGGGCTATACCTACATAATATAGACATAGGTCTGTGGTAGCGAGTACGACTAGTCAATAAAGAAAATGGGGCTATACCTACATATAGACATAGGTCTGTGGTAGCGAGTACGACTAGTCAATAAAGAAAATGGGGCTATACATGTAGACATAGGTCTGTGGTAGCGAGTACGGCTAGTCAATACATGGTCTTTAAAAAGAAAATGAGGCTATACTTGCAGACATAGGTCTGTGGTAGCGAGTAGGACTAGTCCATACTTGTTTTTTTTATCAAAGAAATGGGGCTGTACGTGTAGACATAGGACTGTTATAGCGAGTAGGAATAGTCAATAATTGGTTGTTTGTAAAAGAAAATGGGGATATACATATAGACATAAGTCTGTGGCAGCGAGTAGGACTAGTCCATACTTGTTTTGTTTGTTTATCAAAGAAATGGGGCTGTACGTGTAGACATAGGCCTGTTGTAGCGAGTAGGACTAGTCAATACTTGGCTTTTAACAAAGAAAATGAGGCTATTCGTGTAGACATAGGTCTGTTGTATAGCGAGTAGGTCAGCTGTGCTTCCACTTCCTCGTAGTTGCGGCTATAGTAACATTATATACCTACTCCCGGTCCGCTGGAGCAACTGACATTGCCGCACAGGATATGGGCATGGTCCAAGTAACAAAAATTGATGACCGGTGGAAGCCCTCCCACTTTCAAACTGGCTTCACCTTTATAGTTTAATTTTCCTTCCAGTGTTGTTTATTTTTGTTCGTTCCACTACAGTAACTTTTATAACTACACATTTTTATTTCATTGATTAGACCTTATATGAAATTTATTATGGTGTAAACTTAAATGACATAATTAGATGAGCCATTTCATTTTATATTTAAAGTGTACATTTTATTTTATAGCTATTTATTTATTTTATTTTTTAACTTCCTAATTTAAGAATTTCCTTACGTTCAGGGGTTCTCCAATTATTGTGAAACTGTCGACAAATAGGCGTCACCATCATGTTTTCTTAACACCTCGGCTTAATACAACATTTCATATCCTATAATACCCTATACAGTCCTTTTTACCCTTAAGGTTTGGCGGTTCCCAATTTTTTTTTTTTTTTTTTCTTTCGAAGTGTCGAGTGTTACAAGGGCGATTTATTATAAAAATCGATTTAAATAATTGTAGATAATGGCGCTTATAAAAGGGTGAGGGGATAGGACGGAATGAGTGGAGCAGATGATAGTTTTTTAAGGCCCCAGGAGTGACAGCTGTGAAGCAAGGCTTATTGTAGATGCTTGCAGCCGGCCGGTCAGCTGTTAGGGTGAAGCTCCCCCTCTCCCCACCATCCCCTCCCGATGCCAGTCGCCGTTTAGTCCTTACCCCTACTAGTCCTACGGCCACGCAGTCGGTGATGTGATTCTCTGCCCTTAGTTACTCCCTTTTTCAGTCCGTGAACGTCCCTTGGAAAGGCCCTACCGATGAATTTATACCGGCGGCGTTCAAGCAGGATCTAGTCATACTTTCACCCTCTCCTGCTCTCTGATATGCTATTAGACCTAGTCATCCCATCAATCGATAGGTACATTACCTTTTATTATTATACGTAGTGTTACGCTGACATAGTAGATGTAGTGTTATGTTCGGTATGTTTTCATGCAGGATTACCAACTTATTTTAGTGGTACGAGAATGTTTCTTTGTCTAGATATCGTGTCCTAAGTGTTACAAGGATACTAGTTTCACCGGCTTATTGTTTAACGTGTTATAATACAAACGTTACCTAGGATTCTTTCGAAGAAACTTATTTTATATTATCACTTTTGCTTTTCTAACCGATCTTCGAGATTTGTTTAAGTCTGCGTATCGTGCGTCTGTTCATTTAAACCTCAGAAATTATTACGTTTAATGCCCTTAATTAAAACATCCTTTTAAACTAATTTTTTAGATAAAATATCATTTATTTCTGCCTTTGTGGGTTTAAACTACGATTGTTTGAATTCTCATACACGTTAAAGACCTGTAAATCGCAAAAGTAATGTTGTTATATTATAAACAAACTTTTATTTCCAGTTTTATGCCGGTTTTGTTTCACGATTAATCTATTTACATTCCCTACGAAGGTTGTGTTTTATCGCTTTTAAATATTGTATCGATTAGGGTCCTGTATTCCTTGCTGCGTATAATAACACTACACTTCCTCTTTTAATAATAATAATTATCGTAGTCAAATAATTATTTCTATCTATTTTCCGTTTATTTATTTGTGTTTACGTTTATTTATCGCACTTACAAGCCAAATGTATTACTCGTTTCAGTATTATTTACACAAACGGATTGAATTATGTGTTTACTTACAATTATAACGTATCCTGATTCGATTAATTATCTGCATCGATTATCAGAGATTTGGCTCGGTTAATATTAATTTTTCAATACGGATATTAATTAACAAAGCTTGCTTTATTTGCTTTAGCTTCGGTCGACCGATATTTTTTAAAACAATAATTATTTTGTTAATTTTGAAATCCTTTATATTTATTTATGATAGGTTTGTTTGTTTTTGGTTGTAAAAACTTTTGTTTAGTGACCTTGACTGATAATCAGCATTTATCAACTACCGAAATTAAATGTTAAGTTAAATTCATTGTATCCAAAGTTAAAAATTGAACCGATTTTGTCATTTTAATTTTATTTAAAGTTCTCTTATTTCTATTTATTTTTGATAACTTACTTTTGATTTAAGATGTTTTTAATTTTAAATCAAAATGTTTATTTTCCCTTTCCGTCTGGAAATACCCATGACTTAATAACCATTATTGCGAATAGCTAAACCAGCAACACATATTGCTATTGCAGAATAAATCTACTCTTTTTGGACGCTAGTTATTATATTATTATTACCTATATACGATTAAGCGTTGAAACTGATTATTATTAAGTTTTTAAAATCAAGGAAATTTTTAGGATTATCAAAAATCTTTCATCCAATTATTGTAGTTTCAAATACTTAAAAAACAACTGGATGATTTTCGAATGTTGATGTTTACTTCCGCTAGCGAACTCTATGTGTTCATTTTGTTTTTTATTCGTACCTTCGTTGTGGATTATTCTAAATTCATTTAGTATTTGTTTTTAAATCTATCCACCTTTAGAAACTACATTTTTATTTATTATCAAGCATAATTTATGAAATTGTTTTATTTAAAAATAAGTTATTTGTAGGTATAAAATCTATGCTGAGCTAGCAACAAATATTTGCTTTTCCATATTGCTCCGTTACTTTGGGTGGGGGGGGGGGGGGACTTGACAATTTTTGTCTTGCATTGTGGATTTCGTATTGAATTAGTACTGAGGTACTTGTACTCGTATATTACTTGGTGGAGTCCAAAATATGTTGGGAACCCGCTAGTTAGTACCTTCTTGGGTTCCTTAGTGTCAATAATCGAGAATCCTAGGTGTCGTACGGTTTACCTCTAAGGTTTTTGTACCTGTACCTGTATTTGAAATTGCTCTTAACACTATCCGTTTATTTATTTTTACATTTGTTATAGATGTTATTAAAAGTATAAAATGTACTATGTTGTAAGTTTCATACCAATTCCTGGTGTAAAATGTTAACATTAATTTACGCCGTTACAATTCGATATCTCGTATTATTTTTAATAATAGAACTGCTTTATTTTACGCATGTATTTAGCAACTTAATAGAATTTAAATGCATAAATTTTTTAATATGATAAAATAGATGAAAAGCATGGCTTAAATATACATAATATATATTAATGTCATTAATTCACTATACGAAATGTATGAAGAGCATGAAAAAACATTTTTTTGTGTAATATATATTATAATAATTGATTAATATTATTTGTTTTACATTACTATGTAATGTTTGTTTTGATATTTTATATTGGTGTTTTTATATGAGTTTTGCATCATGTTCATTTATTAATTTAGTAAATTCGGGTCTTATAAAAGACCGGATAAATTCACTTACTGATCATTTGTATTTCATAAAATATGTACATAAACACTTTACACTTATACATGAATATGTACCTGCCATTATTAATAATTTGTTTTTATTCATTTACAAATGTATGAAACAGACGTTAAGTCATTTGTGTTAATAGTCCGGAGAATGTTTTTGTTATGGAAAGCTACTTAAAATCCTCCTCCTTGCTAAGCTTGAATCGGACATTATTTTTTAGCAAAAAAACGACAATTTTTTTCTCAATTCATAAACAGTGGGGATGACGTGTTTTAATGTTTGAGGTGTTTATCGGCTTGAGTTTACATGGCTTTGCCCAGTCTAAATCTAAGCGTCGGTTATCTTGTGAGATAGTTTCAGCTTGAACTTACAGTGTTGATATTCTAAGTGCGAGTACACTATGCGTTGTGACTAAGCTTAGTCTATACCCTAAATCGATAATCGTAGTCTACTGCGGGGTCGGGTTTATAGGTTCTTCCATTCCCCTACGACTTGCTCCCCCAGGTCCTGAGGAATTCCATTGGTTCCGAGCCCCTGGGTTAGGTGGGCGCCCTAGCCTTCCTTTCTATGGGATCTTTTCATGCTCTTCAAACCTCCTGTTCGTCCACACACATCTGTTCTTTTTCACCGGATTCTCTCGTAGTTGACGACATCGTGGACATGGTTTTATTAAACCTCTTTAATGTAAAGGATCCGTTTGCCATCGATGTAATATTAGCACTGACATGGTATTTACTGTCTGTTTCTGCTTGGAGCTGTGACTTTCATATTTACTTTCCGATTCTTTCATATAATAAATCTACAACCTTTTATTTTAACCATCCTCTACCGACTTACTTTATTCTTGTTTACGGAATTCCAGGGTTATAGTTATAGTTATGACAACTAATAGTGGAAAAGTACCTCTTTGAAAAAAAACTTATCCTTAAGGTTTTACCGGCTAAAAGACATTATTAGTTTTGGTTATTTATTATTATTATTATTATGTATATACTTACGTATAATTTTTTTTTTTTTACTTATAAAATTTTTCTCTTTTGAAATGTGGAAATTTATTTGAAGGCTACATTTCATCTGATTAACTTCTTTAATGTTTTATAATCAAATTTATTAATTTTACTTAATACTTTTTTAAAATAAGCAATTGCTCTAACTTAAATGTTTCATTGATCAATTTAAAAAAAAAAAAAAACTAAAACTAATAAATACAAGCTATTCTTTGCCCCAAAAAACTACTTTTTATTATAAAGTTAATATTCTGTTATTCGTTAATTGATATTATGTACATTTATTTTTTTTTAAATTATTTTTTATTACAAATCCAACCTTGAATTTAATTAATTAATGGGCTAAGGTTTTTTTCTCGTTTGAAAATAGATTGGCGTTGTGTTCGGTAAAGGTTTTTGTGTTGCCAAAACTCCAGTTTTATAGTAAGGGTTAGGAATAGTGAAGGCTGGCTAAAATGCCGGTTGGTGCGTTAGTTGAAGTCGGTGTTTGTATTGGGGATGGTGGAAATTCTCCCTCCCTTTGCTACCGTTGCCATGGCTTCCTTCTCCCCTCTTTACCACCCGCCCTTCCACCCTCTTCTCCAAAATACATTACATCATCGTCTCTCACTCTTTTTTATCACTTGAATTTCGCTTTGTTTTTAGCAAATACGAATTATAAAATTTCCAATCCTCAAACAAACTGTTGTCGAGTTTTGACATCTGCTTTTTTCAATTTAAAATATTGGCATAAGTGTGCTGTTTACAATAATTGGGTCTTAAAATCCATCGGAGTAAATATTCGCAGCAGATCCGTCCGACAATAAACTCTCTGTGGTTCACAATCCGACTCGCCAAGTTTTTTGGACGGCCCGTGAGACGAATTTCAGTGGAGGGGGTGATTCCGAGGAAGTACCGTAGAGAACGTCGGGGAAAGATTGGCCTGCGAGATTCCACGAACTGTTCTATACGACCCTCGGTGAAATTGAGTTGTTCACCCCTATTCTAGAGGGGCGTTTGAAAAGTTCAAACTGATTTCCTCAATTTGCAGCACTTGCTTGAAAAACAAAAGCATATCAAGATTACTAGGAAATAATGCTGTTAGGTTACACAGTGCTCACTAATATGAAGAGTTTTAAATCAACATTGCAATTGCTTTAAAATAAAACTAACCTTAAAATATATAAGTTAATATCCTAGAAAAGCAACTAACACCTATTTCGATAGAGCTACATGCACGTTTAAATACATTTTAGCTTATAGAATTGTATCGGAATTTCATTCAAGGAGGAGGAATTTGGTCGTTTACAAATAGTGGATAAAATTCAGAGGGCAACATTCATAAACGTATTTTTTTTATGCTCCATTAAATCTCATTAGAATTAACAATTTCATATAATTTACAGAAATTAAATAAATATAACGCTCTAGGCTGATTCCCCCCCCCCCCCCCCCTCTTAATTATTTGAATGACTAGCACTTATTACATTTTAAGTTTTCATGTGAAGACCAGGTCATGGTGATTGTGAAGTTGGACGTTTCATTTAAGCTCAAATCATTTGATGTGCGAAGAAGCATGCTTTGAAATCCCTCCGTGATGCGGTCTTCTCCTGAAAACCTAGAATGTAATGAGATACTTAGCAATAAGTGCACTAGTTATTCAGTTATTATTACACTATACATTCAATTATATTTCAATTCTTTAAGAATATTTCTCTATAGAACCCTCATGATATTTATTAATTATTAAAAAATATTCTACGAACTTAATTTAATTTAGAACAGTCTAATAAGACATTTCAATGGAATAAATCTCGATGCCTTAAAAACCCGATTATTGTACCAATTATTGTGAGAAGTCCACTTTTCTTTGTAATAATGGCAGGATTTTTTTTTTTTTTTTTTTTTTTTTTTTTTTTTTGTCCATAGATAAAATAATTATGTTTTTGTTTTCAGGGATGCCGTTTGTTTGAAGATGGCCTCTCCGACCCCTTCACTGGATTCATTGAGTGGAGTCAGTTCTTCAAATAATTGCAAACTTGAACAAGACTATCAGTCATCTTACACAGGCAGTAACTCTCCTGTCACTGTATCTCCCACTACCTCAGTTATAAGCAACATTAGCGGAGGAAGCAGTACAGCCATCTCGCATCTTAATACCAAATGTGGATTGTGTCACGAGACATTCAACAACCCTAAAGTTCTGCCTTGTTTTCACACATATTGCGAATCTTGCCTTGAATCGAATCTTGAACATCCTGATAAAGTAACTTGTCCCCGGTGTGCTCAAGAGTGTGTTCTCTCTTCCAAAGGAATCTCATCACTTTTAACTGATTTTGCCGTCTGCAGTCTCATAGAATCCTTAGAAGATAAAGTATTCTGCACCAGTTGCAAAAGTAGAACCACTGACGCCGTAGCCAGGTGTTACGACTGTAAAAATTTTCTTTGCTCCAATTGTGTTATGGCCCATCAGTTTATGCATTGTTTTGAAGGTCACAGAGTCATGAATCTCGCATCCGAATCTTTAAAAGACGAACCCCAAAACGGAATGATTTCACCTTCTGAAAGAATGATTTCTTGCTCTCGGCACAAAATGGAAGCTCTTAAATATTTTTGTCGGACTTGTAACATGCCAGTTTGCAAAGAGTGCACACACTTGGATCATCCTCCTGGCCTTCACGAATGTGAGCATCTAAACGACATTGGCGCAAAACAGTTGGACTTGCTTAACCAAACTGTTGTAGATAGCAAATCTAAAGCCACCGACATAAGAAATATGTTGAAAACATTGGAACATTCCTCTGGACGATTACAAGTACAGTACCATAAAGCTCAAAATGAAATTAATGAAACTTTCCAGTTTTATAGATCTATGTTAGATGAACGGAAACAAGAGCTTTTGAAAGAATTAGAAAGTGTGTTTTCTGCTAAACAAATGTCTCTGAGTGTTTATGGTCAAAAAGCTCAAGAAACCATGGATAAAATTTATCACACCTGTGAATTTTACGAAAGACTTACAAAGCACGCCAGCGTAACAGAATGCTTGATGTTCAAAAAACTTATTGATTCAAAATTACAAGGCTTGACTTCCTTCAATGTCGAATCAAATATTCAGTCCGCCTATGACTTGGAGTTTGTTTCTAATTATCAAGCAATTCAAGTCGGTGTCAGAAACACATTTGGTTATGTACGTTCGAGCTCAGATGTTTCTGTTGGACCAACTAGACAACCGCCGATTGCAAGACCTATTAACGGATCCTCAACAAATGGCTCACCCCAATCTAATGGATGTGGTAATTCCCCTTCACCTCTGCAAAATAATGTTAGCGCTTCTAGTAACGGCCAAGTTAACACCATTGAAAGACCCTATGTGAATGGGTTGCAGAATGTAACTACTCAATTTGAGTCCACCATCATCTCCAAACGATTCAATGTGGCAAACTCATTGGGGCCGTTTTCTACTTCCATCAGTGATTTAAATCTTAACGGTGTTAGCCCTTTTGAAAAATGGTCTAATGGAGGAACAGAAATTTTTCAAACCGGTTCTCCTGATCAGTATGGTTTGACTATTCCCAGCCACAATGAATCTGTTCTAGAGCTTGGATCGAAACTTCTGTCAACCGCTATTTTTCCTCCAAAGTCCCAAATCAAAAGGCAAAAAATGATTTACCATTGTAAATTTGGCGAATTCGGTGTGCTTGAAGGCCAGTTTACTGAACCTAGTGGTGTGGCTGTAAATGCTCAAAATGACATTATAGTCGCCGATACCAACAATCATAGGATTCAGATTTTCGATAAAGAAGGACGTTTCAAGTTTCAGTTTGGAGAATGTGGTAAACGTGACGGCCAGTTGCTCTATCCTAATAGAGTTGCAGTTGTCAAGACATCGGGTGATATTATCGTCACTGAGCGGTCTCCTACTCACCAGATTCAAATATACAACCAATACGGACAATTTGTGAGGAAGTTCGGTGCCAACATTTTGCAACATCCAAGAGGTGTTACTGTCGACAACAAAGGAAGAATTGTTGTTGTGGAATGCAAAGTCATGAGAGTTATAATATTCGACCAATCTGGTAATGTACTCCAGAAGTTCGGCTGTTCCAAACACCTTGAGTTCCCTAACGGTGTTGTCGTCAATGATAAGCAGGAAATTTTTATCAGTGACAACCGAGCGCACTGTGTAAAGGTATTTAATTACGAAGGGCACTTCCTACGCCAGATAGGCAGTGAGGGAATTACAAATTACCCTATTGGAGTTGGTATTAACAATTCGGGTGAAATTTTGATTGCCGACAATCATAATAATTTCAACTTGACTATTTTTACACAAGAAGGTCAGTTAGTGTCGGCACTCGAGAGTAAAGTGAAGCATGCGCAGTGTTTTGACGTAGCTCTTATGGACGATGGCTCTGTAGTTCTAGCCAGCAAAGATTACAGACTATACATATACAGATACTTACAGATCCCACCCATCGGTCTATAAAATTTATTGGCAATGATTACCATTCCGTTGCACATTGTTTGCGCATTTATTATAATGGAATGGTCCTGTGTTATCTTTCTCATCCAACCTTTTTTTAAAGATATTATCACAACTGTCTCTTGTTGTAATTTTTAAATTGTTTTACTGTTTTATTTTAATTCGATTTTTATTGGTAATTTAATATTATAGTAGATTATAAATGTGTGCTAAGATATTAAAGAAAAAGGATAATTTTATTATAAAGCGAAAAGAAACTAAAAAAACTTTTGTTGGTATTTATTGAGACAAGTTAGTTACTAAATATTATACCAAGAATATTACAGTTTCTGTTTTATTTAACAGGGAATTGTACAATTTGTTTTATAATCATCAGAATGGGCACAATTATTTATATTTATCGTATTCGATTCATTCAGTCATTAGTGATCAGTCTAAGACTTTGTAAGTAACATATGGACTGTTGCTATTGAATAAGTGTTTTATTATTCATGATTTTGATTTTTTTTTATTTGTTTTAAATTTTTTATTTATATCACATCACATATTTTTTTCATCTTTTGACGTGTGATCGGCCCTTGTTATTTCAGGGATATTTATAGTTTAATTTTTTTTTAATTCTTATATTATATTTTACTCTAATTTTTTTGTTAGTGTCCTTAATATTTTGTTAACAAATACTGGCGGCAGCAACATTGTTGAGCGATTTCAATACCGCACCCTAGTCACGATGTTAGTTGCCTGTCTGCTGGTGCATTTCCTTTAATATAGAGGAGAAATTTTATACTATGTTTTAATGCAATTGGATAAATTTATATTTAGTTCTCTCTTTTTGTTGTTATTTTCTATTTATGTATTCGTATTGTAGGTTTTTTTATGTGAAAGAAGACAATGTAGTTACTCACTTAAAATAGTAAGACTTTAAGCTGTCTTTTGTTGCATACACTACTATTAAGAAGTCAATTTATAAACTCAAAATAAGAGGGGGGGGGGGATATTGTTGAGAAAACTTATATGTATGTAATTATTAATGATCAAGATTTAATTTCATCCCATTTTTTATCTAGATTAAAATTTTTCCTATGAAAAAAATGATAAATTGATTTGATTGATTATTACCGCTGTCTTAAGATTAAATATCTCACTTTTTTATTCTTTAGGTTATTTACGGATTAAAATGTTATAAGTAACTGATATATCAATAAATTCCGGTCCATTTTTTTCAATTAAAAATGAAACATATGTAATTTTTATTATCTCCCTGTCATTATCTGAAACGTATTAGAATCTCTTAAATAAAATAATGATTTATAAATTCAGTACTTTTAAGATATGTAACCATTTAAGAACAAAGTAAAATGTGATTATTGCTAGTATAGTATATTTCCTAAGATTAGTTCAATGCTGGGCAATAGCTGCTCCTGGGTAAATTTGTTGTAGGAGGTAACCGCCTTTTATTAGAATCACATTGTGTCAACAGAAAGAAAATTCTGGCCTCTGTAATCCTTTCCTGAATGTTTACCTTTTTACTTTAATTATAATTATTTAAATTTAAGAATTATTATTCCATTTATTTATAATAGAATTGATAATTTTTTTTTATAGACATTCCCAATTCATTAAGAGATTTCCATGTGTTTTAGATTACGATTGCTTATTATGGCCTAGCTCCTTTTTGCATTAAATTAAACTCAGTGCACATTGTTAAACAACATACACCAACATAATTTAGTTTTAGTGTAATTAATTATTTATTTTAATTAGGTACTTATTTAATATTAATTCGATGAACTACATACAATTTAATTTATTTAATATTTTCCAAACTTGTATAACATCCTGTTTTTTTCTTTGTAACTCGTTTAATACTTGCCGCATCGATCTAATTATTATTAATAACAATTAGTTAAATTGTTCCTTTTAATGAAAATTTCATGTACCTTATAGAATACCAAAATTAGTTATTGTTAAGATTAATATCTTTTTTTTATTTGTTCACCTATTTGAACGGTTTTAGGTTTTTTAAAGAATGGTTTAATAACAATTCTAAACAGTGTAGTGGACCAATTTAAAAAAAAAAAAAATCAGTTTAATGATGAAAATATTTAATTTATTTGATAATTATTCTACCTATACATAATAATTTTGAGTTGTCTGGGAAATGCTCATAAATATGTAATTATGGATTGTACTTCATTCATTTAAAAATTTAAGTCTTTGAAAAAAAAAAAATGAAAAATAAAAATAAATCTGTCTAAAGTAGTCCCTTTTAATTGTTATTATTAAATCAAAAAAAAAAAAATAAAATAAAAAGTCAATCTTAAAAAGTATTATAGCTCCATATTACGAGCTTATTTCTTGATTCCTATTGGTTTTGCAATTATAATATCATGAAATCCATAACATATCATATATAAAGCATTCTCACTATGATAAAGTGTTAATATTTTAAGATTTAGAGGCAGCAAAATCATGATTTTTTTTTTTTGTTCAATTTAACTTGGGAAAACCTGACCAAATATAATATAATAAATAATCACTTGAATCATTTTATCATTGTAATATGGCATTTTAAAGCATTTAATAAAACGATTATTAATTTATCTGTTGATTTACTTATTAGTCTATTTTATCACTGTAGTCGTAAAACAGATTATATATATATAATAGTTCTAAATGAAAGTTCCAAATTGATTAGGCATTTGTTTTCTATTTTAGATATATATCGAAATTAAATTTATTAGGGCATTATACATTGACTTCTTAACAGCATATGTAGTGATTTTTTTTAATTATTCACTTTAATTACCTGTCTAAGGTTTTGTAACGCAGTATTGTAGTGTAGTGTTTTTTTATTTTTTATTTTTTTTATTTTTTATTTTTTTTAAATTAGTACTTTGATTTTATACGTAAACCCTTTTTTAGATTCAATTTTGTTCCTATTTTTATTTTTTATTAATATTATTATTTTATTTTATTATTATGATTATTATTTTTTTATTTTTTTTATTTTTTTTTTTTCGTTTTTGCTCTATAAAAAGTCAAGTACGTTTTTTTTAGAAATCTTAAGAGAACACAAAATTCAAGATGGTGTTTTTTAGTTATTTTATTGATTATTTAAGCTTTACTGCAATATAATATATAAATATATATTTAACTGAGTTGCATTCATATAATTATGGTTATTTCATATTTTTGAAAGAAATTTATTAATTCTTTTATGTTTATGTTTTTATTATATTATATAATGTTTTATGATCAGCTGAAAGAGAAATAATTTTTTTTTAATAATCTGTTCTCTTACTATTTCTGAAGCAATACACATCCCAAGCATATTTAATTTCAACCAAACGATCTATACCTTTATTCATATAGTTTTTTTATTTCATTGTTTTTGTTATTTGTATAGAGAACTAATGAATTTTAGTAAAGGAAAAAAAAAATTGTTATATCAAAAATATTTTTCTAAGATTTTTACTGTTGGTTTATTTTTTCTTTCTCTCTTTGTTATACATATATATATTTATTTTTTTTTTAGTTTGCAATAAGTTTGGTAAATCAATTATCTCATGAGTCTTTTTACTTTATTTTTTATTTAAAAAAGTAAAAAAAAAATGTTTTTATTTATTTATTTTTTTTTTATTTTATTTTAATTTTTTATTGTCTTAACTTATTTTATTTGTAATATTTGTTTTTATAAATGATTGTTGTAACTTGTTCAGTTTTGATATATAAATTTCATTATTAATTTTTTTTTTTTACTTATTTTATGGTTTTTTTATTTTCCAATATTTTTACACCCAGTTCCACATCCTCTATATTTTTCTGCACCATCTCAGTTTTTTTTTGTGCTATTTTATTGAAGAGCATGACTTTTTTTTTTTAATTTATTTTACAATTTCATTAGTGGCTTGTGAAGTTAATAATATTTTATTGACATTTAACGTGAAATTAATTTATACCAATAAAGGTGTGTCCAACATTTATTAATTTAATTATTTAAATGAAAATTATGCAATTCTAGTCAATGGTTGGAAAATTATTTTCCGCTTCTACTCTTGTTGCCCTTTAAACTTCAGAGGGTTTTTTTTAGTTTTATTTTAGTTTCTTTTAACATTCATTATTGAAAATACTATAACGATTGTCTGAAAAAGCTAGTTGCCCAGACATTAAGATAACAAATCTGGCCTATCTTGTTGTACATATATACATATATGATATATTTTTTGTAGTAATAAGCCATTTTATGTGTCACCTTCTGTTCACACGACACAGTTATATATGCATGCATTTTGATGTGATATATATATATATTTTTTAATTTTATCTCAGTAGATTACTTAGATGCCAAGAAAGTTATCGAAGGTACTTAACTTTTAAGATTAGTGTATGAGATTTATTAAGTTAAGCATCCTTTTTTTCAAAGGTTTGAGTGAAATACATCACAAATTTGACACTCAATTGCCATTTTCAAATATAATATAATCGATGGGAAGTTTCTTTCTATCGATGTATTCATATTTATTTTTTTGAATGGGAACTGACCTCATTCTACAAAAAAAGAAAATAATAATAATGCCATGTTATTTCTTCTATTTTTAGACATGATTACTTGAAAATACTAAAAATAAAAAAATAGTATTGACCCTGTGTATTAACCAAACGAGCGATGTTAATTACTTTTGTAATTTACATTGTTTGCTAACAGTAGCATCGAGGTAGGAAATACCTTTACTTCCAGCCTAAATCATGGATTTTAATCATTGGCCTGGATCATTTAGTATTGTTCTTGGTTTGTCTTCACTATTCAAATTCCATGATGGTTTGGTATGAAAATTATCAATACATTTTATCAATAGTATTTATGTGATAAATTCAGTATTAGGCGTATGTATCGGCAAGACTTGAATCAATTATTTAGAGTTGTTAGAAGACTTTTTTCAAAAATGAATTTAATATCTGCTAATCAATTCTTTAGATGATAAAGCTGCTAGGTACTGACACAGGAATTAAATGGTATCAAGTTAATATAGTATAATGGGGAATCATAATTATGATCCAACAAAAAAATTAAAAAATTATAATACGTGATATATTTTGTATTAGAACATCAGTTGAAAAGTTTACACTCTATCAAGCGGCTGTAAAATTTGTTCAACTAATTTCTACTTTGAGATGAATATTTCCTCAAAAATAAAAGTGACACTTATAACATATATTGTTGATTTGTGGGCACTAATCACTAATATTAATAGAAATTGGTAATCCAAGTTTAAATAATTAAAACTTAGTAAGTAGTTACTTAATGTATAAGTGTATTAATAATGATTTATTGTGTGAATATTTTCTTTGAGCTTGCATGTTTGCTTCTTTAATTTGTTTAAAAATGTGGATGCAGTCAACTTGCCTATGGCAATCCACTAGGTTTTTTATTAACTAGCCTATAAAAATATATCTTGTCAAAAGACTATAGATTTGTCGGTCAAATTAATAACTCAAATAATTAATCAGAATACGCTAACGGAAATTTCGGAGTTGTGCATGAATTAACCGCATGTAATAACCTATAATTAATTATTTATTTTAAAATATTATTAATGTTAAGGGTCCAATGACGTTAACCATGAAATATTGATATCCCCTTGACTTTCATAATTTACATTGTTTGCTAAAAATAAATATTTTTTATCATAGAGTTTTTAAATTAATATATTTGGTATTCTCATTCTATGGCACTCTCAAAAATCTAATAAATGGAGAGCACTGTTAAAATTAAGTTCCGGTTTCCTGAAGATTCGGTATCACTGGATACTTTAAAATTTACAGTTTTTGCTGATGACTTGTCAATCCCGCTCGTCTATAGCATAGTTTGAAAATTATTATTGTTAACAGTCTTAAATTTCGGTGCTTTTTAAACTAGAACTTGTAATATATATGATACTCGTCTAATGTCATTAACATAGCCTTCGTGGTGTATATTTTTAATTACTTTTTTATTAACTTAGGAAATAAGAACTAGAGGGGAAAAAAATAATAAACATTTAATATGTATTTAAATTTTCGAAAAAAAAATGGATGTTTGTCGTAGTGATATATGTGTAACAGAAACAATCATTGCCAAATTTGTTATTACCAAAAGACAATGAATTAATATATTGCATTACTTAATTCCAGCTGGCTAGGAATTTTAAGCTTTAATAATAACAAGAAAATTACCTATAAAAGCACTTCCTCGTAAAGACTGTTTTCTCTTTGTAAATAATCGGAACATTTAAAAAGCATTTATTTTGTACTCTATGTTTAAGTTTCACGTGAAACTTGGCCCTTGTGACTGCATTAGAATTTATTATTATTCCCTATCGTTGAAAAAATATTGTAATAATAAATTTTTCTTTTTCACAAATGTTAGTTTTGTAATATGATGTTCCTAATTATCTTAGGGGTTTGGTTTTTTACACTGAGAATCCAACCCGATTTTGTTGTATAAATATTGAAGTTCGTGTAGTATGAATAAAATTAACAAGCAGATGTTGTTGATCCAATTTTGTAAAACATTTTTTTACATAATTAAATGTTAAATAATTCTCTAGAAATGATAATATACTGATTACTTCGCTGATAAGATTGGAAATACCGAACTTAATATTTAAAAGTAACTTATTATTATTTAGGATGTTGGATTATTGTAAATGTTTAACCTTGATATTCTTACTATTATCTTTGGATTTAATAATAAAATGACCCCCTATTTAATTAGGTTCTAGTGTAAGTATTTATATTGTAACTTGTGTTAATGGTAATCAATTCTGTGTATAATCATTAGAGAGTATTTCTAATTCTTTATTATAAACGGGCTATATATATATATATATACTTTTTGCCCATATGCTCCTTAATGAGTTGTGATGTGTTGAAACTCGCACCACGTACAATGAAACTTATTTTGGATTTTAAATTTATACTCTTTTGAATCCAATAATATTATCGTGTTTAAATTAAGAGTTGAGGTTTTGAACATTGAACAATTAAAAAATATATATCTTTATATATATAATGAGAAAAAGTACGCCATACTCAGAAAATTTATTAAAAAAATAAATTTATTGAATGGCTGACACTTTAAATCAAATTATAATTATCAATAACAACGGGAGACATACAGAGAAAAATAGACCCCCGCACCGGGACTCGAACCACAGGTCCTCCTATTAATCCGTTACAAGTGCTCTTACCAACTGAGCTATACGGGAGAATGATTTTTCTCTGTCGTTACCGATACAAATTCCCCGTTCATTTCAATCTTATTCTAGAATAAGATTGAAAGCTTGGATTCGGGGAATTTGTATCGGTAACGACAGAGAAAAATCATTCTCCCGTATAGCTCAGTTGGTAAGAGCACCTGTAACAGATTAATAGGAGGACCCGTGGTTCATGTCCCGGTGCGGGGGTCTATTTTTCTCTGTATGTCTCCCGTAGTTATTGATAATTGTAATTTGATTTAAAGTAAAATTTAATCTTTCCATAGTATGAATACTACCAAAAACTTAAAAATTTGAATTAAATTTCACTATAAACTGACTAAAGTGAAAAAAATTTTAAACGAATTTAATAAAAATTTTATGTGAAACCACGATTTGACCAATCTCTCAAGCATTTATTATGAGAGACACAAATGGAAACAATCATTGCCGGATTGGCAATAATTGTTAAATTAACTTTGTATTGTCCAGTGACATTTGGAAAAATCAGCTGAAATGTGAAGTAAGGAGCAATGATAGACTAGTACCTACAGTAAGAAATGGACTGAAAATAAAATGTTCTCTTAAACTAAGCACAATATATCTTTTTATACAATTGGAAAAGCACTTATTAAAGCTTATTTATTTTCGTTACTTTGGAATAAATATATGTTATTATAAATTTAATTTATATTTAAGTTTTTTTTTGACACAATTTATGCTTATTTGTTTGAGGTGGTAATTTTATTTAATGACAGATTGTTTTATTAAGTATTTTATATTGTTCGAGTAATTTGTATTTAACGATATATATAAATTGTTCTTTCATGTCAATTAATATAGGGAACATTTAGCTATTTGTTAGAAGCTGCTTTCCTTGTATACTTTGTAAAATTGTAGAATTAATGTTTATAGAAGTTATCTGAGCTTAATGAAACACTAATTTTCAGGCGACGGTCATTGTGAAATGATCGAAAGTTCATGGTATATAAATATAAAAAGGTCCAATATTAAATTGTTATATGTAAATTTATATTTATTCTAATTAAAAAAAAAGAACAGTTTGATATGCAAAAAATGTAAATACTTAATGTTTAAGCCAAATTAAACTTAAAGTAAAAATATTTTTATTAAATGGAAATTAAAAAAAAATAATAATATACTTGTTAAAATGTTGTATCCATTGTTGTTCTATTGTATTTTACTATGCACAAAAAAATAATTGGTAATTGAACCATATAATATGATCAATTAATAAGCCCCAAAACAAAAAAGAATTACCAATAGTAGTTTTTAGAATAGCATTGAATTTTCTGTTAAATAATTGTGGAGTGCACTTCCTTTACAATTTTCCTGTCATCAATAAGTACTCGCCAAATAAATGAGCTAAACTATGTAGCACTTTGTAATAAAGGTTTGCACTTTTCTACAAAAAATATCTTAACCACTAAAAATCCAGACAATTATAATCCTGAGCAGTTTTATTTTTTTTAATAACCTTCCTTTCTTTATCAATATTATAAAATATCCTTCTCTTAACTATTGCCCCTTGTTCTGAATCTTGATAACAAGTCTGTGATTGTTAAAATTGCCTTCCACTTCTTTCCCCGTCATCACTTGTTAGAAAGCACTAAATTTAACAGAAAATTTTCTTTATCGAATCAAAATTAAGGTAATTATAATAATTCCAATACTACAATATCGTAACACTACATTGTAAAGGAAATTATTTTATTAAATTACAAAAATAATAACAGCACCTTTATTACTCGTGTTGTTTAAACTTGTTGATTACTAATTATCTTTTGATATCATTACCGTATAAGACTTGTAAAAAAAAAAAAAAACTAAGGTTAATTGTTTCCGTAAATAACATATTTTCTTCTTTAATTTTTTTTTTATCAATTTTACTCGTCCGGAGTCCCCTTTGGAGACGGCAAATTGTTTATTTTTTAATTTATTAATTATTATTATTTAAAATTATTATAAGTGATATTTGTTCAACACATATTTGAATTTTGCACGTTGGTTTTAAGTTTAATAAAATAAATGTTAAATTTAATGTTTTTAGTATTGATTGTTGTAAGTTGTTCTTGATAAAGTAAAAATTGATCAAGATTTACCAGGCGGCCTGAAATAATCAACAACAGAATTAAGCAGGGTAGCAATTCACAGCACGGCTTGCCAAATTCATGTTTCAATTATTATAGATTATTCTTGATAAATTTTATTTGAATGATCGTTGAATTAATTTTAATATAAGTGTCAACAGTTATTTATCTGTTCCTTTTAATCTTAATGAGTTGGCCTATCGTTTTTTTCTTTTTTTTTTTCTCTCAGATAATTAAATTGAGATGTCTTAACTAATTTATGACTTTTTTTGTAATAAAAAATAAAATAAAAGCCTACGATGAGATAAACTAGGAGGGCAGTCATTTGGTTAGTTTTTATATCTGAAGAGATAACCCAAATGGTTGTACAGTAAGGTGCTCAAAAAAAAAAAAAAAAAAAAAAAAAAAGTGTATGGTCATTATTTGGTTTTATAACCTGACCATTTTTCAGTATAAAAATGCTCATTTGTTTTTGTTCAGAAAAAAATATTTTGATATCTCAGATAAACATCTACATAAATGATCATGCACTTAATGTTTTATATTTGAATGATTACTTAAAATAAAATATATATGTTGAAAAATATATTTAAAAAAAAGTTTGAAAAAGTGTTAAAACCTAAATCTAGTCACAGATCTGTATTAATTTTTGTCTCTTTTAAAGGCGTAACTGCCTAATATCTTGTTGTATCTTCTTTGTGTTTTAATATTAGGTATAGGGTATAGATATTGTTAGTTATATTTTATCTAGTAGTTTTAATCGTATTTTTGATGTGTACTTTTAGAACTAGAAAAATCGGTGTTTTTTAAAAATAATTAATGTATTGTTTAGTATTAAGAACGAAAATATTTTTTATTTTATTACTACTATTGACAATTAACTTTTAATTATTTTTACAAAGTACATTCCTGTTTTTCAATTTTTGACATTCATAATTTTTAATATGTGTGTGAGTGTTTGATTGGTATTATTAAGACTATTGGAATTATTTGAACGTATGTTATTTATTAAATAATATAAAACTTTATGAGTATTGTTTTCTTGTATGTTTTTATTTATAAAAGAATTTACTATATAAGTTAATGTGTATTTTATGCCTAAAGTTTTATTGTATTGGATTTATTAATTCTCTTATTTTTTTTTTTTTTTTTTGTATGTTACTCTAAGCGAGTGTATCAATTGTTTCTATATTTGTCTCTGTGTGTGTATGTATATTTTTACAAGTAATTCAATAGCCCCTTCTATACTCAAAGGTAAAAGAGAACATTTTTTTTGTTTGGTTTATGGATTATTAATACAAGTCCACTGAACTTCCTCTAAGGCCATTCTAACGCTGTGACATTCTCACCCTTGATATTTCTGCAAGACATTCAGAAGTATGCTTTTCCAGACTGAAAAACGGACATCCCTGAGACACTGGTCGAAACATTTCATGCAAGGAATTTCAGAGTGATAACTCCACACAGGTTTCAGGTGATTCTTAGAGGTTTGACAAAAATTTAAGATAATTTAAATTGTTTTTTTTTTAGAAATTTATTAGCCGGTATGTTTCCAGAGAGTTATGCAGAACTATTTATTAATTTTATGACACAATATTTGTAATTTATCAGTGTTAATAAGCTTAATGCATAACATAACCATACTTACGTTAAAAGAGGTGAACGCATGTCAAATTGACTCTTTTGCCGGCTGTGCATATCGTCAACAGCTCAAGCAAGAGGCCTGTACCTGAGTGCGACCATCTACTCTCTCGTCTGGTTCATTAGAGGATGTTAGCTGCGTGTGTAGGACCTGATGCAACAGACTGCTGCAGTTGCTATGTTTGCAGTTAGGTATGAGAGGGCAAGAATTTACAGCTACACACTCACAACTGACCCGAGACCCTTTGACTCAGGATGGGGAGCTCCGAGACCGAGACACGACCAAAGGTATATGTGAATTGTATACTCTGTTCTAGGATGCCTCGCCGAGAGTACACAGCTGGCATTAAAAGACTTTAACGCTATTAGCAACTTCTGTTACAGTGCTTACGAGGTCATTAGAAGGTCTATGGAATAAAAAAGGTATAAGTACAAAAAAAAACTAAAGTAATTACACCCAATTTTTTTTAAATTAATGGATATATAATTTAAGATTTAAATGCTAATATTTTTAGGACCAAAAAAACTCTAATTTTTACTCCTTATCTTATCTATGTAATTAAGTTTTATCTATGAGATTTCTTGTATGGTCTTTTTATTTTAAAGTGAATACATTCATTTGGTTTATATATTTTGTGAAAGCAAGTTTTTTTTTACCATGCAATAAAATTTATAGGCATAAAAACCTGGAGTGTTACTAGCACTTTTATTTTTTTATATTTTATTTGGACCAATTTTTGTTGTAAAATTTACAATTATAATGTAATTATTTTTAAACTAACTATTAAGTATATAATGTCTTGTTTTTGTGTGTCTGTAGGACTAGATGTTACAGTGTGTATTAGAATATTTTTTATAATCATTAGATTTTTTGCTATATTCATGATTCCTTTTTATGAAATGTTAAACATAAATTTGATTCTTCCATTATAATATTTTTAATTCTCTAATAAGATTCAAGATATTATCCTATAATGGTGGTTATATTTATTTATTTTATTATTTTTTTTTTTTTTTTCTAAATTAGTAAAGAACATTTGGTCTTGAAGTTATGACACAACATTAACAGGTATGATATTTACAAATTAAACTGCAGTAAATGCCAAATTGATGTTCATAGTTACAATGGTTGTAACAAATCCTGTGTTGTGTAATTAATAAATTCCAAATAAATCATAATAAAAGAACTGAAAGAAGTAATGTACAGTCATTTAACTTTTAACAGACGTTAATTTACATGAATTAATTTTTGTATTTAAAAAAATTAATTTATTTTTAAAAGTAAAATTGTTATTACTGTGTGTCTTAATATTTAAGAATTGTTAACTGTAGTTATAGATTATTGTCAGCGACATATCCTAATAATGTTAATGACCGTTTTTTGTATTTAAATGTTTTTTTAAAAATTAGAAACTGTTTTCCGGTAGTGTTAAAAATTGTTTACTATTTGAATAATACTGAATAATATTGTGAGAATATTTACATAACTGTGGTAAATGTTAAATTATTGACTTGTTACATAAAATGATTAGTTTTTCAAAAAAAGAAGGAAATGTTAAGAAGTTATTTTGTGAACTAGGTTCTGCTGCTTCTTTGATTTTTATCTAATAATTAACTGTTTTATGCCTTAAACTATTAAGTGATAAACTTTTTTTTTTTTTTATTTATCTTCATAAAAAAAAGAAGTTATGTATATTTTTGCAATGTTTACCAGTCAATGAGGAATGTACACATATTTGTATGTTGTAGATATATTTATATATTATATAAATATCTATATATTTGAATGTGTTATGTATGTATATATATATATATATATATATATATATATATATATATATATATATATATATATATATATATATATATATATATATATGTATATATGTATACCTACACACCTAAATATGCTGAACTTACATTCTTTCAAATAATTAAAATTTTGCACCAACAAAAAAATGTTCATTTGTATTGTTGCATTTCTAAGTTACAAAATAATAATTTATTTTTCTTACAAGTTTATATATGAAAATTAATTTTTTTTTTTTGGCCTATGCTTTGATTATTATTAAATCAAGACTGATATGGATTAATTGGTGTGTTTGGATTAAATAATGCTTTATTTGGGCAGGGGATGAGTATGGTACAGAATGTTAAGATAGAGAAATTGAAAAAGAAAAACTTTAATGAATAAAATATTTTGACTATAATATTAATTTTTAATGTGGCCTACTTTGATGAAATATTTTAAGAACATTATATATATATATATATATATATATATACATATATATATATATATATATATATATATATATATATATATATATATATATAAATTATAATTAATTTTTAAGTTAGTGTCTAAATTCATAATTTTATTTAAATTAAAAAATACTCTGACATATCAAAATAATAATAATAATAAAAAAATAAAAAAATCAAGTTAATAACAAGTCTTGTGTACTTAATTAAGCTGTTAATTCTAAAAGTTCGAAAAAACTGCAGTTAAAAGAACTAAACAGATAAATGTGTAGATTGCATTTATCTGATTTTTTAATTTAAAAAAAAAAAAAAAATCTCATCAGGGTAAGCCAAATTTATGTGTAAGTAAAAATAATTTTTAAAATCACTGTCACTATGTTTGTATTAATGATTATAAGTATTTTGTGTAATCTATACATTTATTTGACTGGCGTAATTATATGTCGCTGATTATTCAATTTTTTTACTATAAATTATTTATTAATGTTTTGCTTACTTATTAATAATAATGATAATGATAATGATTTCGTTTCATATGCGTTATACAATATATTATAATATGGTGTGTTTTATTACAACCATTCCTACTTCCCTACCTCAAGAAACTGCATGGACTGCATGGAGTTCGCCAGGGCCCAGGAAAAAATGTCAATAGTAAATTATTCATTCTTTATTTCCTCGCTCAGTACAGCTTGGCTATAATAAAGGTAGGAAACCCCCTTGGTAACTTCATCTTCTTTTGATACCATTAAATTGGCAGAGAAAACCTTTTTTTTTATCTTAATTGCAGTGGAATGAATCTCAATAACTGAAAGCTTGATACTTCATAATTCTCAGTAAGTCGAAGCAATTTACATTTCCCTTGCTAATTTGAGATTGCTAATAATTTAACCTAGATAACTAGAAATAATAAACAGGTCATGTGTGTGCTAGTCAGCACACAGCGAGGGTCCGTAGGCAACACAGTATTGTTTAAGTAGTACCTATTGATGTAGCTTTTTAAAATGCTAAGAAGCCTACTTTGAACTATCCTATGGCTATGATATTCTCAAAACACATAAACAAACTTCTGATAAAGTATTTTTTGCTAGTGAACCAGACTATAAACATACAAATACATCCAAAAGAACATAATTATAAAATTTTGTCAATAAAAACATAATATTTTTTTTTTTTTTTTTTTCGAAATTTCCTAAAAGTAGTATCTTTACTTTTGGTCAAAGAATGTTCAGGCATTTTTTCAGGGGGGGGGGGGGGGCACTTTTCACACCAACTTCAAACTCGCCTACGCTCGCCCTATCAAAGTTATAGTTATAACCAAAAATGATATATTTTTGTAATCAGCTCGACGTACCCTTTCGTATGATACCCCTTTAACCCTTAAGTTTATTTACCCTAATTTTTTTGAAAAATAATCTACATTTTTAAAATGTGTGGGTAGTTACTATACTCATGTATGTCAAATTTCAAAGTGATCGAACGAAAGGTGTAGTTGTGAGAGCAGGTGACAGACGGACGGGCGGGCAGACAGACAGACAGACGCAGGAAAATATAAGGATCCTTGGTTTTGTCTACAGACCCTAACAAGATGTTGCCTGGCATTTCTAGTTATTGAGGTTCCGCTGATGCATAAGGAAACCTTAATTGAAATGTTTCTATGTTTTTTTTTTTAACTATTTTTTCTCATTATTTGACACTATTCATAAGGAGATATAAAAAAGGTTTTAGTTTAAATATACTTAAACCTTTGCAGGGCTGCAAACTAGTCAGAAAAGGTCTGTATTTTGAGGAAAGTCTGCATTTGGTCAGTATTTAATGAAATTGGTCAGTAAAGTCAGTTTTTTACACCTTGCGGAAGCCCTGGGACACTGAGCGCCAGTTTTGGTGCTGCCTGGGTATGGATGTGGCACATTGCTAGTGTACAGTTTTCATAACTTTCATGAGCAGCTTCTACCTAACAGTACCACTTTTCTTTAATTGAAATTTGTTTTTTTATTGCAGTGGCATTAATTATTGATTTTTGAAGTTTTTTCTTTACTTCGTGTGAAGTGTACTTTATGACCTTGATGTTAAGTGAAATGGATAATTGGTATTTTACACTTTGCTACGACCAAACTACCAATGCTGCATCCAAAAAGAGTTGCATCAACTGAAAGGATTGTAACACGACATTTACAAACATTTTTTATTGGCTCAACTACTGCTCAAGATTTATTTGCCAAGTTATGTGAGGCATTAAATAAGGCTAAATGCATAGTAATGATGTACCAAATGTAAAAAAAAAACTGTTATGAGATAAGACTTATGACAAATATATGGTTTTGCTAAAAAGAGAAACTATGGTTGATATTGGAACCTGTAACATTCATGTTTTACACAATGCATTTAAACGGGGTATGGAAGTACTCGGAGATAATGAATTGAATCTAATTTTCCAAATTCACAATTTTTTTAATGGTTGGCCGTCAAGGTGGGGAGATTTCACTGATGTTCAAAAAGGCCTAAATTTGCCCAGTCATAAATTTACTAAGCATGTGTCAAGATGGTTATCCTTGGAGCAAGCAGGCTAACGACTTTTATAACAAATGGCCAGTATTTGTTAAATATTTCCTCACATTTATCCCAAAATATAAAACTGACCTTATGAAATCAATAAAGCATAAGAACATCGTAACTCTGTTAAAAATTGGCACGATGAAAGCAGAAGTATCTTTGTTTTTATATTGTTTATTAAAAAGGAGGCAAGGGAATTGGCCTGAGCAGCTGTAAATTCACCGGACTTTAATGGGCACCCTTTGCTCTGCCCATTTAATTTTCTGACACTTGATTGCACAGCAATACCAATTCATCACGTTTCTTTATCATTTAATGAACAAATTTCAATTTTTACAACTGCTCAGTGGGGAGAAGGGTGGCCAATTTTAAAAATAATTAATTATTTTTAATTAATTAATTATTATAATTAATTTATTATTTGATTTGCCATTTTTTTTTAAATGAGGATTGATGTCAGTAATTTTAGTAGGTATTTAGTCAGTATTTTCACTTAATTAGTGAGTAAAGTCAGTAAATTTGACCTTACAACCAGTTTGCAGCCCTGCCTTTGTGACAAGTCAATCAATGCTTTAAATATATTATTATATTTAATATCAATTTTATATATTATTTTGGCCCTATAGATATTAGTACAGTTCAATCAATGCTTTAAGCATCCTGAGGTAATATTTAATGATTTGGAAATACATCTTCCTGAGACATTAGTTGGCAGGGATACCCTGCTCCCATCTAGTTCAAACTTACTAGTTTAATTGTGATCTCTGGCTTTTAGCCAAAACTATTTAGTCCATGATCCGGCACTTCTTTAGATTGTTACTCCCCTTATATAAAAAACAGAGGGGAGTAACAATCTAAAGAAGGTGTTCGGTATATTCTTCTTTAGACTGTTACTCCCCATATAAAAACAGAAGTGTGATATTGTCCAAAGGTTCATTAGCCTAAACATCCCTTTTTCTTTAATAGTTATTAAGTCAGTCATTTATATTCTAAAAAAAAACGTAGGGGAGTAACAATCTAAAGAAGTACCCATGATCCATATCCAGACTTTAATCTTGGTCTTGTTGGGAGTTATGGTCAGTGTAAGGGTACGTCCAGAGTGCACGTGGGTTCCGAATCAGGTTCAGGCTCCGAAAACAGGCTTGTGATACGTCAGCTTGAGGAAGTCAGGTGATGGCCACAGTGGAGGCAGGTAGAAATATGCGCTGTCATAATGTACGTAAACAAAACAGGTGCTTGTTTATAGCCACAGAGAGTATTCATTTAATATTAAAATATGAAAGAATTGCTTTTTATAAAATTACTAAGTCTGTGCATATATGGTGAATACCACCACTTGTTATAGCAAATTGTAGGAAACAGGAAACGTTTTTTCCTATATATAGAATGGAAGTGGAGGCATTCTACTATTTTTTAAAAAAAATAAGAAATAATTTTGTGATAAGCCTTTCTTTCTTTATTACATTAACATTAAACAAATAAATTGAAACGAAGAAAATCAAACAAGAAGCAGGTATTTGTATATAACCAAGAAAAAGGTTTCATAAACAACTACAAACACCAAAAAATAAATAATAGTTCGTAGTTACAGTACAAACCGTTCCGTGGGCGCTGATAGCAGCGAGAATCTGAAACAAGAATGAACAAAATATTCCGAACGCTGCTTGCGCAACCAGTTGCCTGCTTCCACTATGGCCACCCTATTGTAACTACACTGTTAAATTCTCGCGCTTGTTTGCTGAGCCTGAACCTGATTTGGAACCAGAGTGCACTGTGGCCGTACCCTAAGACAATTCTCAAGAGGGGGTGGGGGTTATTATATATTTATGTCAGGCTCATTTGGCCCTGGTAACAGAATCAGCTCAAATGTCACAGCACAACTAGAATTTACTGTCCGTGACCCCATAACAGCTGGTTCTAAAAGTACAGCTTTCAGCTTGGTCTAGCTCAGTGTTTCCCAACCTTTTTGTACCGGTGGACAACAAGATAGATTCCTCATGTAAATGAAAAAATGATAAATTATATTATCAATGGCTACCTTGATCCTGCATGTCATTGCACAACTTGTCAATATATGGCTTAAATGTAGTCAATGCCATTCTCATTGGAGCATCCAAATGGGTTAATCTGTTTCCTTGATAAGACTGAGGGTAGAAAAAGAAGCTTCACATAAGAATATGTTGAGAGGAAGGGCAGGATAAATTCCATTCATATGATTCTTTCCTTGATTCGGATTCCCACAGTCCACAGTAGCAATTTATTTTTCAATGGATAGATTTTCTTCCAAAGGTACAAAATTGATGGCCCCTAAAGGCCAAGATTCAACACATTGAATTGTTGAAAAATGTCAGCCAAAAAACGCTAGCTGAGCCACCCATTGACCATCACAAAACTTGTCAGCTAAATCTGGTTTCTTCTTGTTGAGAAACATGCAAATTTCCTCTCTTAGTTCGTAGAATCTAGACAAAACGTGACCTCTTGATAACCAGCGCACTTCCATGTGAAGGAGAAGATTTGAATGCAGTGATCCTATATCCTCGCAGAGTTAAGCAAACAATCTTGAATTAAGAGCATTGCTTTTAATAAAAATTGACTGCTTTTACTACTGATGAAAGAACTTAATTTTTTTCAGGGCTTATTATTTTGGCAGCTAGCATTTCCCTGTGAATTATGCAGTGTGTAATCGAGATATGCGTCCCTTTTTATGAGCTTTTTTTTTTTTTTTTTACAAAACTTGGAAGACCTGTTTTGTATCCCGTCATAGCCGCTGCATCATCAGTGCAATGACCAACGCAATCTTGCCAGGAAAGCTAACATAATTTTAGGTACCCATCAATAGCATTAAAAATATCCTCACCGGTTGTATGTCCAGGTATTTCTATGCAAGTCATGTATTCTTCGGTACGTATCTTGCTAGTTACGTACTTGACGTAAACTAGCAAGATACCTTTATTAGTTACATCAGTCGACCCATTTAATTGCAGACCAAAAAGGCCGCAACCCCAAAGTGATTCCCAACCTGTGGTCCGTAGACCACAGGTCTAGCTGAAAGCCCAGTGTGCAGGATGCGTAAGGAAGAGGATGACACCCCTTCTCACCTCATTAGCAGCTATACTGCATTAACTCACCTAAGGTAGGAAATCTTTGGCTTAGCTATTCTGCCTACTGAAGAACTAAGGTTATTACTAAAGAAAAATACTCACTCTCTGTGGGTCTGTTAGATTGCTTAGTAGGTAGAGTACTATTGGAAGGTTTACTAAACTGGGGTTTGCACCTTTGACCCGCATATGAGGCCTTACCCATTGCTTCAGGGTTTATTTTTAAATTCCCTCGAAAAAAAAGCTGGAATTTAATACTTAATGGAAAGGTACTGTAGCACAGGCTCACAAATTTGCTCTGATCTCAGGAAATGGTAAACAAACTAATACTACCCTTAAGAAGAAAGGTGGAATCTATTTCCTTATAATTCCTAAAGAAACAAGATGGTGATACATGATTGACGTAAGTCTAGGGTGACCATAAGTACCGTTTGGACTGAGACAGTCCCGTTATTTTAAGCTTTTGAAGGTGTCCCGTTGGTTTCCAAAAATTTCCCGTTTTTTGGGAAAATGGGAAATTTTCCAGAATATCTGGGGGAAAAAAAACAAAAAAAACAAACCACTAGATCTTCACACAAAATATTTGTAATAAAAATGAACCCGGTTTCGACTACTTAACAACTATCTCCAGATTCTAAATCAGTCGTTCACAGTAATATGGTGTTGAAGTGAATCTCAGTTATTCAATGATTAAGAATATGATATTTATTGAAAGGGGTAAATCTTATTTCGGACTTTAAAACTGTTCCTATTTACATTATAAAAACAATTTCAGTAGCATCTTGATAAATTCAATCATATTTTTTTTAATTAATTTCAATCATTGTTTTATTTTAGGGAAAATGTTGAAAGGATATGATTATTTTAGGTTAAAGTTAGTACTTTTTGACCTAACCTAACCATAACCTTCAATCATTACCCTAAAATGTGACACTATGTTTTTTTTTAAAATAACAAAAAGTATTGAATTTATTGAGATTTAGTGAGATCGTTTTTATAATGTAAAAAGGAATAGTTTGAAAGGGGGCCTAGGTGGCTCGGAGGCTAGAGCGCTCGCCTTGTGATAAGGCAAGTTAAGCAGCCTTAAAAGATGGATGGGTGACCACTTCCGACCACAGCTCTGGGTTTGATTCCCGGACGGGGATCACCCCCGCTCAATGTCCACCCAGCATTGTTTAAACAAATGGGGAGCTTCTCGAAAGAGTGGCACCACCAGGTTTTGGCCTGGAAACCATGATAATGACACTCTTGATTGTAATACAACTAGGAGGGGAGTCTTAGGGTGGCCCTTAGCAATAGGGCATTTTTTGAAAGTAGGAATTTCCTAGCTCCCAACCCCTAATTCCGTTCTATGGGCCATAATAAAGTTATGAGTAAAATTTCAGCTCAATCGGACATGTCTGTGGGTTCCCCCAAGAGCACTCTTTGGGATTGTAAAAGTTACCCGGACCATATATTATTCCGACTCCGCTTTTTCGGTCCTGATCATTAAAATTGAACAAATTATATCTACTAAGTAACTCTGTTGGTCAGGTGCCTGGGCACTTAATGTGTTTAGGTGTACTAAAGTAAAAAAAAGAAAAGCTTCAGATCACTGGAATTTTATTAAAACACTAGAATACTTAAAAGGAAATTAAGGAAATAAAACAAAAGAAACTTCATTTAGGACATCAATCCAGATTTTGTGGCAACTGGATATTTTTTCCTGTGCTCACTGACATTGTGTAGGATCCATTGGTGTTCTTCTTCATTTTTTGTTAAAATATTGTGATAATCTTGAATAAGCTTCACGCCTCTTTCAGCTACATCATTTACAACTGCCAAATGTTCCACTGTCTTGAGTCCATTTTGATAGCTCACATTGTTATTCCATGTTGTGGGACACTCTTTAAGGAAATCAATGTTGATTTTGAACCTATGGAAAAATTTGATAGAGTCACGAGTTATGAAATGACTGAATGGGATAGATAAAAAAGCTTGGACATCCTCATTTTGTACAATATATCGCTTCAGCTGCAAATCTTCCTCGTCGCTGTCTTCGAGATCATACATTTTGGCAGCCATTTCTCTCCTCAACTCAATAGGGACTGCATCATCAAAAATTGCTAACGCTACTGATTCGGGTGACAAGTACCACAGGTGTTTGGAGAATTTTTTATACGCAGCGCTACTGACATCTTTATCTATTTCTCTGTATTTAACCAGTTTTTGCATAAATTTGTAATCATGGTATGGAGCTTTAACAGCTGAGGGTGAGCGGAACCATGCTGGAAGGTATATGTTAATTAGGAAACAACAAACTCTCCGTACAGAAGTGCGCTCCTTTTCAGTGAGATGGAACTGGTTTTGGAAAAGAAAAAGTTTGAAGCAGTAAATGGCCTTGGCCATCCAGCGGGCATGACTAAATGCTCCAGGAATGCGAAATGATACTCCACGCTTTGGAGTGCTTCCCAGAAAAATCACCCCAAGTTCCAACAGTTCTAGGTAATCGTCTCTTGGATGATCTTCACGATATAGCTGATCAAACACAAATTCTAGCATGCTATTGCGAACATCTTCCGAAACTTCCTCGATGCCTGTGTGGTAGTTTGTTTTATCTATGTCTTTCCACGTTTCCTTGAATCGTTTGAACAATGCAACCTCTGGACCTGACGAACTCCCGAAAATTTGATCAAAACAACTCCTAAGGACTAATTCAAAGATATGATGGCGACAAGGGAGGTATAAAAGATTGCGTCCAATCATTTTTTCAAGATGAACGCAGGCACCATTTATTCGTCCAGTATTACTTGCCGTTGTATCAAAACATAGTGCTTCTATTTTATCTTCTAAACCCCACTCTTCAACTTTTACATGGACGGCTGAGGCTTGATACTCTCCTGTTGAGGAAGGAATTGAGGGGATTCCTAGAAGTTGTTCATTCCCTTGAGCTGTCACAATCACAGCGATTCTGTCAACTTTTTCGAGTCCAGATATATCCAGAAGCAACTTCCCATCCCAGTGTAAAACTAGAGAATCAGAGCCAGCAAGTCTGAAATTTCTTCTTATTTCTGAATGCCTCTGTTCCCTCATTGCTTTCCTACGACGTTGGAATGAAGTCCGATTGATGATTAGGTCTCCAATGTTGCACTTAAAGCCTTCTGCAGCAGCCATGAGTAGGTGAACCGCGTTACGATCGCTGATTTTGCACCTATCTAAAGCCTCAGACAGTCGAGGAGTGAAGAAGTCACATGTTCCACGTTTTTTTGAAGACATTGGCACACTTTTTTGTTGAGTCTCTTGAACAATACATGATTCAAAAAGTTCGTCCTGAGAGTTTGAGCTGCAGTCTGTCAAGCAGGAAGGTTCCAGATGATTCTCCATTTCCTCGTAGGTCCTCTTTTTAAATTCAAAAGCTATTTCTAGTCTCGAATGTCTTCTTTCTTCTAATGCCATAAATGTGGAGTCAATACCAGCCATGAAACCAGGCCTTCCCTTCTTTCGCTGCATCAGCAAGAATTGCCTGTCTTCTTCAAGAATTATCTTAGGGGTTAATAAGGCATCATCAAGGGCTATATCAAAGAGGTCGTCCAAAATGTCTTGGAAAAGCCTACGTTTCTCTTGTTCCCTATCTGATGATCGTTTTTTATGTTTTTGCAAGCTTTCCCATTCATTGCATAGTTTCAAAAGTTTTTCTACGCAGTGATCAATGCGTTTGGTCGGGATTCGAGCTTTCTCCCAGAACACAAGGACTTCCTTCATTACGAGGGTGGCACTATTTTTTTTAGTTAATTTTACAATTCGTGAGTTGAAAAATAAAACGTTCAATACCTGTCGATTGGATGGCAGCTTAGCACCCACAATTTGGTTTTCAATTCTCCCTATGAGATCTAACTCATAATCCTTTCGGAGGCTTCTTGTAGAAACTGATGCCATATTATCGTAAATTGCAATCACTAACTCATCAACACACAACTACTACAATATCACTAGCTCACAAATTTCATAGGCAGAGAAAGAAAAAACTTTCGACTTACAAAACAGAACAACTTATTAAACAATATCACCAAAGGCGAAACTGACGTGAGCTTCCTAGCAACAATGAGAAGGTAGCCTACAGACACGGGAGGGGTGGTGTGAATCACACTGAGCTGTGAGCTCTGTGATTTGCATTTTTCCTACTTATTCGCAGTGGAGTCAACTTTGGATAATATTAAGGAGTTTTCATACTATTTAAATTTTGGAACCAGTGAAATTGAATAGCTATTTTAAATTTTGTTTCTATAGTTCATTTCTTGATTTTAATAATAAGGATCCTAACTTTGAAATTTTTTTGTGTGTTAAAAATCTAAAATAAAAAATATAACTTATTATATTATATAAATATAAAAATCCAACTATGAGGCTTTCTCAAAATAAAATAAATTTAAGATTAATTAAAAATTTAAAGACGCTAGGTACCAAAATAAAAATTACGCTTCATTAGAATGAAAACTAAAATATTTAGTGCCTTTATCGTGTCGGTATATGTGCAAAGAACCGAACGACATTGTGTCCTTGCCGTTGCTGTGTCGTTGTCGTGCAGTTATCGTTGTCGTATAGTGTAAAAACACTCATAGGCAAGAGATAAATGTCCAGAAGTGTCTGGAGGTCAGTGGGAAGCTTGCCGATTCCTAGCGCTACCTACCTACCTAACTTCAGAGCTCTTGGGGGAACCCACAGACATGTCCAATTTAGCTGAAATTTTGAACATAATGTCTTTCAGACTATTAGAACCGAATTAGGGGTTGGGAGCTAGGATTTTCCAAAGTTCAAAAATAAGGGCCACCCTAGGAGTCATGGTTAACGACCATATCTTCACATGAGTGTGTGAAGATTTCGGTCCCTAACCCGGGTTTGTTCAATGGGCCCACCTAAGTGGCCTGAGTCTTCGGGTGTAAAAGCCCCCCGGAAAAAAAACAAAAACGAAATTAATTGAATAGCACGAAGTAGGTGGCCTGATTGTGCAAATTGACCAATAAATATCAAAAGAGAAAATGTTATCTAAAGAATACATATTTTTCCTTAAAATTTCCAAAATTTGCCCTCGCCTTTTTCGTCTGGAGTGCAATAGCTCAAACAGCCCCCCCTTTTTCAATGTCCCGTTTTGGACAAAACTTTTTATGGCCATCCTACGTAAGTCCCTAGTCTCAGTTTTGACAGTGAAAGCTGGGTTATAAGACAAATAAAAATGAAAGCAGGTTCCAAGCAGCTTAGATGAAAAACTAGTGGATAGCAACAGGAAAGGCACCAAGAGACAGCACAAGAAACACCACTATCAGAGCAGGATTAAAGCCCCTGGTTGAAAGAGTTATAACCTCGAAACTGAGGTGGTTTGGAAAATAATAGAATAAGAGACTAAGGGTGGGTTAAGGCTGGGTTACATTGGTCTAGTAAAAGAGCGATTTGGTACTAGTATGGACATAAGAGTGAGTTGAGTGTCAGACCCAGCTGACGGGTAATTTGAGTAGTTTTGGCCCACTCACTTTCCCCCCACTACCATTTTTTATGTTCTCAACCACTTAATTTCCCAGGGTGAAGTTCAACTGATACGGTAAGTCCACTTACTGTCCCAGAGTGAGAGAACTGAGTCTTTGGGTGTAAAAGTATTTTTATAAAGTATCAAAGCAACTCCCTTTGCTAGAGTGTGGTCGTCCATTACAGCCTCCACAATGTAGTTAGGATTTTTCATTCACAGATAATCCAATATAGGTCTTGTTCACTTGTGCATTTTGTTGCAACTCTGTTTAAGAGTTGAGTTTTTCACACTACTATAGTTTCAACGTAGTTTATGAATACTACGAACTAGAGTTTGAAACTTTCCCCTTCGGCCAATATTGTAGCTGCCATTCCCTGCTGATTCTTGATAAAAATTCATTTACACGATGAATATTTACAGAACATTCAGCATGCAGTAACTTTACTAACACACAAATATATCAAAACATAATAGTTATGTACCATTTTCTAGTAAATAACGCACCTAAAAATGCTTAAATACCCATTGTTCTATCCATATCAATCAGTAATTATTTTCATATTGTACAGAGGCATGAGAGGAGTTTAGGATGCTTAAGTGATATGAAAAATTAAAGGAATTAAAAACAGAGAAACAAATAAGTATAATAACAAATTTTTTTTTTATTTGTACAAAAGTTAAGAGGTAATATATTGTATAAAAATATTAATTTATTTGTGATAATAATTACTCAAGTCTTCACAGCATATTGCAAATTACATATATTTAAAGTGGATTTCTTCCTTTTTAAATGTAATTTTATTTCTATATATAATTTATTAAAATAAATTGTGAGGCATGTTGTAATATTTTTTTAGTTACAAAAAAAAACAAAAAAACAAAATAAACAAAAAAAAACTGAATAATAATTCATTAATTATTTTCATAGCAATGTCATTATTAAGGCACATTCAAATATTGGATATTTTTAGTTAATGTTTGCTTTATTATTCGAGAAGGTATGATGTTTGGTGATTAAAGTATGAGGTTAAAACAGGAAAAGGTCTAAAGAATAAATATTTAAATGTTACTAAACATTTGTATCACTATAGTAATGAATGCAACCGATTTTAAACGCTTGAAAAAGCCGACCTCAATAATAAAAATTAAAGATGAAAACCCTTCACATTTTGAACTTTAAAAATGAATTACAAATTATTTTAAGGGCCTATTATTTTTTTTTATACTGGCAATGTGAATTATTTATACACCATAAAATATGGCGTAAAAGGCCACTTGTGACATGTAATTTAATAATAAATATTAGTAGTAAATAATAAAAATTAAAGGTGAAGGTTTTCATTTAGTGCATTGATTTTTATGGTAAAATGCAGGGTTCTCCATAATATAATTTCCCGTACATAAACAATATTATTAGTGTAGAATGATATAGGGTGGCACAGCGTGGATAACCACATTTTAAATGGTCACCATGTGCTTAATACTAGAGGTAGGAGATTGATATAAAGCAAATTTTCAAGCAAAAATGAGGAAGTTTACTGGACATAAGTCAAATTTTTAAGTGTGGAAGATAATGTCCGATAAATGATGCCTTGTCGATTTACACATTGTTAGAGGCGCTCGGCGAAGTTGCGCATCACATTCTCTGACATCTCGTCAGGGAATCCGATTTTTCATCCCCTATTCAAAGGATAACGAAATTGATACTGTCCACATATGGTTCCTACCAAATGGAGCCACTGCAAACACAATTTCTCGGTCATGTGAAGAATGTGGAAATTGAAAAGGATGCCATTTATCGGATATTATCTTCCACACTTAAAAATTTGACTTACGTCCAGTAAACTTCCAAATTTTGCTTCAAAATTTGCTTTATATCAATCTCCTGGCTCTAGTATTAAGCACATGGTAACAATTTAAAATATGATCATACACGCTGAGCCCCAAGAACAAGGCCCTCACATATAATTCATTAGAGATCACTTCAATAAAAAAAACAACCCTTTCCTGTTAGTATTTTAGAAATTAATGCAACTAATTCAAACGGTTAGAAAGGAATATTGTTCTTTTTTCTGGCAGTGAAAATTTATTTATACACAATAAACTTTGGAGTAAAAAGGCAACTTGTGACATGTCATATTATATTTAATATTAGTAAATAACAAAATATTAAAATAACATAAAATTAAGGCAGAAGGTTGTTCATTTAGTTGCATTAATTTTTACAAAAAAAACACATTTCTTATAAAACATTTTTAAAGTAAAAAAAACCAAAAAAAAAAACCTGTAGGGTTCTCTGTAAAACAATTTCTCTTACATAAATAATATTGATAGTATATAATGATATTAGAACATGCCCCTCACATATTTTTAAAAAGGGAGAATCGTAACATTAAAAATTAAAGATGAAACATCTTCCCAATTTGTACTTAAGAAATGAATGCAACTATTTCTAAAGGCGTTTTCTTTTATTTTTATTCTGGCAGTGAAAATTATTTATAAACCATTAACAGTAGAGTAAAATGCAATTCCGGACATATAATTTAATATAAGTAAATACCAAAATATTAAAATTAAGGGGGGAAGTTTTTCAATAGTGCATTCATTTTGATTTTTTATAAAAAATATACATATTTTAAAATTATTCTTGATAATTTTGGTTTGTAAATAATTAAATTATTTATATACATGGTATTTACACTGTTTTTAAAACAAATTATTGTAATATTTAAAGAAGTTGGATAAGGAAGTTGTAAATGGTGAATATGAAAAAGAATAAAGCACTAAGTAAGGGAGGATTGCCGAGCGTTTTACAGTAAGGAGAAACAGAAGAGATTACTACAGTCTGCGCACAATTAGAGTTAGTGTGTTGACAGCGTGGGAAAAACTAGCAAATGGGTTGGGTAGCCAATGAGAGCTCGAGATTTTCCCGAACAAAAGGTCTGGCCAACTAGGCAACGATAAATGTCTCTAGTGGAGGGGAGAGGCCCTCTGGATAACCGAATAAGAAGGTTTCATAACCTCCACCGCTCTACATTCCCCTTATTCTGTTTTCGGCAGTAATTTTAGGAAGAATAATTGGTTAAATTAAAGTAGCAACAAAAACAAAACCATAAGAAAAAATAAGCAAACATAACTAAGGAATTCATACATCATCCAAAGAGGACATTGAAGCTATCTATAATTCTGTTAAACATAATTAGCTTTACAGAGAAAAAAGTCCGACAATGGAGAATTACAACTTTTCTACGCACTATTTAATATTTTAAACTGCAAACCTCGATAGAAGTAATGGTTAATGAATGCATTGTATTATGCAAATTCTGTTTGGCAAACTTCTCTATCTACTTCTATTGATATAAGCCTTCACTTTCTATAATATTTCATTACTCAAATTATATTTAATAATTATTTTAAGGAGAAAAAAGAACTCTTACATTGAATATTATAATTTATTCGTAAATAAGATGTGAATATCTATGGACAACATTAGTTGAAAAGATCGCGATTTGTAAGAAGTAGTTAAATAACCTTCTTTTGTTTACCAACAAGTTAGCTGCCCCACCACTACCCACAGACCTAGTGGCTTTATTTTTCCCCCAGAGAGGTTGGCCAATCTGTGTCACTCAATTTCCCGCGCTGTCAACGCACTAACTCTACTTGTGCGCAGACTGTATAGACAAATAGTGCTTCTATCAGCAATTTCAAGAGGATTTTGCTAAGAGACTCCACAGATCATACAGTGTCCACAGATTATCTGTGTGGTTTTAGAAGGAATAGATACCTAACATATCAGATCTCATCAAGAAGATATGCTTAAGAAAAAGAGTTACGGAGTTCAACACGAGCATCTATTGTAAGTCTCTGTTTAATATCGGATATTAGATAGAATATAGTGGAAAACAGTTGCAAACCTCGTGTATTACAAACCTCCAAAGTGTATTTGTCAAAAGTACATTTCCCTAAACTCGTAACTTTTGTTATTATCTTCTAAATTTGTCTATTCACTTTTTAACAAGCGGAAACAGTTCCAAAATGAAAAAAACAAAAAACTACAGAGTAAAAAAATAGGGCACTTCTTTAGATTGTTACCCCCCTCATAAAATAGAAGTGTGATATTCCTTGGTCCCAAAGTACATTGGACTAAACATCCTTTGTCTTTATAGTTATTTAGTCAAAGTCATTTATATTCTAAAACAACATAGGGGAGTAACAATCTAAAGAAGTACCAAAAATATACATACATATTGAACTGCAACATGAATAATTACAATTTTTTTCCTCAACTTTTTGGTGAAGTCCCTTCAAGGCACTTAAAGAGGTTTACAGTTGGCAATAATATGGAATAGCAGCTAAGCTAATGAAACTGACAAAAATAGGGCCATGGTGATACTATAAGTGGCACTTCTTTAGATTGATACTCCCCTTATGAATAAAACTGAGGGGAGTAACAATCTAAAGAAGGTGCACGGAATGTTCTTCTTTAGACTGATACTCCCCTTGTAAAAACATAAGAGTGATATTCCTTTGTCCCAAAATAAATTGGGCTAATCATCCCTTTGTCTTAATAGTTATTAAATCAAAGTAATTTACATTCTAAAAAATCATAGGGGAGTAACAATCTAAAGAAGTACCCTATAAGTAAAGTCTAAAAAAAAAATAACAGAGCTCCAAAGTAGAAAGAAAATAAAGGCAGGGGTTGTGCTACTTAAATTTCTCTTTTATCTGGCTTTAGAGAAAGTAATACGAAGTATAGAAATAAACCTGGGAAGCACTACGCAGTCACCGACCAGCCTTGCATATTTTGATGATACAGGCCTAATCAACAGGAGAGTAAGTAAAATTGTCACAGCATATAAACAGATAAATAGGGAATAAAATAAATTAGGTCTGTCATTTAATAAAAAAAAGACCGGATTTATGGTCAAAGTGAGGAAAGATAGATTTAGAGAGGTAAGTGAACTTTCAGCTGGAAGAGATCATTTTTAGAAAGTCAATCAGCGATCTCTAGTAACTGAAAATCAAGCAGAGAGTGACTGCAAATAAATTGTGCTGTAGTGTCATTAAGGAAGTCATTAATAGTAATCACTCCTAAAAAAAAAAAATATAATAGATTACGTACGATTTGTCAAGCGAACAAAATATGATATGATACGCTATATCTACTAACTGCAATACAAGAAATGGGGGGATCACAAAAAGAGTATTTGTCCCAAGTAGATTATTTTAGTCTATTATAGTCTAAAAAATTACTTTTAATTTAATTCCAACATTTATGTAAAAACAAACAACTTCTATAATGTGTGACCAAAAACAAGAGGTTCGAATGATAATGATGAAATGAAAAGTGGTTGTCATTTCTAAAACCAATTAAATTTTTTATCAGTATACCTAAAATACATTAAGGGTTTTCTATACTGTCGACATCAACTCAAAAATTTTCATTGAATACCTAAAAAACCAATAAATAAAACTTCAAATAATTATGTAAATAAACTAGTTATAATATCGAAGGAATAGATGTAGAAGGGCAAAATCAAAATATTTTTTTACATACAGATAAGAATATGTGAAATTAATAAATATAAAATCCATAAATTACATACTTATTATAAGTTAAATTTATTGGTATTGGATGCATGAATAGTTGATCAAGAACTGGTCAGGTCTCATTAAAAAAAAAAACACTTTTTTTTTATCATAATATACCCACAATTCATAATATACAACACAATTAACGCATACTCTTCTGTACATGTACTTTGTTACTGTTTAACTAATAGATATAAAAAACAGCTAATAAAAGCTGTAAATAAAAAAAATTAAAGAAGAGGATCATCTTTTAGAGATTTTTATACATAAGAAATATGATGGATGTCTTAATATATACTTTTTCTTTTAATTAATCTTTAGGGATGAACTATTTAAAAAAAAATCAAACAACAAAATTTTCTTATTAATTAATTATTTAATTAATTTTACTAAGACTATACAGTGGCGTAGCTAGACCATTGGGGGCCCCCCGCAAGAAATATTTGGGGGGCCCTCGCCAAAGAAAATCGATGAGCAAAAAAAAAACCTCTGTTCAGGATTGGGGGCCCCTCTCGACGTTGGTACAAGGATAGTAATTCCAGTTATTTCTGGATTTGGGGGCCCCATGGCACTGGGGGCCCCCCGCAATGCGGGCCTGCGCTGGCCCATAGTTACGCCACTGAGACTATATTTCACCCATACCTGGGCATCTTCAGGCATAAAATAACATTAACAATATTATAACAGAATGCTATTAGATCTTAAAATATTTTTCTTTTTATATAATTATTGTAAACAAAAACAAAATTCAACAATCTTAATTTTAAATAAAAGGAATTACATTTAAAAATTAGAACATAAACACATTAAATCAAAAATTATTTTACCTCGAATTCAATTATTCATAAGGAAAAATTAAAACATAAGGGAAAAAAAGAAATTATGGAAAAAATAGACAATTATGGATGTCAATATTTGCATGGAATAGTAGGAGAATTAGGTGAGCTTTGAACCCCATATCAATTTTCATTCATAAATTAATATTAACCAGTAGCTTTAGAAACCAAACAAATTCATTCATTAGAAAAGTGTACACGTTAATTGTGTTGAGCAGTGTATTGTTTCACACGTTACAATCACTAATACAACCTTGAATGATAGAGATATTTTTATTTTTATTTTTCAAATGACCTGGAACATATTGATTTTTTTAAAATCTAATACCTATTTTGAAATCTATTACAATAACAGTAAAATATTATTTAAACTTTTAAACCTTCAAAAGTCTACTTTAACAATTAACTAATACTAACATGTAACTCAAAAATCATAAAATGACAAATATAAAAACACATATTAACAAATAAACTTAAAATAAAACAGCTACAATTTAATGACTTACCACCCCATTTTAAATAAATAAACTTTATAAAGGGGGGGATTACATTCATAAATATATATTTTTATTGTACCCGGTATCAATTTAAAATAAAAAAAATAATATCAATACACGAGATTTTTAACAGTCAAAATAATTTTAGATGTAAGAATAATATTATTGATAAAATTGTATTTTTAAACTATAAAATTTAACTTGTAGACTTTTTTTTTTAATATTAAGCTTTAAATACAAAGTAATTTACATTTTTTTTTTATCACATAAATAATAGGGGAGGACAAAAAATAGTTTTTAAAAGAAAATTCAGTTAATTTCAAACAAGGATATTAAAAACTCCGAATACATTAATATAAATATTTGTTCTAATAACTAAGTCCAGATGAGCCCTGAACAATGCATCAGTTTTATGAGATGTTACAGTTACTGCTGGTTCTGGTATGCTTTGGACTCTCATTGATTTTGGGAATATTACCAGCTCTGGCCTTAGCTTCCAAAGCTGTTATTGCGAGCGCATAATTCAGAGCTTCTTTTTCAGTCTGAAACAACAAACATCTATTAAATATATCATTCAGATAAAACTAGTAACAATTTTAGAGAAAAGGAAGTTTAATATCAACTTTTGAAAAAGACAGCTTGCATTAAGGCTTTAAAATTATCAGATTCGTGCAACATATTTAATTTAAGATTGGGACATTGATGATGATGTAGAGTAGAACCCCTCATATGACCTCGGGATATCCGATTCCTCGGTATATCCGACCATGACACCCCTTAGTTTAAAAAAAAAAGAAATCTGAGACGACCGAACTTCATTTTTATCAGAATATTGAGTGTAACAATAAAAGCAGCCAGTTCTTCATTATCGTACAGATACTGATCGCTAGACTTCGTTTCTTTTTATCGTGTGTCATTCTATATTTACAATCCAGTGTTGCGCTATATTTTTAGTGAAAATGCCGGCTCAACTGAAACAAAAACAGGTTTAGTGTACATTACTGTAGAAGTTAGATGTTCTTTAACGGATTGACAAAGGTGAGTCGGACGGTGTAGGGCGAGGGACACCCTTTATGGGGACTCTTCCCCCACTCTTTGATGTGGGTCCGATCCGTGTCATGATGATGTAATTTGTATCTATGGTTCGAGGACGGAGCAGGGCGAGGGACACCCTTTATGGGGACTCTTCCCCCACGCATTGACGCACGCTTATATAGCTTACTAATGACCACACCATACTTGCTTCGGCGGTACAATGCACAAATGTACGATGAACTCTCCACCACGGGGTGTAAAAAGGGCCTAAGTAATGGCCTAATTGCAAGGTTCGAACAAGTGGTTCGTCCTACCCGTTCTAGTAGGAAGTACTAGACTACTACTACTACTTGTTCCTCGGATTATCCAACCTTTTTTGTGTTCCGACCATGCTGCGGTCCCGTAGGAGACGGATATGAGGGGTTCAACTGTATTAATGTTTTACATTGATGTTGAGCGTTCAATCAGCAACATTGATGTTGATATGAAAAAACATAGAATCGAACAAAAAAATGTGGCTTCAATCGCTCCCCACAATAAACCCTCACCCCCTCCTGTTTAGAGGTTATTTTTTTTTTACCTGGGACAACCATTAAATTATTTTTGTTTTACACAACTTCCAATTTAATCTGAAACATTGATGTCTCCTTTAGGTGTTTTAATTGACATCGGTGTCGGTTTGATTTGATTTTTAGCTACAGATGTCCCAACCCTAAATTAAATATAATTCTTATTCACAAAATTGTGTAAGAAAATATTAAAATTAGAATTTTCAAACTGGTCACACAGTCTTAAGCTTAGGTAAAAAATATTAAGTAGTTCAACCCATCAGATTATTAATCCCTTTTTCTTACAATGTTAAAAACAATAGTGCTTCAAAGGAAGAATTCTTCGACTAGCTAAGAAAATAAGTTTTTTTTTTTTCTTTTTTCACCATAAAAGATTTAAAGAAAAGGGGGAAAATGTAATACATAATAAATATTTACAAATAAGGTTAAAATTAAAGTAAAAACAGGTCCTAGTTCCAATTATCTCGTTCGGATTTCCGGGATTCCCACTGTACTTAACTTTATTTGTAAGTACTCTAAGCACACTATTAATATACTTTTGCGAGTCACTCAAATCAAAATTCCAGAGTACTTCAACTGATTCATAAATGTAGTAAAAATAATATTAAAATTAGCTCACTGTATATCCTTGAATTTGGGTGTAGTCCACACCTGGTGCACTATCCTCGTTCAACGACCTTTTAATTCTGAAAATAAAATTATTTCATAATAAATTACTCTCTTAAATATTATTATTAAAATAAGGGGAAGAAATAGGGATAAGAATTAAACCCGTCTCTGGAAATAGAATTATAGATTCCTGCATTTCACTGCAATGCTTTAATAACAGAGCAACTGATGAAATTTAACAGGAGGAAAACTCATAGGACTGAGTATATAGACCCAACCGCTATCAAAGGTTAAATTAATTGATAAATAAATATTGATATTCCTAGCTGTAATTTTGATGAAAATATTGTGGCTTGGGTAGTTTTGTATCCCATGCGAATTAACTCGAAATAAACCTTGAAACCTAAGAAAACAAAGCGCAACCACTGAAGGGTTAATTTACAACAATAATTTGTAGGAATTTTAATAACTTCTATGGAGTTTTTTTGGTTGTAACTAATTATCTTAATGCAAATTAGAAAAAAAATGTTTCTTTATAAACACAAAATAGAAATTTGAGTAAAACACTAGTCCCCACAGTCACCTAATATTCTGTAATAGTACATGTGTGTTCTATTGTTCATATTGACCCAAGCAACAAACAAAGCATATAACAGAAAATTAGTTGTCTTTCAGGGTTGATCAAAGGTGCTACAGAATGGAGAAGATAAAGCAGCCAATTGAGCAGAATAGAAAAGAATAGAATAGAAATTTCTTTATTACATTACTAATATAAAATCAGATGTAATATGTCATCTAATACAATGTAGGCAATTAACAATAAACAATAAATAACAGAGAATAAGCTAAATAAATCAACAAAAATGTAAACAATCTATAAAAATTCAGTAACACGATAACAACATTTCGCAATTAACAATTTTTTTAAATGCCTTTTAAATTGATTTATGGGTAGTCTTTTGATTTCAGGGGGTAATTAATTAAAGCATTGCAGGGCCATGTTATGTGGTGAGTATTTGTGTCGATTGGTTCTGCAGGAAGGTAAAACTAGATTGTCTTTATTTCTTGAATTAAAATGGTGGATGTTTGAAAATTTAGAAAAAGTTTGAAAGATTCTTTCTTACAAATAATACAATGCAGCTACTTTTTACCTAAAACTTGCTTTAGGTGATTTCGCTCTCTTATGAGGGCAGACCTATAAATTGAGGTTAAAAAATGTTCACACAATTTTCAAGTCATCTATTTACATCGTAATTATAAAATATGCTTGTTTTCAACTTTCCAACTGTTCTTTAAGAAAGTTATTTTTGTATTTTAATAATATATTTATAACCTGAACGGAACAGAAAGTGCACAAGGAAGGAAAGATAGCGGAAAACATGCATCAATGCTTCATGGCTTCCATAAATATATTGTTATCTATATAGCCCGGAACGAGTGGCAAACCACGTGCTATGAACTCAGACATTAACTGGACTTGTGATTGCAATCATAAAAACAATGTTATGCCACTACAACTTCTAATTCTCATACTGGCAACAGACCAGGGGGGTCGATTCAGTAACTTTGAAACTTCCATTTCACATGATTATACGTTAAAATTTGCTAAGAAGATGCAAACCCAGCCTGTAAACGTTAATTAGTAACTTCGTTTAAAATTGTTCTTCATGTATCTGTTAGGTTATTTTTATATATATATATATATATATAATTTATTTATTTTTATATAATTACAATAATATTCATTTTACATAAAAGATATACAATATTTTGGAAAATTACAAACATGTTTATCTTTTATTTCGAACTTAAAAATAAATGTTTAATAGCCGCAAAAGCTTTAGCTTGAGCGCGGCTATCGAGTCATACATCTCTTATACATATATTTTTTATTTACATAAATAGATTTTCTTATTACATACGTGTAGTTTTAATTATAAATTTTTAATAATTTGATGTATTTGATGAATATTCTAAGTAGGTAACCAATTTAATTGATCAAATTTCCAATTATACATATAAATAATATTTAATATTTAATATAATATATAATATTAGAAAACAAACAAATAAATATAACACTTCAGACAAATAACTAAATTAAAATTTAAAAATTAATTATTTATTTATATTTGTGGGAGGAAGGTTTAACCATAATATTATTTCCTTTTTATAATTCTTAAAATATAAGTTATTTTTAACATGATGAGGTAATTTATTAAACAAAATATGTGCTCTTGCAACAGCATGACGCTGCATCATAGATGTTCTACATTTAATTGTTTTAACATTTCTATTGATTTTATTCCTTGTTTTCCTATCATGATTAATATAATTTTTTTTTTTCAAAAAAATATTTAAGTAAAATTTGTTTCTTAAATAATTGCTTAATAGTAAGAACAGGAAAATCTTTAAAAAGCTGGTCAGTAGAATACTGTCTAGGTTTTTTAAGAATAGTTTTTATTACGGCTTTCTGTGCTATTTCTAACGAATGTAAATGTGTCGGGTTCGCAGAACCCCACCCAATTATACCGTAGCTGACTATGGATTCAACTAAAGCGTGATAAATTCTTTTCATTAACGCTTCGTTACAGAAATCTCTAAGGCATCTGACATAGTAAATGAATTTACAAATTTTATTAGTAATATTATTAATATGAAATTTCCATGTCAGCGTTTGGTCTATAATAAGACCTAAGTACTTTGTTGTTGACACTCTATCTATTGAAGTACAATCACAGTTAGTTCCATTATTTTTTTTTTTACATTTACAGACGTGAATTTTCAATTTACTGATTTCTTTGGGTAGTCCTTTTTTTGAGAGTGAGAAAGTTATAAAATTAGTTTTTAAAAGAAAAAAAAAAAAAAAGAAAAAAAATAAATTATCAAAAATCAAAGTCGAGATCAATGTTATATAGCATACACGTTATAATTATAAGTATTCTAAATTCTAAACGAAAGTTGAAAGGAGATTGCTCTGCTATCGTTATTATTTAACAATAACAAAATCTTGGTGCAATTCAGCCACAAACAGCACAGGGATCACTTTACAGATTCACTATGCTATACAGGGTGGCCACGATAAACTGGCTCACCCAGTTATCTCTTTTATTTTTTAAGATAAAGAAAAAATGTAAATGGTAACTCACCTTGGATTTTCACGTAGTTTTATAATATGATTTCCAAAAATATTTTTATCTCATAGTTTCAGCGATATCTCTCTCAACTTTGTAATCTTAAATGGTAACCTATATTTTTTATATTTGTTTCTTAAATTAGATTGCTTTTAAAGAAAAATGAGCCTTGAATCAACAAAATCGGTTGAGAATTGACAGAGATATTCAGTTTTCAATGTAACAAAAATGCTATCTAAGTAAGTAAAATATTTAATTAAAAGAAAAAAAAAAATATTTTAATTCTGTTTATATCACTTTGTTTTCCACTTATTAAGGTTAGTTGAATTCATTTACTGATCAAAAGTCAAACCTTTTTCCCATTCCATTCAGGAACATCGTTAGTATGACCTCTTTTGATCAGTGTGTTCACCACCTTCCTTTACTCTACAGTTTCGGATTGGAATGGAAAAAAGGTTTGACTTTTGATCAGTAAATGCATTCAACTAACCTATATAAGTGAAATAACCAGAATTAAGATCATTTCGTTTAATTTGCAATTTTCTTGTTAGAGTACTTTACATACTAAAACAGCATTTTTGTTACATTGAAAACTAAATATCTCTGTCAATTCTCAACCGATTTTGTTGATTCAAAGCTCATTTTTCTTTAAAAGCAATCTAATTTAAGAAACAAATATAAAAAATATAGGTTACCATTTAAGATTACAAAGTTGAGAGAGATACCGCCGAAACTATGAGATAAAAATATTTTTTGGAATTCATATTATAAAACTACGTGAAAATCCAAGGTGAGTTACCATTTACATTTTTTCTCTATCTTCAAAAATAAAAGATATAACAGGGTGAGCCAGTTTATCATGGCCACCCTGTATACAGGGTGGGAAAAAAAAACCGCACTTGTTTGAACACTTATAGCTCAGCTTCTGTAATAGATAGAGACATGGGGATTGCAGGGTCTGAAAACTACATTCTTCTACTTTAAATTTCATATCTATAATTTAAAAAACCATTGGTTGAAAGCCATGCAATGATGGTTTGAAGTAGGGTCTTAAAAAAAGTCGTCCGGGTCCCAGCAAAAGTTGATTGATGCACATCATCCCAGGCACGAAGAATCCTCTTTCGAAGTTCATCAACGTCCTTAATTCTGCCCCCCCCCCTCGTGCACTCTTTGTTTTTACTAACCCCAGACAGAGTAATCAATTGGATTTCGGTAAGGAATGAAGTCTGGGCAATTCTCTTGAAAGAATTGAATTGTTTGCAAGGAGCGATGGGACAGAATACCATCTTGCATAATCCTGTAATTTGGCATTTGATCTTCAATTTCAGGCAACATTGGGCTTAACATATCTCCAATGTTTGTTATAACCAGAGACCTTCAAATGCCTTTTTGCCATGGCGCCATACTAAAATGCCACATTTTGCCTATTTTTCGGTAAAAAGCCACATTTTGCCTATTTTTCAGTAAAAAGCCCCATTTTGCCGATTTTCGGTAAAATGCCACACTTTTTGCCACATTATTAGTAATATTCTAAGGGGTTCTGCTACAACCCATAAAACCAGGTAAGATACGCCCTTGCAGGGCAGGATTACAAGGTGCTGAGGATTCCCCAAGTGACGTGGATTCCTATCTTAGGGTAGTGACACACTTCGTCATTTGGGTAGCGCCACTCGAGTGGTGCTACCCCATCACCAATGAGAATAGAATGCAACCTACCACACGAAGTGGCGCCACACGCCGGGTAGCACTACCCGGTCCACCGTCCCTCTGTCTAGCCACTACCTGCAGGTGGCGCCACCCGGTCAGCCCATTGTTTTCAATTCAACCCGTCAGACGTTGCCATCCAAGCCACTGCCACTCAGTCCCCACTCCTTCAATCAAATCAGGGGCAAACTGCATCCCTCATATAAGTGTCTTTACTGGTCTAACTGTTCTTCAATATTCTTAGCAATTCGTTGAAAGTTCCACACGACATTTGGCAAAAATAAGTGCCATATTGCCACACTTTTTAGTGCCACATTTCATAAAAATAAATGCTACATTTTGAAAGTCTCTGGTTATAACACTGAGGGACTCCTCCCAATTACCTACAAAGAACCCCCCTCCACCATATGGTAATTTATTCTATCAAAACTATAGTACCAGACAACTATTACTACCCGAACAACGGCTTTTTTTAAGACCCTATTTCAAACCGTCATTGCATGGCTTTCACCCAATAGTATTTTAAGTTATAGATATGAAATTTAAAGTAGAAAAATGTAGTTCAGACCCCGCAAACCCCATATATCTATCTATTAACCCTTTGGTGCGGAGTTATTGTTGGTGTGGTTGCTTGGGTGGACGGACGTGTTTTAAAGATGACGCCTACCCCAGACGGGGTTATTTTCACACCTATTTATTTTTCCCCTTCCTTCAACCCTTCACCAATATTTTTATTATTTCTCCTCTCATTATCAATGTACACCAAAACTAATTATTGTTTTGAAATCTATTAACTTGTAACTTTCTTTTGAATATTTTTTTTCATAAAAAAAATGTATTTATCTTTAATTTATTGAGTGACATATATAATTTTTTTGTATTTACTTAAGAAAAAAAAAAAGAAACCTATTTTATATTACAATATATTTAATTTTGAAAAGTGCTTTATATTTCTTTATAATTATTACATTTTATGCTGTAACAACAGACATATATAACATACGAAACAAAAAAAATCCTTACATTAATTTTGCCGACGGCTTCAATCTTTTTATACTTTCATATTATTTTTATTCATCATTTTACGTAATTATATATATTTTTTATATATATATTTATTTATTCCTATTTAATGTATTGTATTATAAAGTACGTACTATAACGATCCCTATTCTGTAACGATAGACATACATAACATACGAAACGAAAAAATACTTACGTTAATTTTACCGACGGCTTCAATTTTTTTATACTTTTATATTCATTTATTTATCCATATTTTTTCGTAATTATATATATATTTATTTATTCTTATTTCATGTATTGTATTATAAAGTACGTACTATATTTTATTCTGTAACGATAGACATACATAATATACGCAATGAAAAAATCTTAACATTAATTTTGCCGACAGTTTCAATCTTTTTATACTTTCATAATCATTTTCTTTTTTTTACTTAATTATATATTCATATTTCATGTATTTTATTGTAAAGTACGTACTATATTTTATTCTGTAACAATAGGTATGATACATACATACATTCATACAGGAGTTATTATAGATTATATAAAAAATTGCTCAACTAGCCCCGCCCTACCCTACAACTGAAGTAACAACATAGGTAGTATCTGAATTTATTTTTTATTTTAAATTGAATAAACACATCTAAACTTTACATTTAAGCATAGTTGTGCACCATCTACTAATGCAACATATGGCAATAAAAGAAAATTAAGAGGTATATTGTGGCCAAAAGTCCAGCTATTCATATCTTAAATGATGATTTATCACACATAGGATTATTTGACATAATATTCATGGAAATTAGCAACTGTCGCTAAAATATTAAATAAAAACATCAATGAAACGAAACCTAAAAAAAAGTGAAATACTTACACATTCCCCAACATATCGTCGCATTTATGATCAAAACGATGGCGATGGTAAACACAGTAATTAAGATGGCACGTATCGCATGTTATTCGGACCACTTCTTTATTCTTGCAACCTTTGGCTGAGCACTTAGTAGTAAGCTGAAACAAAAACATACCATATTTGAAATAAACTAATAATGCGTATATATGCACAAACAAACACACATAAATATAAGGTTAAAGTAGTTGTATTGAAGATGTTAAATAAGTGAAACTAGTGGCCTATAACAGATTTTCTTTGTGGGTATACAAAGGTCTGTGAGTATAAATATGATTAACTAAAACATGGTCTATTGCCAAAATTTTTAATAAACAATAATTGTGTTTCTTTCCATTAACCTCTTTAGTTATAATTATTAAGCAATTATGTTTCTGGACCATCTAATGCAGTACATTCCACTGTAAGTTTTGTTCCTTAAAAGGTCCAAGACATAGACAACCTACATTAGAGATGGTTGCTGTAATGACACCAATTATCAACTAACACTATCTCATCTGACAAGATAGTTGAGAATACTAAAGAAGATCAGTGTACTCTTGCGGTAGTCACAAGAACTATCCAGCCTAGTATCGTGTCAAAACAAATCCAGGAGCTTGCTCCATATTGTATACATAATATTTTGTTGAATACTACCTGATTACAGGAGAATTATAGAGAAGGATGATTAATAATTATATTTTAATTTCTATCGACCTTTGAATTAAAATTCAAAACTGATGCTGGACAGCCCCTAGAGATCCACTTTGATAAGATATACCCTCAACAAGATCATTTCAACTTGTAATGAAGTTCTAGGTCTTCCAGAGGTGACCATGTCTCGAAGGGGGTACGTCCCGACGTATAGCTCCTAATGCTAGAAGCATATTCAAGGGTGTTCATGATGTCCTAAGTTTAGTAGTAGTAGTAGTAGTAGTCTTGCACTTCCTACTAGAACGAATAGGACGAACCACTTGTTCGAACCTTGCAATTAGGTCATCTTATAGGCCCTTTTTACGCCCCGTGGTGGAGAGTTCCAGCTACTTCACACATCATACATTTGTACATTGTTCCGCCGAAGCGAGTATGGTGAGGTCATTAGTAAGCTATATAAGGGAGCATCAAAGTGTGGGGGAAGAGTGCCCCACAGGTGTCCCTCGCCCTGCTCCATCCTCGAACCATAGGTACAAATCACATCATCATGACACGGATTAGACCCACATCAATCCCACAATAAAGAGTGGGGGAAGAGTGCCCCATAGGGGGTGTCCCTCGCCCTGCACCGTCCGCGAATCATAGAAGCAATTTAGAGTATCATGGCCGGGGATCGAACCCAGACCTCGAGTCGCCTCGACTTATTGATAGCTGAGCAAGCGCCTTAAGCCGCTCGGGCACCCTGGCTCCCATGTCCTTAGTTTAAGACACCATGAACAACAGCGGGAACCTATTAACATTTCAACTTATGTTAAACAATTTACAATTTATTTGTCATTTTGACCAGGTTACAAACCTTTCGGTTGCTTCTAGCAGGATCTGACTGGCAATCTCTTTCAATGTGGGCATTTACAGCAATGTCTGGAGCTACTGAACGATTTGAAGGAACAGGTTCGTTACAAAGCGGGCAAACAGGTACCTGGTAATTAATTATTTTTGGTGTAGGGCAGTTGTGAGTTGAGTACGTCATGTGACTTGAACTGAAACAAAATATAAAAAAAAGTTTTACAAAAAAATATAAGTCTTTTATAAACATAAAATTTAAATCTAGGAGTATACCTACAGAATAACAGATAGACAACTTTAAAAAAATTAGTATACTATACTCTTTACACAATTAGTATACTATACTCTTTACACAATTAGTATACTATACTCTTTACACAATTAGTATACTATACTCTTTACACAATTAGTATACTATACTCTTTACACAATTAGTATACTATACTCTTTACACAATTAGTATTAACTTTTGACAGAGCGGGAAAATCGAAAAAATTTGGAGGGGAGCCAATGAGAGCACTGCATTTTGAATTCGAGAAGGTCGGGCCAACTAGGCAAATAAAAAGGTCACTAGCCCCACCCCTCTCACAGGCCTAGTGGCTTTATTTTTTTCCACATATAGATTGGCCAACCTGAGTGTCAAAAGTTAATAATAATTATAAAAAGAGTATAAAACATCCACAGAATTTCATTCTTAGCAGGAGATCTTCAAATAAAATGTAAAACATTCAAACTGAGATAGAAAGTTTGATAGCAGGATAAGGCCATTATTATTTATGAAGAAAGTATCTAAAATTATACATTAAGGTTACAATAAGTAAATAATAATCACCAGAATTGCTTCTGACAGCCATCACACTTCACGGGCAAAAAATCTGAAAAATAAACAAACACAAAAATTACAAAGTAATTTATAAATTATAACGTTACAGAAAAAAATGTATAATTTATTTTTTAAAATTAAACTGATAAAGAGGCTCATATTGTCTCTTTCATTATTATCTCGCATATCTAGATTATCCGTTGTTATTATCTATCTACATTATCTTTTATTATTATCTATCTCAGCCAATTACACCCAAATCACCCTAGGATAGGTCAAGGCCAAAATAAATTCTGATGTGATGTATGCACCTCCATAGTGTAAGAGGTGTGAGGAGATGAAATAAATTGGTAGTTTGTCAAGTCTCACGTAAAAAGGGTTTCGTTGGTATTGTAAACATGAAATTAGTAAAAGGGGGGGGGGGGGGCAACATTTTGATGTTTTTTGACAAAATGGCATGAAAAATTAAACACTTTCCACACATGTTGCATATTTTTGTAATCTACTCTTCAATACCTTTCATTTTATATCACACTCAAAATTTTAAAAAAATCTTTTTTTCCCGTGACAGGAATTAGCCCCCATCTTAGATTTGTACAGCTGATAAATTTGAGTTCGCTATATTTTTCCTGTGCGCGCATCAAAACGATCTTTAATATTGGAAAGTTTCATGTTTTTATCTCTTCAGATTCAAAAGTTATTGGAACATGAACGAAACTATAAGGGTTTCTTTTTTTTGGTTTTACCAACAAAACACTAAAAAAGGATAACCCAGCAATATTTTTCAAATTGACCAAAATTTTATATCATAATTAGAAAATGTGTTTCAATATTTTATATTATCGTCAGTGTTACGAGTTAACATATTACGAGCAAGATCTCTACTAGCTAAATATTTTACAAGCTTTTGAAGACACAAACTAACAGTACAAGGTGGGGGTAGACTAGGGCTGTGTGAGAAGGACTAAGGAAAGATCCAAAGGTAAGGGTGCACCTCTAAGGGAGTATGAAGATCAAAGGTATTAGGACAGTTAAAACAATTGTTTTTAACTGCTTAAAAACTGCTTTTTTTAGGTTTTACAAGATATAGTTACGACAATGGATACAAGATCAATAGAAATGATAAATAAAAAACAAGAAAAATTAGCAATAAATATTATAACTAATCTAGAGCAAAAAAAAAACCCTAAACCCTGGATTAGCTCACCATGCATGGGGAATCATCATGAAAGAGGTGTAGTTCAATAACCAATTGTGTCTTCACACAAACAATTGTAATTGAAAAAATTGACCGGTTTTGGCTGCTCTAAAGCAGCCTCCTTCAGATAATCTAGACGTAACTGCATCGACTTAACACATGGTAACGGTAACTATAGATTAAAATATTAAAATAAAATTAAACACAAATATTTAAACAGATTACAAATTCGAAGTAGTTGTATACATCATTTATTAAATATTTACTTATTTAGTTATCGTTCATTTAGTAATCTGTAATTTATTACAAATACAATAACCAATTTGTATAATTATTATGCTGATATTATAAAGACAATGTCTTCATAATGTAAAAAAATCAAGTCACTACATTAAAACTTATTATTATTAATCATCTCCTACATATCACTATCTAAATTGTTTAATAAAACTAATAGAGATGATTAGTGTGACGTCACACAAGCTTTCGAAAATTTAACTCAGTGTTTGTTATGTTCCTTTTTCTTATCACCTCTTATCAAACCCATGTAAAATGAATGGGAGAATTTTGTCAACTTTTTAAATAATTAATTATTAAATTATTATTGATTTATAAAAGTTTTCACCCTTTGAACATTGTTGTACCAAGTCTTTTTTAACGATTGTAACAAAGAAAACATTAAAAACTTTCGTTTCAGTTATTTAAAATGAGTATTTGTGTGAAGGGTCATATCATCGAAAAAGCTATTTGAGTTATTAATCTTTATACTTGATTTTTTGTATTTCCTGTTGCCATAAAAATTCACAGGGTTTGTTCGTGTTCGTATTGTGTGTCCGAAAATAAATTTTCCTCAAGTTTTGAAACTCAATGAAGTATACTCAGGGTACAGGACTTGTAGAAAGATAGTGATACTTAATCTGCCAGGCAATAAAAGATTATTTGCTAATAATATTTTGTTCCTGGTTACTTACAATGTGCATTATATTTCACTGATGTTGGAACATAATTATATACTATAAAATAGATCACTGGCCAGCCTAGGAAAAAGACGTTGATGACGAGACAAAGACCAGACTGTTTTATTTATTTGTTTATTTATAATAACGAGTATGATAATATAAGATATGAGTGCGTCGCATGTATACTAGTATAAAATTTTGATTAAAAAACTAATTTAATACATTAATTTAATATTACTTAAGTACTCTGACATACTTTTACGAAGAATAGCTTTGTCCTCCAAAAAAATGAAGTATAGATGAAATTTTCATAACCCGCGAGGAGGTGGAAGACATAATATACAAACTAAAATAGAAAAACCATTTAAAAAATAAACAATAAATAAGAACGGACCCGGACGGTATCAATACAATAAAACACACTCACCATAATACTTATTTTAAACCACTAGAAAGGCCATTTTTAATGTTTTCTTATCTTACATTGTTAAAATAGACTTAGTATAATAACATTCAAAGGTTGAAAAGTCTTAGAAATCAGTAATAATTTAATAATTAATTATAAAAAAAGTTGTAAAAATTCCCTCATTCAAATTACATGGGATTGATAACAGGTGATAAGGAAACGGAACATAACAAACCGAATCGAATAAATTTTCGAAAGCTTGCGCCATCTTGTGACGTCATTACTAATCATCTCTATAGATTTTGTCAAATTATTTTTTTTTTTTTCCATTATTAAGACATTACTTACAAAACTTAAGGGAGAGAGCACCTGATGGGAGATAACCTAGAACGTCTCAGAGAGAACTATTCCCGACCAGCCTACAAGCCTGACATCGGACCAGGCTTAAGTGTTTGGCTACTGGGAGGGGAGAAGTGCTTTTTGTAGAACAAAGAGGCCCAGTTGATACTGATTTATGAGAGGAGATAGGCCAAGGGGCCTCAGGTTCATTGAGAAAAGGGGCAGAATGGTACTGTCGTGCCAAACACTAACCTCGTGCCTAACTTTGTTGAAACTGAGTTGGCAATTCTTTAGATTGATACTCCCCTTATAAAAAAAAACAGAGGGGAGTAACATTCTAAAGAAGGTGTACGGAATGTTCTTGTTTAAAATGTTATTCCCCTTGTATAAACAGAAGTGTGATATTCCTTTGTACCAAAGTACATTGGGCTAAACCAGCATTTCCCAACCTTTTTGATGCTGCGACCCTAAAAATGTATACTCAATATTTTCGGGACCCTACCTGGAATATGGTGTACTGCATATTGCATAACCTAAAGATTGCAGGGATATACATGGCGCCTAAAGCCTGAATGCTACTAAAATCATTACTGGATTAGGGAATAGGGACTGTACGCTGATTTTTTTTTTTTTTTTTTTTTTTTTTTTAAACAAGCATGCTCATCATCTTCATTCGGTTAATAGCATTGTTTAATTTGTTTAGTTTTTTATAACAGTTTTATTTTATTACATTACAAAGTGCCATCCTGAACTTATGTTGGTGGGCTGATGATCCTTTGTCAGAAGTTTAATGAAAATAAATGAAAGCTTCTAAGAAATATTATTACTCCTCATTGCAATACCCCTTATTTTGTCACTTTATTTTTATCAACGTTTCAAGTATTTGTTTTTATCTTTTCCTAATAACATTCCTTTATCCTTATGAATTTATCTATATCATTTTATAATTTTTACTTAGTTAAATTCAATTTACATATCTTAATTCCATTGAACTTATTTATATTTTGTGTCTTTTTTAAGTATTTTTTATTTTTGTCTATAATTACAAAGATTTATGGCGACCCTAAAATATTTTGTCGGGACCATAGGGTTGGGAAAACGCTAGGCTAAACATCCTTTTGTCTTAAAAGTTATTTAATAAGTTAACCGAACAGAAACCAAAAGTGGGGAACAGTCATAGGGTAAATTCGGATTGTACGTGCCCCCACTTTGAGGTTAGGTGATAAAATCCCGCATATTAAATTAAAAACCTTAATTTTGTGTACCCTTGAATTTTCTATAGCCGCTCCGCACCGCTTCGCAGTGCTCCGCTCATTTTCTGAAGAAAAACAACCCTCCTGTATTAAACCAGGTAGAGGTTCAACTCGAAGAAATTTCCAGGGCACGTACAATCTGAATTAGCCCAGTCATAGCAATATGGTGTTGCTGGGAGGGGGAAATAAGTTGATAAGACAAGGTGGAGATGATTGCAATGACCCACACCGGTGGGGAAGGGTACCTGAAGGATGTTAGCCAAGATAAGGCAGGGAAGTCCAAAACCAGTACCACAGCAGATAAGAGATTACAAGACCCAACTTGAGATTCTTTACGTGAAATTCATCCAATAGCTACCACTTTTGTTTTTAATCATTTATTATATTTTGTGACGAAGAGGAATCGTCGTCACCGTATTGCTAGACGTAGGTCAATTTTACCTACAATCTTACAAGTTTATGGCTTAGTAGTCTTATGAATGTATTACATCAGTTGATTACCGAGTAGAGGGCAGATTGACATGATGAGCCTTTCAGGATTAACAAGAGTGAAAGCCTGACAAGAAAAACTTTCAATCGCTCCTACTTGCACAAGACATTTATCATTTTTGACAATCTGAAGGTGACGATACGGTCGAGAATTGCTTGGCATGATTTATACATAGGAGAGTTGAAACCCTTTGTCAAAACAGTTCATTCGAGTGAGGACCCACCTACTTTTTTTACAAACTCTTGTTCTTCAGTTTTACCAATCAGTATTCCAATAGCCCCTATTGAAATTGTTTCAAACTATAAGAACACCAATATTTTTCCACTAGGCGCCTCATATTAAAGAAATTAAGGACGAACTCAATACACATTCATTTTAAAGTTTCTATGTTTAATCAGGCAAGTTAATCAAAGTATAAGAAATGTTATCGAGGTAAATAAGACAACTTTTTAAAAATACAATTTTTTATACCAAGATTTAACTCTAGCATAATTTTATAATTAATATTTTAAAAAACAATTTACCAAGCTTGTGGCAGCTGGTTTCAGCGCAGTAGCTACCCAAATTGGGGAATTCCATTTCTGCTATGTAGAGCTGACTCCGGGGTATATAACACAAGCTTCACAAGATTCTATATGAGACCAAAGAGTCAACAATTGACTATTTATTGATTTATTATGATGCAATATTTACTCAGATTTTCCACGTAATGCAAGACTGGAAGAATCTGGAATCGCCTAATTATGACTATATCCGCAACAGAAGCTCTTTTTTTCGAACTCACGCAAAAAACAAAAACGGAAAAAACCTTAGAATAGATAATTAAGAACGACAAGTAATTCAGGAAATAAACTCGACCCAAGTCCATGAAACGGCGAGAATAAACAGCAGTAATCGCAATCACAACATGACATTGAATTAAAGGAGCTGATATTATAAGGGGGAAACTTATCAGGTGTGCCAATCTAAATCGCAAAAATATCTCGTTCTTTATTAAGTCGGTGAAGTTCAATGAAACGGAACATTAGGCGGCCTTATAGTTACAGAGAGTGTCGCCATAAAAACCGGCTACAATTTACCTAGTTAAGGCTACCCGGATAATTATTATTATTTTTAATGAATTTAAATTTTAATTTTCTAGGCATCTTAAATTAAAAAAATCAATTTAGTTTCATGAAAAACCATTTTTTCCTTGGGTCCAAAAACGGGCCACTACATTTTTTCTGTTTGGGGTAATTCTGTTGTGTTGAGAAAGGCTTCAAAAACTGAGGGGAGGCATCCAAGAAGAGTGGAGTCGATTTATAAAGCAGCGGTTTCAATTTTTCATGTCATTACTTCGCGCTTAGAATTGACCTGTTGCCCGTTAATGATAACCACTTACAAGGCCCTCAGAATTACGGGCAGGGCCGTTTCTACTAATAGGCAAGACTAGGCGGCCGCCTAGGGCGGCAAAAGGAAGGGGAAAAAATTAATGTTTAATCAAACAGCGAAAAAAATAGCAAATTAATAGAGAAAAAATAGGTCCGAGCCAACTCAGACAAACTTTCTCATGTACGAGTTTATAATTACTTAGCCCAGTGTATCCATTTATTAGTTTTCGTATGTAAATTTCATTATTATTGAACATTTCATCAAAATTTATCATAAAAATAACTTCTCCTGGGCGGGGAATCGAACCCGGGCTCTCTCCGTCCGTGTTTTAATTTATTTTCTCAGGAACTATATTTGTTCCGGGAAAACACCTTGTATCGTTAGATTCGTATTTAAATGAACTACATTTTTGAATTATTTAAATCAAAATCGTCGGAATCTTTTTCGAGAAATAATTTTTGTCACGTTTTTTCTGAGTTTTTGGTAGGTAGCGCCCCTAAATTTGGAGCTAAAATTCATTTTTCGATTTGGCCTCGGGTTATGATTTTTCTGGACGTGTATGCCAAATCTCGTCAAAATCGGCCCATTAGTTTAGGCTCCAGGGGTCTGCACAGACGACAGACAGACATTTTTTTGAAAACCACTTTTTTTCAAATTGGATACTGCTCTAACCCACTGTAGCCCTGGAGAAGCCTCATCTTTCCTAAAGGACAGCTTTCTGTTCTGAACTTTCAGGAATAAGTAATCAGATACAAAAATGTGCAAAATCTGAATACGTGCTGAACTATCTGTGTCAAAGCAAGTTAAAAAATAATTTCCTAATTTGTTCGTTGTTCATTGTATCCTTTTACGAAGAACTGAAGAAGGGGGAGGGTGGCAGCATTATTAAATTCTCGCCTGGGGCGGCAAAATACCCCCCCCCCCCCAAGGGCATGTTAATCAGGGCAGAATGCCCTGATTACGGGCTGATCAAGTAAGGAACGCTTTTTTATATCCGGAACCAAGAAGCCGAGCTCGAATCCTTACAATTAAATTAAAATTCTACATTAAATTATTATTAAATATTTCCTGTAACCCATAATACAGTCCATAAAATATTTAACGAATATATGTATAGAATGCACGACCATTAATAAATTTGAGTGGAAGAGAAATTCCAAATTTCGCTGGGTACAAAAGTTATGACTTAAGGCCCCCGCAGACGACCGACAATAAGTCGGTGGGAGACGGAACGAATAGAATCAATTGAAACAGGTAACAGGTGGAAGGTGGAACCCCGCACACGGCCCTACTTTTTGTCGGTAGCGAAAGTCGTGAGGTTCTATTTTTTGACCGATCCGATTGTCAGTGGAGGGGATGGACATGCTACACTATGGCGTCACGAACACCACCGACTTTATGTCGGTCGAGCAGTCTGAGCCCGGGGAATCACGGAAAAAATGCCCACGGAAAAAAACCCAGGAAAAAATGCCCACGGAAAAAATGCCCACGAAAAAAATTCCCACGGAAGAAATATCCAAAATATAATTTTTAAATGTCATAATTTTAAAATTTCATTCAAAATATAATTTTGAATGAAATAATTTTAAAAAAATATTATAAAACATATTAAAATTGGTTTTATAATTTTATTATTTTTTTAATTTATAAAATACCGTTGTTTAGGTTTAGTCTCATCGTTTATAAGCACAAAATGAGTCAGTCTCAATTATCATTTTCAATTTTTTAATTTTTTAGTATATTTTAAAATTCAGGTACCATATTAATTTATTTTGTATTATATTTATATATTTCACTAAAATTTGCGTGATACCAAAATTTAAGTGAAAGTGGCGCGGGTCCTCTGTCTGGACAATATGGCCACAGAATTGAAGTATAATCACGTACGATGTCAAACAGTGACTGATTCTCTTGAAAAGGAAAAAATGTTGCTAGAATTTTATTTTTTAAAAAGACTTTTCCTCCGTGGGCATTTGTTTAATAAAATTTGGAAGGTAGGTCATATAGACTTAATTAGTCTATAAGTTTCAACCGTCTGTGCTCATTGATTTTTCTTCCGAAATCTGTACCATCCTAACATTAGTTTCGACTTTTTTTGGATTTACAAATCTTGGTAGAGATTTTATTTCAAAAGAAATTAATTAGAAGGTGTAGTTGAAGCGAGCGTAGCGAGCTTCCTACATTCAACGAAATATGCTCCGTGTCTGTCTGTCTGTCTGTCTGTCTGTCTGTCTGTCTGTCTGTCAGTAACGTTTACGCGTGTGACGATAACTTGAGTAAAAGTTGACCGATTTAGTTGAAATTTGGTATACATGATCCTCTTACTAATACTCAGGCTAAGTTCGTTGGACAGCGTGATCCGTCCATGAGTTCGCGCGCAACGCTCGCGTAAACGAGAGGTACAAAAATTAAATTGGAATTTCAGGACGGGAAAAGATTCTATCATCATTTACTCGATGAGACGAACATTTTTTTCAAATAACATTTTTTACTAAAACCAACAGCGACACCGCTATGACTTAATAAAGATCGCTAAAACTATTAAAGCGGACCTAAACGTTTATAATAGAGAAAACAACCTTTTTACCGATATATTACGTTCTAACGAAACGATTTTAATAAAACTTCATATACACCATCTAATGCACAATTGAAACAGGTATGCAAAATTTCAATTTGATACATGCAGTAGTTTGTTTGTAGCAAAGAGATACAAATTATAAATATTGAAATAGTGATGTGTGGTTAGAAGAATAGTAAGAATGCGGGGTGGTTCCCTTACTACTAGCCGCTGCACTACTACCAGACCCATTATCTATCAACTCATCATGATTCACAATAATCTTTTTTTTTCAATATTCAATACATATTTATTACTATACGCTCGCTTCAATGATAGAGCCACGCGATGCCTAGTTAGTTTTGTGTTTAATTGAAGCGAGCGTAGCGAGCTTCCTACATTCAACGAAATATGCTCCGTGTCTGTCTGTCTGTCTGTCTGTCTGTCTGTCTGTCAGTAACGTTTACGCGTGTGACGATAACTTGAGTAAAAGTTGACCGATTTAGTTAAAATTTGGTATACAGGTTCCTCTTACTAATACTCAGGCTAAGTTCGTTGGACAGCGTGATCCGTCCATGAGTTCGCGCGCAACGCTCGCGTAAACGAGAGGTACAAAAATTAAATTGGAATTTCAGGACGGGAAAAGATTCTATCATCATCTACTCGATGAGACGAACATTTTTTTCAAAATACATTTTTTACTAAAACCAACAGCGACACCGCTATGACTTAATAAAGATCGCTAAAACTATTAAAGCGGACCTAAACGTTTATAATAGAGAAAACAACCTTTTTACCGATATATTACGTTCTAACGAAACGATTTTAATAAAACTTCATATACACCATCTAATGCACAATTGAAACAGGTATGCAAAATTTCAATTTGATACATGCAGTAGTTTGTTTGTAGCAAAGAGATACAAATTATAAATATTGAAATAGTGATGTGTGGTTAGAAGAATAGTAAGAATGCGGGGTGGTTCCCTTACTACTAGCCGCTGCACTACTACCAGACCCATTATCTATCAACTCATCATGATTCACAATAATCTTTTTTTTCAATATTCAATACATATTTATTACTATACGCTCGCTTCAATGATAGAGCCACGCGATGCCTAGTTAGTTTTGTGTTTAATTGAAGCGAGCGTAGCGAGCTTCCTACATTCAACGAAATATGCTTCGTGTCTGTCTGTCTGTCTGTCTGTCTGTCTGTCTGTCAGTAACGTTTACGCGTGTGACGATAACTTGAGTAAAAGTTGACCGATTTAGTTAAAATTTGGTATACAGGTTCCTCTTACTAATACTCAGGCTAAGTTCGTTGGACAGCGTGATCCGTCCATGAGTTCGCGCGCAACGCTCGCGTAAACGAGAGGTACAAAAATTTAATTGGAATTTCAGGACGGGAAAAGATTCTATCATCATCTACTCGATGAGACGAACATTTTTTTCAAAATACATTTTTTACTAAAACCAACAGCGACACCTCTATGACTTAATAAAGATCGCTAAAACTATTAAAGCGGACCTAAACGTTTATAATAGAGAAAACAACCTTTTTACCGATATCTTACGTTCTAACGAAACGATTTTAATAAAACTTCATATACACCATCTAATGCACAATTGAAACAGGTATGCAAAATTTCAACTTGATACAAGCAAAATTCTTTGCATAGTGACGAGATACATTTATAATAATTGTTTAAAAGCTACCGCGGGTGGTGAAGATTGTTATAGTCGTACAGTGTATAGGTTTGTTTAGGATGTAAAGCTTTGTACCGAGTACCCCCACTCTTCCCAACACTACCCTCTTCCACTTATCTTCAACTATGACATTCATCATGATTAATAAATTTCAATATTCAGTATTTCATTGCAATACGCTCGCTTCAATGATAGAGCCACGCGATGCCTAGTATTTAATATTTTAAAATATATGCTAGCTTATTAGAATGATGATTGCCATACAAATCTCTATAAAGGCTATATATTACTAGGCATCGCGTGGCTCTATCATTGAAGCGAGCGTATAGTAATAAATATGTATTAAATATTGAAAAAAAAGATTATTGTGAATCATGATGAGTTGATAGATAATGGGTCTGGTAGTAGTGCAGCGGCTAGTAGTAAGGGAACCACCCCGCATTCTTACTATTCCTTTAACCACGCATCTCTATTTCGATATTTATAATTTGTATCTCTTCGCTACAAACAAACTACTGCATGTATCAAATTGAAATTTTGCATGCCTGTTTCAATTGTGCATCAGATGGTGTCTATGAAGTTTTATTAACATCGTTACTTTAGAACGTAAGATATCGGTAAAAAGGTTGTTTTCTCTATTATAAACGTTTAGGCCCGCTTTAATAGTTTTAGCGATCTTTATTAATTCATAGCGGTGTCGCTGTTGGTTTTACTAAAAAATGTTATTTGAAAAAAATGTTCGTCTCATCGAATAGATGATGATAGAATCTTTTCCCGTCCTGAAATTCCAATTTAATTTTTGAACCTCTCGTTTACGCGAGCGTTGCGCGCGAACTCTTGGACGGATCACGCTGTCCAACGAACTTAGCCTGAGTATTAGTAAAAGGATCATGTATACCAAATTTCAACTAAATCGGTCAACTTTTACTCAAGTTATCGTCACACGCGTGAACGTTACTGACAGACAGACAGACAGACAGACAGACACGGAGCATATTTCGTTGAATGTAGGAAGCTCGCTACGCTCGCTTCAATTATATTCTCGTATATTCCTATTGAAATTTACCGAGAAAAGATCATATAATTTAACTCCTTAGTTAGTAAGATAATGAAAGTTAAAATTCATAATGCCTCCGATTTTTTTCTTGAGACATTTTTTTTAGTAAATGATATTTTAAGTTTTTAGAATTATTTGTTCTAAAATCGGGTTTACTTTCTATTCACTGTTAAACTGAACACTAGATTAAACTAGCCTAATCCTGAATATTTATGGTTTTCTAGACAGGAGTGGGCGAACAAATCGTAATCCTACTGTTGCATCTGAACTTTGTCGGTATACTGATGGAATCACGGAAAAAATGCCCACGGAAAAAATGCCCAAGGAAAAAAAACCCAGGAAAAAATGCCCACGGAAAAAATACCCACGGAAAAAATGCCCACGGAAAAAATGTCCAAAATATAATTTTGATATGTCATAATTATGTCATAATTTTGAAAGTTCAAAATCAACTATTCAAAATATAATTTTGAATGAAATAATTTTAGCAAAATATTATAAAACATATTAAAATTGATTTTATTATTTTTTTAATTTATAAAATACCGTTGTTTAGTCTCATCGTTTATAAGCACAAAATGAGTCAGTCACAATTATCATTTTCAATTTTTCAGAAATTCAGGTACCATATTAATTTATTTTGTATTATATTTATGTATTCCACTAAAATTTGCGTAATACCAAAATTTAAGTGAAAGTGGCGCGGGTCCTCTGTCTGGACAATATGGGCACAGAATTGAAGTATAATGACGTACGATGTCAAACAGTGACTGATTCTCTTGAAAAGGAAAAAATGTTGCTAGAATTTTTTTTTTTAAAAAAAAGACTTTTCCTCCGTGGGCATTTGTTTAATGAAATTTGGAAGGTAGGTCATAGACCTAATTAGTCTATAAGTTTCAACCGTCTGTGCTCATTGATTTTTCTTCCAAAATCTGTACCATCCTAACTTTAGTTTCGACTTTTTTTAGATTTACAAATCTTGGTAGAGATTTTATTTCAAAAGAAATTAATTAGAAGGTGTAGTTAGTTTTGTGTTTAACATTTTAAAATATATGCTAGCTAATTAGAATGATGATTGCCATACAAATCTCTATAAAGGCTATATATTATTATATTCTCGTATATTTTTATTGAAATTTACCGAGAAAAGATCATATAATTTTACTCCTTAGTTAGTAAGATAATGAAAGTTAAAATTCATAATGCCTCCGATTTTTTTCTTGAGAATTTTTTTTTAGTAAATGATGTTTTAAGTTTTTAGAATTATTTGTTCTAAAATCGGTTTTACTCTCTATTCACTGTTAAACTGAACACTAGATTAAACTAGCCTAATCCTGAATATTTATGGTTATCTAGACAGGAGTGGGCGAACAAATCGTAATCCTACTGTTGCATCTGAACTTTGTCGGTATACTGATGGACATATTCCTTTAGTACCTGTGGTAATCCACGGTTTATGACCCCTCTGGGGAAATGTCCTGATTGTCCTTGGTCTGTTATTATGTTTAAACTTATCTTTTGACTTACGCGGTTTCATTGATGCTTAATCTTTAGGAAAGTATGAACGCTTCAAGGAAATACTAAACCAATATAATTTTTAGTAAATTTTATATTTAAATGTAAGCCTAAGTTTAACACAGCATTCTTTTGTCTTTCGTATAAAATTATTTATCCATGTTAGAACTAGTACTGTTTTGAGTCTGCCTTCAAATTTTATCAAACTCAAAAAAGTTGATATTTGAGATATTTTTTATGTTTTCGAATTAAAAAGAATCGAGTACGGGGGCACCTCGGAACATTTCCTTAGCTTGGAGGCCACTAAATTGGTCTTTTATATTGGTTCCTTATTTTTTACCGCTTCCAACGATATCCCATACGCCATACTTATGTCAAAAACGTATTTATACTTTCGGTTAATTTAATTCTATATTATATTTATTTCCTCTTGAAAATGGAAATTAATAAAATGTTTTTTAATGGTCTCTTATAGATAAGGTTACCTTAATGTACTTTAAAATTAAACATTAAGTACACAGAAATGTATGGAAATTATAAAAACTGTAACTTCTGTGATCACATCTCCTTATTTACATCCATTGATTAAATATTAGTCAACGTCGTTTAAATTAATAACTTTTTTTTTTCAACTTACTTGTATATAAGGTCTATAGTTTATAGGGTATATAATATTTATAGTAATCAAAATTGCTATTTGAAGCATATAGAATAGCAAGGTTGATTACTTTATTATATACCCTATAGAACTTAAAGAAGATCTTAAGTCCCGTGGCCCAGGGTACCGTTACTTTTATAGTAATATAACTGCAAAAATACAACACCCCTAATGGCTATTCCATTTAAAAATAGGTTAAAATTTGTTAGCGTTAACAATAAACTAATTATACAAATTTAAAAACTACCATTAAACATTAAAGTTTAATTATTTTGGACATTTCTTTCGTGGGAATTTTTTTCGTGGGCATTTTTTCCGTGGGCATTTTTTCCGTGGGTATTTTTTCCGTGGGCATTTTTTCCTGGGCTTTTTTTCCGTGGGCATTTTTTCCGTGGGCATTTTTTCCCTTTAGTACCTGTAGTAATCTACGGTTTATGACCCCTCTGGGGAAATGTCCTGATTGTCCTTGGACTGTTATTATGTTCAAACTTATCTTTTTACTTACGCGGTTTCATTGATGCTTAATCTTTAGGAAAGTATGAATCCTTCAAAGAAATACTAAACCAATATAATTTTTAGTAAATTTTATATTTAAATGTAAGCCTAAGTTTAACATAGCATTCTTTTGTCTTTTGTATAAAATCATTTATCCATGTTAGGAACTAGTACTGTTTTGAGTCTGCGTTCACATTTTATCAAACTCAAAAAAGTTGTTTACCGTAATGGAGGGCATCCGGGCAAGCACAGAATGGATCAAACCACTAATTGTATTTATCAAAATTATTATTCAACAACATATACCTATAATATGTATTAACATATTAGTATAAGGATCTTTCAAGCCAAAAATCATTTGAACCAACATTAGTGTATACGATCCTAGCTTCACAGTACCTTACATCCAGTAAACTTGGAAGCATTATGATCGTTCTGTAGAGAGATATTTTTTATGTCTTCGAATTAAAAAAAATCGAGTACGGGACACCTCGGAACTTTTCCTTAGCTTGGAGGCCACTAAATTGGTCTTTTATATTGGTTCCTTATTTTTTACCGCTTCCAACGATATCCCATACGCCATACTTATGTCAAAAACGAATTTATACTTTCGGTAAAAATTTGTTAGCGTTAACAATAAACTAATTATACATATTTAAAAACTACCATTAAACATTAAAGTTTAATTATTTTGGACATTTCTTCCGTGGGAATTTTTTTCGTGGGCATTTTTTCCGTGGGCATTTTTTCCGTGGGCATTTTTTCCTGGGCTTTTTTTCCGTGGGCATTTTTTCCGTCTACCGAGCCCGGGGTCCGTCCTTTTCTAACGTTCTACATTTTTGTAAGTTTTTTTTTGCAAATATTTGTTTTAACAATGGAGATCGAGCCGGAAGTTATAATTTGTGAAGTGGGGAAGAGACCTTCACTCTATGATACGTCCTTGTCTATATATCGCGACAAAAATGTGAAGAAAAAGCTGTGGGATGAAGTTTGTCGTGAAGTTATTCCAAACTGGGGACTTATGAACCACGATGAAAAAAACAAAAATGGTAAGTTTAATTTTTTTTATAAAAAGTTTTAGTTGTATGTATAACTCAAAGAAATTTATAGAGTAGACATTATGTGTATCAGAGGTAAAAGATATTATGTGCTAAACGTTAAATTTTTCGGGAGAGCTATTTGAATATTTTATTTACATATCTTCTTAAATTTTGCACTTATTAACACTCTTTTTAAACTTTTTTTTATGGCATAGTACATAAAGTTTACACATATTATTTTAGATTTTGCTAATCTTTATTAATATAATATATTAATAATTTATTTATTATATTTAAAATTATATTCACAGATTTAAATTTGGTTATACTGCCAAGGAACAGACCCTTGCGGTGACGTGAAGTAATTAGCGAAATATGTTCGTACTTCCAATCCTCTTAACATTTCCTCGGATAATTGAACACGCGCTGTTGTGGGTCAAGTTTTCGAGAGGGAAAAGGTCTCATGACGTATGATGAAACAGCATAAGCTTCATCGCCTACAAACACAAATGGCATCATCATGAGGGAGTCGCCGTTTTCTGGCAGAGATATATGGCCATTTTCTATAATTTTAGATAGCGTACAGTTTTTGAATATTGTATTAGAATGACTAAATTTTCTAAAAGCACCAACGTCGATATAGGTAAAACAGTAATGCCCGTTTACTACAGCTAACAGTACTAACGAGAAAAACGATTTATAATTGAAGTAGTTTGAAGCGGAGTGGGAAGGCATTTTCAAGCGAATGTGCTTCCCATCCACCTCACCTAAGCAGTTTAGAAATTGGGTTTTAGCATGGAACATGCTTTAGCCTTGACCTAACTACCAAAAAGTGTCACGTTTTTGGGGAACGCGTATGTGTGACGCGGAAGAGTTACGAAATTTTCTAATGATTTTCAAGTACAATCAAGTCGTTTCTAGGGAAATGAAACATCATTAGTTTTCAACTAAGAAAAATCGTTCTCCATTCGTTGGAAAGCTCTCGATTTATCTTGCATTTCTTTCGTACTTGTTCTTGGTATTTCTGTCGTCATGTTATAATTATTTATGTTATTAATGGATGCTAAAGCATGTTCCATGTTTCTTGAATTTTATCCACGGGCCCTAAGTAATAACATCCGGGGGTTCTGGGGGTCTCCCCCAGCGGGGCCAAGGGGCAGAGCCCCTTGCGAGGCCCGAAGGGCCGAGTTTTTAGAACATTTTATCTGCGATGCTAGTCCAACGTTCGTGAGTAAATTCTGGGAATGAGTTTAGATACAAGCAGTCCCATATAGCTGTACACGTCTCTTTTACCATGCTCCGTATTGTAGATACACCAAGTAAGTACTGGAAGTGCAATGAAATAAACGAATCCCCACTGGCCAAGTATCTGTAACGAATAAATAAATTACAAAATATATATATATTTTTTACTTTTCTGTTTTAGCTAAAGAAATTAAAAAAAATGGAGCTCGCTGAGAGACTGTTTTCGGCGGGAGTTAAGTATCCACAAAAACATGCCTTCGGGAAGTGCAGCGAGGAAAAAAAGAAAATCCATCTTCTTTGACCAGCTCTTATTTCTGGAACCATTTACAAAAATAACAGGGATCGAATCATCTGCCAGTACCCCACCTCCTGGTCATAAAACCTCATCCTCTCCCTGCGAAACACCTCCTACTACAACCAGCCTGCCCAGTACTAACAAACAAAAGCAAAATATTGATGAAGATATCGTAAAAGCGCTTGATCAAGGGAACATCGTTCTTGAGAACTATGCTAACCAGGTCAATGCAAGAAGTAACAGAATCTACGATGCTGATGAGGCATTTCTTCTTTCACTCTTGCCTACATTCAGACAGCTTGACGGAGATCAAAATATGCTATTAAGGTCAGAAATAATGCTAACCATAATAAGGTTTAAACAATCACAAAGTAAAGTGGCCGGATAACCCCCGTCCTGTATTGACCTAAGCTGTTCAACGGGACTAAAAAAAAAACAAGTAAGGCGCGCTTCAAGTAAGTACGTGGGGCGATAATCGCCGGTTTCTGTACATTAAAGTTAAAATTATTAAGTGTAATATAATTACACTAATTTTAATAGCAATATTCTTTTTCTACTCTTCAAGACCTTTAAATTGATGTATAACATGTTATGGTAACTAAAACAATGTTTAGTCACCCGCCATATTGGAAATTTTAATAATTGCATATTCTTTTTCTACACTTCAAAACCTTTAAGTCGATGTATAACATGTCATAGTTACTAAAAACTTTTTTTAGTCGCCCACCATACTGGCTGCCATCTTGAAAATAATAAGTTTGAAATATCCAAAATGTGTCCAGTTGTCTCAAATTCCGAGATGCACCTGTGTGCCGAATTTCATGTTCTTAGCTATAGTAGTTTATGACTTAAAACAAGCAACGGACAGACAGACAGACAGACCCGTTATTATAAGGTATCTTTTTTACTTTGTACAGAAACCTAAAATTTAAAAAAAAAAAAAAAATAATAATAATCACAAAGGCAGTATTGTGCAGGAATGCAATACTCTTCCCATTTTGGAGGGATGGAGCACATTGCACAACAATCGTATTCTACTCTAATACGACCTCAGAGTTCTGGCCTTGTTCGCCAGGCGTTTGTAAGTCCACCACCTCCTTAGAGTTCTAGTCTTGTTCGCCAGGCTTTGGCTGGCTAGTCCACCTCCTTAGAGTTCTAGTCTTGTTCGCCAGGCTTTGGCTGGCTAGTCCACCTCCTTAGAGTTCTAGTCTTGTTCGCCAGGCTTTGGCTAGTCCACCTCCTTAAAGTTCTAGTCTTGTTCGCCAGGCTTTGGCTAGTCCACCTCCTTAGAGTTCTAGTCTTGTTCGCCAGGCTTGAGGTCTTGTTTTGAGGTTGAGAGGTTGGATGACTTGGAAACACGGGGGGGGGGGGCGATAGGGGCGATCCCCCCCCCTAAGACCATTTTTCATAAATAATAATAATAATAATAATAATAATATTCTTTATTTCCATTAATTAATGATTTTCCTTTTTTTTTACAATAACTTCACAATTACTATTTTTTTTTCTTTTTTTTTTAATAACATTTTATATGTAGGTACATATGTACATAATACACATAAGATAATATAAGCAGATAATCTTGTTTATACATACATATATATATATATATATATATATATATATATATATATATTTATTTTTATTTTTTTAATTTATTGTGTAAGTTTGAATTAATGAGAGCCCTCAATAGCTTATCCAGCTAGAGCGGGGGCTCTGCCATGGACAGTGTAGCACCATACCGAAAACATATTATAATTAGACATATTTAAAGATTATTAATTTATGAGATTATTAAAGAGAAATATAAAAAATACAATAAATCATATCTAGTTAGTAACAAGGTGATGAACTTTGGTTAGACAGAGTTAGATGTAATCAACCGACTGATAAATGTTATAGTGTTTAAATTATTAAATATTATATTATAGAAGTATTACATTTTATTATGGATGTTTGTTTATTATATTATAAATATTACATTATATTATGATTGGGATTGATTTTATTTTTGTTGGGGTTTTTGTTAGAAAATATATAGAAAAAACTTTAGTTGGTATTAACAGTTTAGTAAACTTTATTTTGTTATTAAATAGTTGATTAGCTGCATATGAATTAGAATTTGAATTTAGAATTTACAGGACACAAATAAAGATCTATTCGACGAGTTTCACTGTAGAAGGTTTTAGGGTTGGGATCCCTGTTTTAGATGTGAATTTAAAGCCCTTTTAAATGCTTTAAAGGACTTATTTTTCTTGAGGCTGGCTGGTAACCCATTATAGAGTACGGGACTGCTATTATAGATGTACGTATATGGGATCCCGACTATCTTATTGCCTTTCTTTTTTTATCAAGCTTTGGTCTTTTAAGTAAGTGTTTTGTTAGGGGAAATGTCAATGTTGGGGTCAATTTTTATGGGCCTAAGATTTAGTAATTAATTGTGTTTTTTGACCCTAAACATAAGCTGAACACATGGTTACACTTAAGCTCCGAAGACACTGCTTGCGTAGGTAACAATACCCCTCAGTGTTGCTTGAGATAGAAAAGAGTGACGGTGACGACTACCATTTTCAGAACTTCAACACTTCCATCTCTTCCCAGCTCACAACTATCAGGCCTGATATTTTATCTTTTATATATTTAAAATCAACTATTAATTCCAAACTTAGTTAATTGTCATATTTATAATTATTATCATATTTATTATTATTATTATTATCATATTTATATTTATAATTTGTCCTCTTCCGAACAAGAGGCAGATGTCTCTACTGATCAGGGGCGGAACCACGGGGGGGGGGGGATTCCCCTCCCAAAATACATCAGAATTACGAAAAAATATTTGCAATGATTTGAAAATACATCTGAAGAAAGCTGTGAACAATGTTACAAAAATTCAGCAGAATAATTTTAAACAAACTTTAAGTTGAGAGCTTTTTTTTTTTTTTTTTAGCTAAAAAGGCATAAAATTCACCTTTTTGAAACTAATTTTCTTAAATTTTCCGGGGGAGGCCCCCTGGACCCCCCTTAGGGCTGTAGGCATTATACATAGACATGGCTCCAAAAGGTTTTTAGGGATCGCCCCCCCCCCTCCCTAAGAAAATTGTCTGGATTGAACTATCGGTGCCTCTACCTCATCCAAACCTCCAATTCACAACTGTCTAAACTAAGGACACCATGAACACCCCTGATGATGCTTCTAGTATTAAAAGCGAAACTTCAGGACGTTAAATCTTTGAGACGCGGTCGCCACCGGAAGACCTAAACTTCATTATAATTCTAACCGCGGAAGTGTACGAACATTATTAACTATTTATCAGAATGGAGGGAAAATCCTCAGGGTGTGCAGGCTTGTCAACAGCGATAATTGAAAAACTTGGGGAGGTCCCCTAGATGCTGGCAGGGCATAAACTGATCAAAAAACCTGATCTCTGTATGACGGGTTTAGTAATAGTAGTAGTACCAAGTAGGATATTCATGTTGACTGTGTTCAATGGTGCTTTAGCAACCTCTTTTACAAGTTAGACCTCTTTTCAGATTTACCTTTACCATTGCCATTAAACTAGCCTACCCAATATACTTTTATTTTTATTTCAATGTTTACTTTTATTCCCAGAGCATTTCATCATAGTTCGGAAAAAGCCAAATCTGAAATATCCTTGTTTTGTTCCTTTCATAAACCAACCTAACTTTAATAAACATTTGGTTTTGAATTTTATAATTACTTCAAATAATATCTAATCTAATTTAAAGAAATGATGGAAGCAAGTTTGTTTTTACAGTCCACACATTCATATACAGGGTGTCCCAACTTAAGTCTGCCAAAAAGAAGGGGCATATAGGGGACCCTAAAAGGATTCAAAAATGTTATATTAATCATGTCCTTTCGGGCTTCGTTTTCTGACTGGCGCCATTTTTAAAAATTTTGGGCTAAGCTTATTTTTTTACACTTAAACAAGTGTATCTCGAGAATAAAGCGGGATAGCTCATCATTTTAGGTATCGTTGAAAACCTAAAAACATTTGCTAAAGGAAATATTATTATCAATTTTCATTTATTTTTATTCCTTCTGGTTCAAATTTAGCTCAAAATGTCTTTTTTTTAAAAAAATCAAAAAATAAAGAAATTTTTGACGGCCCATAGTGCTTAAACTAGTTACATCTTGAATTGTCCAGGCAATGTAAAAACTTCTTTATTTAATAACCTTTTCAAGGATAAAAATTTCCCTATTTAACATACAATAATATGGGTATAGCAAAATAATTGTGCACAATTTCGGGTTTTGATTTAAAAATAGTTAATGTTTAAAATATTGTTATTATTGAGTGATAGTTAATCAAATAATTTTAATCAGCAACTAGTTAATTAGTAACTATTAGAGAAGAGAATATTCTAAAAAGCATTTATGCGTAAGGAGAATGTTTAATAATATATGTGCATCTTCCTTGAGTTGTGACAGAAGGGAGGAGGGGAGTACTGTTATGAAAATTAGTTAAAAACTGAGTGAGTATACTTAACCCACAATTCAATAATGCAAGGGCGGTTTAGTCTACCTATAGCATGAAATTTTCTTCTCATTTTGTTTTAACAAAATCTATTTTAATTTAGGTACTTTATTTCACCTAAGGGCATAATCTAGTCTACTTCACTGTTGGCTTATTCAGTATAGCTAATAGACTTAATTCAAGCAACAGCTAATATAAGTAAAATATTGCCCGACCTTAATTAAAAATATATTAGTAAAGAAATGTTTATTCAGTAGTTTCTCTTGGGGATACGAATAAAAAATAATTTTTACTATTCCGGCCCTAGGCCCTTTACCTGAGGCATATTGGCCAAATCCATGCCTCATGGCCCAGGCTGTAAGTTACCAGCAACGGCCTCAAGTCTCCCAGCAACTGAGCCAAGTCTTCCAGCAACACACTCCTTATCCCAGACCTCTGGCTCAGCGAGCCTGTCTTAACTCCCTTTGATTTTACGGTGTTGTTCATTCTGTAGCATATTATATACTAATTGAAACGAATCATTTATTTAAATATGAGCCATTAAGCTCGTGGCAACGGGATTAACGGCTCATATTTAGAAAAAAAAGTAAAATTAAGTAAATTCATTTTGATAAGTTATTATATCTATTTAAAGCCCAACAAATCAAAAACATTTATTTTAATTGGAATAAAAGTGGTTGCCTTAGTTGGTAATTGCAAATAATTTCATGGGGAGTCGTCGGGAAACTAATCGATTATAGGTTTGTTCCAACCACTCTTCAAACTGGTTTGGAACTGTACGACGCATGCGCATTTGGAAAAAAGAGTTCCAACGAGCCCAAACTCAAACTCTGACTGACTCCGACTGTTAATCGGCTGTTCCAACCACGCTCTGATTGAATCACGGATTAGTTTGGAACCAGTCAGAGCAGTCAGCGATCGGCGGCAGGGACTAGTAGTTTGGGATTGAGTTTGGGTGAACAGAAACGTAACCTTCCGCTCCGCTTCATTGTTTTTGTTTTGATTTCGCTCGCCTATTATAATTATTCTCCTTTCTTGCGAATCAACTGTTCTTTTTAAAATGTTTTTGTACGAATTTGACGATGAATTTTTGTGCATATAATTGGCATTTTCTAGATATTTCTGAAAAAAATAAAAATTGGACCTATTTTCCAAGATGGACTTTTGATACTTATTCCATTTTCAAACAAATATCGAAAGAATCCGATTTATTTCCGCAATATTTCTTTCGTTAACTGGACTAAGATTAATATTTGTTTTTTTAAAACAAAAGAGCATTTAGGATTATATCAATAAAAATACGAATACGAGTGTGCCGTGAGTCTACTAAAACTGGCTCACCTCAGTAAGCCCGAAAATTGTGAATTGCGTAAATCGAAATGAAATCGTGAATTCATGTATTAAATAAACATTTCTAAAATGTGTGCATGTATTTTCGTCATATCCTCTATGAGTATGTAGGTTTTACTTCCAACTTTCGAGCTTAATTAGCATTGGAAAATGAAACTTTTGTGGTGTGGCGCCCCCTCCCTTATTGTGCGAGCCCCTACACTCAAAAAAAATAGTATTATTTTTACAAGTTTAAGCTATGCTTGTGATAATGAATTTGTTCTTGCAGCAAGAAATAATGCTTGTTAAAAAAATAAGCCTATTCTTGGTATTAGAAAGCAGTTATACTTGTTTCAAAAATAAAATTAAACTTGTCCTAATAGGTAATTGTTTGAAGTAATATTAGCTATGGTTGTTAATAGTATAAAAATCAACTCGATAGTTATACTCGATACAAAACTAAGCTAAACTTATGGCAAGAAGTAATAGTTTTATAAAATATTAATTCGTGTTGTTGTCAGTATAAAAATCAGACCGGCACTTGTACTTGCTAGCAGTATTTGGCTAAATGCTGTAATCGAAATAAAGTATGAGTAATAGAATAATAATAATAATATTGGTTGTTTATTGTAACGATTTCTAAATAATAAAAAAATAAATTATAAAAACAACAAAAAGCTTAGCTATAAGCCGTCAGCTGGGAGTTGGAGGCAGATATAACATAATACATATATGATCATGATCATATATAAATGAAGTGCTTACTATTCTTTCGTTACTATTGTTTATAATTTGGAAGTGAAAATGTCTACTTGTGCGATCAATATAATTGGTGGTGAATTTCATCTTTATATATACTTAGGACACCCAATATATATTAGGTAAGTATGTTCTTATTTTTATGTTGCTATTCGTTTTTATGTAGTTATTTATGGTGTACCATATAATATCTTAATTAGTTCCTGAAATATCATCATGTTGTTGAGATTTTCGGTACAGCCTTACAAATATATTTGACAAGAAGAAATAGTTTAATTTGTATAGGCATGACATTTTGACTGGTGGAATTAACAAACATATTGTTAGTCTTGAAACAAGTTAAGTTATACTTGATGTCAAGTATAAAAAGGGAGAACCCAACCTTAATTTTATTACTGTTTCCAGAATAATTTATTTTTGTGATAAGAATAAAATGAACCAGTATTCGTTCTACAAACGTTATTTAGTGTAGTGACAAGAATATTAGGTTTGCTACAGCGACAAAATTCAGGAGGAGTAGGGGGAACCCTAATACATCCACGCTTTAAAGACGTGGGAACTTCAGTTCAGTTCAAAACGAGGTACCGGCTCGAAACTACCTATCTTTTACACCTTCTTTTCATGAAAAGTAAATTTTATTAATTATTAATCATTGTGAAGTTAGTGATATGTCTCCATGTAATAAAAGCTAGTAATGGTAAATGGAAAGTCCCTTACAGTTTTTAATAAATTTAATTGTGTTTCTATTTTAACCCCCACTTCACTGATGATAGCTTTTCTTTGAGTTGTTTGTAAATATGTTTATAAATAATAGCTTTGAAAGAAATATATTATTTTCTTATTAAATTTCACTTTGTGACATATAAAAGTACATATATATAAAAAAGTAAGTGAGTACATAATTGTTTTTTTATAAAAAATGAATATATACTATTTTTTTTTTTTAAAAAGTAGTTTTCTTTTTATCATTTTTATTTTTTTTAAAACATTGCTATTTTAATTTATTGTATTTTTACTTTGTTTTACTTATTATTTACTCTAAACTAAATTACTCATATTTTTACTCATTACTTTTTACTAAATTACTTATTTGTTTTACCTGTTTATTGTAAAAATTTTAAATTGTTTTAATAAATAAATAAATTTTACTCAATCTTTTTATCCTACTCTATAAAACATTTTTAACCATTGTAATTTTTTTTTTTTTTGTTTATGATTTGTTTTATTTACTTAAATTGTTTTTTTTGTATCATTAAATAAAATAATATAAGCTTTTTTTAAATTCAATTACACTTTACTTTTTTTTAAAAGAAAAAAAAGTTCTCTCAGAGAATACAGATTAGAATTTTAACTTGTACCAACATTATTACACATGCCTAGTGGTCTTTGCATCTTTATCATGATCATCTCTTCAAGAGGAAATGTTCTGGGTCTGTAGTAAATTTTGATATTGCTCCAATGGAATTACTAAATGTTGAGGATTCTAATTTCACACTGTCTTCTTTTTTGTGTACATGCATGGGATGGCTTGTGTGAAATTAGATTGCTCAATAAGCAATCTCAAGGTTTCCTATAGTGAACCTATGATATTACCTGCTATAGAGGTATGCAATGAAGTGTATGCAAATACTACTTTAAGTGTAATAAAGGCAAGTACAAATATACAAATATTTACCGTATTCTCCTAGGGAACTTACCTTAATCCTCCAACAACTCCATTAGATTTCCTGGAAACATGAAGATAGGTTGGGGAAGTACAACTGTGGCATGAGGAAACAATAAAATGGTTCCTACAAGTATAACTTAAGCTAGGAAGAAGAATTTAAGATTTATAACAGTAGCACCCTATACTAGTATCGACAATAATAAGGGTTCAATTCAATTCTATGTTACACTTCATTCAGTAACAAATTTGCTTAAGCAGAGTAAAGATAATTCTTGGTTGAAGAATAACAAGTCCAGCGGCAATCTTAATTTAGTGTAATGTCAACCCCAGTAAAGTATATTTGAAGTGAATAACAACTATAAGTTGTATATGCACAAGAAAAGTTATCCTTGTCACAAGTTCAATTAGGCCTTTCTAACAACCATAACAGTTGTTAAAGGTAAGGATACTTAAATTTTATGCTTATAGTAAGAAAAAAAAAATTAACTTATAACAACTCTATAATACTTGTGACAACAAAAAGTCTAACAAGTATAACCATATTCTTATCGGGACTCTACAATTCTTGGTTCACAAATAACCATAATTATTACTTGTGACAACGCTATAAGGATTGTCATCAGTATACATTTTTTTCAGTGTAGGCGGCCTAAATCAGGCCCTGATTTAAGCGACTGGCACTTATCTTCATTAACTATTGACTTATCCATCATCCATATCTTTAATATTAATAAGTTCAGGTATTTTCGATAGCACAGGAACGCAAAATCACATAAACGATCAACTCAAAAAGTTGTTCTGATAACAGTGCTAAAACCTACTATGGCAAACAGTTTGGTTCGAGAAAGGAGCGTTCCAACAAAAACGAAATCACAAATCAATTCCCAACGGTCAGTGATCGCGCATGCGCATTACGTCAATCACGGACTAATCCGAAACTGATTCGGAACTGGTGGTTGGAACAAACCTTATATAAAGGATCTTTATCCTCTATCTATAGGTTTTGTAATCTTTTATTACACAATCATTTTGTTTCTCCCTAATTATATATTTTAGTTTAATAAATAAACTTTAATTAATAAACTTTTTATTCATAAAATAATGTGTTTATATTTGTTAATCCTGTTCATTAAATATATTCAATGAATTTTAGATCTTCAATTAAAAAAAAAATTAGCGCAGTAACTATAGCTATACTTCAGCTTCATAAGAACATACAAATTATTGAACTTCTTATAGATTAGACCAGCTGGTTTTCTTTAATTATCCTAATTACATTTTTTTAAATTATTAAAATGTTTGCATGATATCTTCAATATAGTTTCAGTAATATGTTAGAAAAAAAAAGTTAAATTGTTTTATGGATTAATTCATTCAGAAGTTATTTTGTTGTTTTTTTGTTATATAAGCGTGATTTGTATTTTGTTTTTATAGATTCAGTTTGCTATTCACTTATCGTTATTAATCCAAAGTATTTTATTTTATTTTTGTTTGAATTAGTTATTTGTGCAACTAGTGCCCAAAGTGGCACTTTGCTGCACTCGAGAGAAATACTTACGCACGAGCCGCAGGAGAGGGCGGCAAGGTTTCTCGAGTGCAGCAAAGACACTTTAAGCTCGAGTTGCACTTTACATTTTTCCTACAGTTAGTTTTTAATCTGTAAATAAAATATAAAATAATAGAGTGATCATCAACATGTAATAGTACATTACGTGTCGAGTGCGGAAAGTAGCATTTTGCATGCGAGTGTGGAGTTTGCACCCGAGCGACAGCGAGGGTAGTAAAACCACACGAGCAATGCAAAATGCCGTTTTCGCACGAGTTGCGTACCGTACTTTATCTACGATTGTTAGATTTAAATAATAAATACAGAACAAAATAAACTTGCTGTATGTAAGTTCGTATATATCTCTTGATAAAGATGACATTAATTCTTAAGTTGTATTTTTTGCCGAATAATTATTTCTGGAGGATTATTATTCTCCACATTTTCGTCAAAGTCACTTGATTCACTCATTGTTTTTTACTAAAAACTCGATATAAACAGGGACTTCAATAAAAGAACAGCCAATTAGTTATGTTAAATGTAAACAAAATAGCTAATCGTGGGTAAAGCTGAAGAATTCCTCTTCTTTACACCCCTAGGGTGGTAAAGAAGAGGAATTCTTCAGAACTATGAGACGCGCATGCGCAATGCATACAAGTACGTAAAGAATCACTTTCTACGCATCTAAACAGAGATGCAATGTTTATATTTCGTATCAATCGTAGATAAAAGGTTTTACAATATCAACTAAACCAGCTGTTCTGTTTATAGCCAGTGTTGCCTTTTTTTGCCTGAACCAGCAAACCTGGCCAAGCGCTGTTATTATTTTTCATCATAACATTTACTCATCACCTTTGATTCTTTTTCTTAGATTGTCTATCTTTACTTTATTATATTTGATATAGAGTGTTTAAATCATGTAGTTAGTTAAGAAATAATCATTAGTGGTCATTGTTATTATTATTATAATTTGGATTATTTAATCTTTGCTTAGATTTAAGTTCTTTATGTTCGTAAGTTTGAACACTGGAGTGCGGTAAAGTAATATGAGTGCGGTCAAGTGGTAAGTGCAGGAATCTGCTGTTTTGCGTACTATTTTAAGTGCGATATCAACCACTTTATTGGTCAACTGTAGGAAAAACAATTATATTATTAGTTAATATTTTATTATCTTATTAATGTAAATATTTAATAAATATAATAAGATGGAATTTTAGCAATTTCATTTTTTTGCCGCCCATAGATAAAATATTGTATACAACAAAGAAACAAAGGAAATATTCCTACCTGGTCCTCGTCTATGCATAGTGCATAGCCTGCATCGCTTTCCTTCTTAATTCCTCTGTCATAAAATTAATTCTTCTTTTAAATTCTCTATAATTATTACTAATTGTATCTTCAATTCATTGCATTAAAATACACTTTAAATTCATCAATTTGTATTATTAGGTACACAAAATAAACGTTTTTACAACATTTTATTAAAATATAATAAGATCATGTTTTCATATATAGCACTGGGTAAAGTAAAAAACACAAAAATGTTCAATTTTATATATATATATATATATATATATATATATATATATATATATATATATATATATATATATATATATATATATATAATATATATATATATATATATATATATATATAAATATTGTGTAATAACATATTTTTAATAGTTACAAAAAAAAACAATTTACATAAATAAATAGCTATAATTAATTAATTAAATCGATTTACACATTACCCTGAATAATTTTAAAGGATTTTTAATACCAAAAATTTGTTAATTTCTAAAACGCAAGCTACGATAAAACTTAAATAAATTATGATCCTTTGATGGTTAGACTTCCACGGTTTCACTCGTTATAACATTGCGAGTTCTCCCATCAAGTCCACGTCAAGGACAATTTAAAGTGAAATTGTTCATTTTCACTGATGAAAACAACTCCAAGAATGTTAAGCTTTCCAGGAGTAGAAGCCAAACGGACTTCAAATTGGCGGTAAAATAAGACTGTAATGGCATTATGATCCTGTTGAATCTATCTATCTACATCTATATATATATATATATATATATATATATATATATATATATATATCTATATATCTATCTATCTATATATATTATACATATATATATATATATATATATATATATATATATATATATATATATGTATAATATATATAGATAGATAGATATATAGATATATATATATATATATATATATATATATATATATATATATATATATATATATATATATATATAATATATATAGATATATATATATATATATATATATATATATATATATATATATATATATATATATATATATATATAATAAGGGGGAAAATAGTTAATTAATATAATTTCATCTCTGCTCTAGACTAGTTTATACAGCAACTAAGGATTCTAAATATGCATCCTTGTTGAAATTTTTAATGCTGAGATGATTAGTGACAATATTTATCACGGTTATTAAACAACTATCGTGACATAGTAAGGTGGTCAGGTCTTGATTTGAGGTACCTTGGGCTATGGGCTAAGATCTTATAAGCGCCTCATATTTTTGCTACTAAATCTATGCAAATTAGTTTAAAATATCCAAGAAGCTAATTTAAGCGGTGAAAATCTGGTGTCTTATTGGCTTGCCGAAGAATGTTTACTTGCAGAATAAACATATTATATATTTATATTCCTTTTAATAATGTGTGTAATTTAAAATGAAGGTTCCTTTATTTAGTTAAATGACAAAGCCCCAAGGGGTATATAAAGGAGTTCCTGCAATTAATACGAACTCATTTTAGCTTAATATGTTTCGATAATATGGTAAATTAATTTTACGCTTTAAGTATACACTGCTGCAGTCGTATTACAATTAGAGGCAATTCTGACAGCGTGGTATGATATGATATACACTAGAACTAGAGAGAAGTCACTGAGCTCGAGATTTTGGCGTCTAGAAGTTCGGGTTACTGGCGGAGAAGCTTGGTCTTCTCTGAGGAAAACCACCGTCGTATAGGTTGCTCAAACCGAGCTGTCAGAATTAACTCTAATTGTAATAGTACCGTAGAACAGCAGTAACAACGTCCGTTGTGTATTGTACACTATCGTCAGCTTATATTTTAACAAAGTCAAAAATTTGGATCTGAGATCCGTCTAACATACTATAATTTAAATATAACTCTGATTATATATATATTTGTTTTATAACAGAACTGTTACTAATAAAATAATAGTAATAAAAGGAGAAAATCTAATTAAAAATCCTTTGGATAAAACAATAACTTGATCGACGTCTTGTTTGTTTTGACTTGAAGACGTTTCTTGGATCGAAGGAACGGTACTTTGTTGGGGCAAGATATCGGAAGGAATAGTGGTTCTCTCTGTCCCAGAGTAGGAGGACATCACGTCGAATAGGCAACGGTCCCTCTGTCTCCAAAATGTCCCGTCTGCGGAACTGCTACCGAGTTTTGTTACTTGGGAACACTTTTCCACCGCATTTCTCCACACGTTTTGCTCCAGCCGAGCAGACTCTAGGTCAAGCATGTCACTATCGGTACATCCACTCCGGCAAAGCTCTACTCCACCGGGGTCGAAATTCAAAATGTCTGACGGCATACGACAAGAGAATCCGAAGTAAGAGCCGGATTTCTTAACCACTACTGTAGTGTCGATGTACCTAAAAATTATAAATCCTATGTTAATTAATACAAGTGTATATTTTTAAATGTCAATTTACAATTAAAACGAAGCTTTACAGGCGATATTTGCAGAAGAAGTTGGCCCTCCCATAAATGAAGTTAACAGAGTCGGGGCGAGGTCACAACGGGTGGGTGACCACATATTTTTGTTTAATTCCCGTACCGAGACACCCCACTCGGTGCGTTCACACAGCATCGCATTATAAATGGGTTGCTGCATTTAAATGGAGACTAACTGCTTACGTATATGCCAATTGTTTATACAGCTGATGAAGCGATGCACTAACATTGTGTGATCCATTACACATCACAGTTAAGCCCTTTGGCAGGGGTATAGGCCCTCCGTGGGCAGTTGTGCCAAGGAATTAGTTAAAATGGCAATCTACCAGCTCACTCGTAAACTCGTAAGTTTAATTGTTATTATTAGTTTTAAACATTTTTGGTTTTCATATAGGTATTATAAATCTTGAATAAAATATTACTTCAATTAAAATACGACAATTTAGTTACCTTAAATAAATATAAATGTTTTCGGTCGGACCCTCCCATGAAGAGTTTATAAGAATGCTATTCTTTATACCTCCTGTTTGGGTCTGGTCGAGGAACACTAGAGGTAGCTCTTGGTCAGCATATGCTACGTATTGCTTCTCAGAAGCGCACGGTGTACCACCGGACTTAATTGTAATGTTTATCTGGAACAAATGAAATAGAAGATTTTTTTTATGATATAAATGAGTAAATAAGGTCTTAAGCGAAAGAAGGTCTTTAAAGTAGAAAAGAACTATGCTTAACTTTTTGAGATCTCTAAATATAACTTTTTTTTGTATGTTCATGGTACTAGCCAATGATTTAAATACAGAAAATAAATTAAATTCCATGATTATTGAAAGAAGGACAACTTATATTTAAATTATTACAATCAAATGGATTTTAATTACATACGTATAGCCAGTAATTGATATTTAAATTAATTTAAAATGTTAAAACAAAACATACGACAAATAAATAATAACCAACCTCAGACAATAGTGAATTTTGGGATTCGAGGTTTCCTCTGGTAACTACAACGCTAAAAAATTGATTGTCTATGAGAGCTGTAGATTCTTGGAATTTGCAGTTGTGGTATAGTGCGGAGAAGGTGAGAAGATGAGGTTGTCCATAAAGCGTACAATAGGAATAGTTTTGCCTGCCAAGGTAAGAACAGTCTTGACGTTGAGGCTTCTGTCTAAATCTAGAGCAGTTGAACCTCTTAGTTAGAGTTGATATTATACTAAATGTACTATGGTATTGCAGATCTCCGCGGCAACTTCTTGAAGCGGCTCTTACGCATGAGCCGTAGGTCTTAAGGTGCTGGCAGTAAACTGCCGTCGATTCTGGACCTTTCAATCCACCTTGCTCTAACCCTGACGAATATTCGTTTAAACATGCTTCGAGTCTGCAGCTTTGAGAATTATCTAAATAAGCACAATAAGATTATAGTTAAAAGAGGTATTAGAAGTAAAATCCATTGCGGGTCATCTTAAAATGATCCCTTCATGTTTAACATTAAGATTAGTCTGTTCGTGTAAGCTATGGAATTTAACAATCCCCTCTAAAAAAAAAAAACACAAGCAAGTAGTGTAAACATTGTGTTGTTTAGTTCCGCCCTCCCCCTCAGTTTACTTCAACCTCACGTTATCGTTATTGTTGCAGGACAAAGGTATTATAGTACATTACGCGTCGAGGGTGGAAAGTAGCATTTTGCATGCGAGTGTGGAGTTTGAACCCGAGCGACAGCGAGGCTAGTAAAACCACACGAGCAATGCATAATGCCGTTTTCGCACGAGTTGCGTACCGTACTTTATCTACGATTGTTAGATTTATAATAAATACAGAAAAAAAACTTGCTGTATGTAAGTTCGTATCTCTTCTCTTGATAAAGATATTTTTTGCCGAATTAATTATTTCTGGAGGATTATTCTCTACATTTTCGTCAAAGCCACTTGATTCATTCATTGTTTTTCACTAAAAACTCGATATAAACAGTTACTTTAATAAAAGAATAGCAAATTAGTTTTGTTAAATGTAAACAAACTCGCTAATCGTGCGTAAAGCTGAAGAATTCCTCTTCTTTACCGCGCTAGCGTGGTAAAGAAAAGGAATTCTTCAGAACCATGAGACGCGCATGCGCAATGAATACAAGTACGTAAATAATCACTTTCTACGCATCTAAACAGAGATATAATGTTTATATTTCGTATCAATCGTAGATAAAATACTTTACGCATCTATTCAAAGCAATAATTCGAGTGACTTTTTGTAGCCATATTTTATAAACGTGTATTCGTATTCGCTATAATTACATCAATATTTATTTATACATATGATAAATAACTCATCTATAAAAATAATTATGAACATGACAGGGCTTATTGTTATGAAATATCTTTTAGATACTGAGGGATGATGGAAGATATGAAACAGTTGATCATAAGACCTATATAACCAATTAATAGTTTTAATGGTTAATCTTATGCACTTGCCTATATAATATGCTGAAATATGTTTTCACATAATCCTGAAATATAATGCTGGAGCAGAACTTGCTCTCAGGGGATTATATTGAAGTACATCAATTGCACTTGCAATTAAAGTTAAGAGAACAATGTAAAGCTACAATTGTAGGTTAATTATGGTTGATAAGGTGGTGATTGATTATACCTGAGCGAAATCTCCATAGAACTTCATTTGAATCCTATCATTCATAATAAATATAACTCTCCTGCAATAATCCATGATCCATATAATAATATCCACATAATAATCCAACAAAAGTCCATGATTTGTCTCTGTACTTTTAAGAGGCATTTGTAAACGCTAAGTTGTATAAGCCCTTTGGCAGGCCTAGGCTCTCCACGGGCTGTTACAACACGGAGTTAGTTACTAAAAGCTAAGTTGTATAAGCCCTTTGGCAGGCCTAGGCTCTCCACGGGCTGTTACAACACGGAGTTAGTTACTAAACGCTAAGTTGTATAAGCCCTTTGGCAGGCCTAGGCTCTCCACGGGCTGTTACAACACGGAGTTAGTTACTAAACGCTAAGTTGTATAAGCCCTTTGGCAGGCCTAGGCTCTCCACGGGCTGTTACAACACGGAGTTAGTTACTAAACGCTAAGTTGTATAAGCCCTTTGGCAGGCCTAGGCTCTCCACGGGCTGTTACAACACGGAGTTAGTTACTAAACGCTAAGTTGTATAAGCCCTTTGGCAGGCCTAGGCTCTCCACGGGCTGTTACAACACGGAGTTAGTTACTAAACGCTAAGTTGTATAAGCCCTTTGGCAGGCCAAGGCTCTCCACGGGCTGTTACAACACGGAGTTAGTTACTAAACGCTAAGTTGTATAAGCCCTTTGGCAGGCCTAGGCTCTCCACGGGCTGTTACAACACGGAGTTAGTTACTAAACGCTAAGTTGTATAAGCCCTTTGGCAGGCCAAGGCTCTCCACGGGCTGTTACAACACGGAGTTAGTTACTAAACGCTAAGTTGTATAAGCCCTTTGGCAGGCCTAGGCTCTCCACGGGCTGTTACAACACGGAGTTAGTTACTAAACGCTAAGTTGTATAAGCCCTTTGGCAGGCCTAGGCTCTCCACGGGCTGTTACAACACGGAGTTAGTTACTAAACGCTAAGTTGTATAAGCCCTTTGGCAGGCCAAGGCTCTCCACGGGCTGTTACAACACGGAGTTAGTTACTAAACGCTAAGTTGTATAAGCCCTTTGGCAGGCCTAGGCTCTCCACGGGCTGTTACAACACGGAGTTAGTTACTAAACGCTAAGTTGTATAAGCCCTTTGGCAGGCCTAGGCTCTCCACGGGCTGTTACAACACGGAGTTAGTTACTAAACGCTAAGTTGTATAAGCCCTTTGGCAGGCCTAGGCTCTCCACGGGCTGTTACAACACGGAGTTAGTTACTAAACGCTAAGTTGTATAAGCCCTTTGGCAGGCCAAGGCTCTCCACGGGCAGTTAAACCTCGTAGTTAGTCTAAACTAGGTACTTAAAGAATTTATATTATTTTAATGTGTTAACGAGAAAATCATTACCGGGCATTAAAAATAGGATTGCGCAAATGATGAACCATACTGCATGTTTGCCAATACATGCACCTCCGTCATCTTCTCGGCTTACCATGCTACCTAAAGATAACAAACCATTAAATCATTATGCAACCTATAAATAAATTACATTTTACAAGGTTTTGTATAACTTATAGATATGAACGAATTCACTTATACTTATTTTACTTTTTAAGTTACTTTTTTCGACTTCGTAAAATATATGGAGAATATAACTTCAGTGTGGATTGAACTGATTATCTATGAAGAGTTTTGGATAATAATGAATGCAGCAATTTCTTTTGTGCGCAGTAAGAAGTGTTACGCGTCCCTAGACGACCAATATTGTTGAAATGATAAGTACCTACTTATTATCATTATTAATAAAAGTAATAATAGATGCAGTATTAGGTTTGATTGGAGAACTGGTACAGAAAAATATCCTTATAGTGCTGTTATTAATTCGTACACTTGAAGTTAGCAATATAAGATCAGCAAGATAAAGATCAGCTTAAGATTTTTGCACTTTTACCGAATAGTGATACATTCTCGAATATAAACGTTTTGCTCTGGCAAATCGCAACTTGTCATTTACTCTTAAGACGTAAATACACATGAGTAAGTCGCAAAAAACCACGGTGGTAGCTCGGGGAGTAGAGCTACTGGGATGTATATACATAAAAAATCATGCGAGTAAAGGCGGAAACACACTATTATCACGTCACGTGAAATCACTTGACGTGATAATAGTGTAGCTGCAATGTATACAAACCTTACTAAATCAGCACCGCACACTTTTTTCCCGTGATATCACGTCACGTGATGTGATGGTAGTGTGTTTCCGCCTTAAATCGCAAGGGGTTTGATTTTTATCTTGCCAGTGGTACGGACCAAGTACAAGGGTGGAGGAACTGATAAAGCGTGCCTTGTGATGGTAGCTCGAACATGACTGATCATCCAGATGATAAAAGCATGGTGTTTCAGCTGGCATGTACACAGATTCTGCAGCATGCCAGCTACTGCCATGCTAGTGCTAGTTGCTCGCCACTAGCATGCTCTTAGCATGTGTATTTCCACCTTTAGATTATCACCAACTTAAATCTTCATGGTAAATACTTCATTAAGAAAGGTACTTGAAAAATGATTATGCAAATTTCCGTTTTGAAGTAGGTATTGGATCTTTTTTCGTCTTGACGAAACAAGATCATCCTAGGTAAGGTAGAAATTATGCTATATGAATACCTTAAATTTTATGAAATCCATTCTCACCTCCTGCCGTGTATAAAGAAGGAATAAACCTTTGCTTTTCCAGCAAAGTTAACGTATTTAAAATACTTCTACAGTAGCCGGAAACAATTACTAATTCGGGAATTTTGCAATTATACGTATATTTTGATCCTTATAGGAGGAGAGACAGAATAATAGGAGGGAGGGATAAGGAATCTCATAAAATTATTTTAATGTTTCTTGACAGTACTTAATAAATATGTACATCAAATTACAAAATAAATCCGTCCGTAGTGAATCTCGGGAATCCAACTAGTGTTTAATAAGTCTTATTTGTTAGTAATCTTTACCCCTTTATCTTAGGTTTTCTTATAATTGGAAGACTAGACAAACTGGTATACAAACTGTGGTACAATAACATTTTTTCCAATTGAATAAGCAACTCGGAGTTAGTAGTTCTCAAATTATCGCACTATCAAGAAAATTAAAAACCTCTGTTTTTCGCAGACATTTGGAAATCTGATCAGCACCTCTGTATGAATACTATCATGTTAAATTTCGTGCAGTAAGCCGTATATCAGTAATTCTAAAAAATAAAAAATACCATTATCACGCTAAACAATAACAAACGTTTTATCTCGAGTGATATGAATGAATCAGTCTAAAACATTAATCAGTTAATCTTCTCATAGAGAAGCAATCATACTAAATGATGTATTTTCATGAATATAGTTGTGGTGCTAACATAAAGTACATATGATTCATATGTACTTTATGTTAGCCCCACTTGCAATTCATATGATATGAATTAACTAACCAGCAATCGTGGTGATGGACTGATGGGTGCCTAAAATATGTTCTTTTCGAATAATAAAGCATAAACGATCCAATTAGTAATATAGCCCTGTTGAAAAAAAAGTTAATTAAAAAATCACAGGGCATCCAAGTACTTTTTAGGGTTTCGTATAGATTATTAAGCGTATACATTATTATGCTATAATGAAATAACTCCCCCCCCCCCCCCCCAGCCCGCCCTATATAAAAAGAAAAAAATATTAACAAGTTTATGTGCAGATGACCCCAAAATACAAAAAAAACTAGTAGATTAAAAAGGAGAAGAGTAAAGGGTCCCTGGTTCGATCCCTCGGGAGGTCACAATGTTTTTAACATAGGTATTAACAAAATGGTAATTTTTTTTTTACGGAAATTTTCATTGCCTAATCATAAGGTATTAGCATGAATTATTTCAAAAATGTTTGACTAGCCGTTATAGGGTAGTTGGAGGAGGGGGTATTTGTTTTAGTATGTTTCGACTTATAAAAACAATAAAAAATTACAAATGATATATTTTTGTTATCTACTCATCAGTAGCTTCCATTTTATAACCCACTATAAAAATTTAAAAAAATGAAATATTTGGCTCACTGGACATGTGCGCACAAAAAATTTGCAATTAATAAAAAGTGCGAATTTTTCGGCTCATCATAAGGTATTAACAAGAATTATTTCAAAATTTTAGGACAGGCCGTGCATAGGGTGGTTGGGGGGGGGGATATTTTTGGGGTAAATTTTGGAGCTAAAAACGCAATATTGGTGGTAAGAAGCTTAATACTGATAACAAGCTATTTATATTCGTAATCTACTCTTCCGTAGCTTTCATTTAATACCCTATCCGATAATTTTTTTAAAAATAGAAAATGTCGAGCTTAGCACATTTGAGCGCGTTGCGCATGCGTATATTAAATTTATTACTTCTCTATGATTTTCTCATGTGTGAGTCAAAAAGTTGCGCAGGTGTTTAAAATGTGGACTCATTATCGTGAACGGTTCGGGAGATATGAACAAACGTACGACTGACAGACAGACACATGACCCGCATAAGGGCTTCGAGAAGCATCTGCCAAACCCTAATAAATGTATAAGGAGAATGATTAAATTAATTAAAATGCGGACTTTTAGCGGTTAATTGATCGACCATAAACCAAATGACCGAGAAAAAACTAATATGATAAAATGCTAAGAAAGTAGAGGTAAAGTAATTGCTGAAAGAAATTTTGGGTAGAGGAACGGTCTCAAGGTTAAGGTGGTACAATAAAAAAAAAAGGAAAGATGAATGAAGCTTAAAGCTAAGCATTGTACAAGAATGCAGGTACAGTCTGCATCTTTTTATTGGTGTACCCGCGTTTTGTGATCCCAAAGTACTCTTGGTTTCAATTGATGTAATTTTATTTACCGATTGGATAATTCACTTACCCATTGTTATACATCGATAATAGTTTTAATAAATATACTGAAAGATGCGTGACATACAAGAAGGAAAGGACTATAATAGTTTTATTAAATGAAACTGATGAAAAAGAAGGAAAGAATGATGATAGTTTTAATAAATATACTGAAAAATGCGTGACATACAAGAAGGAAAGGACTATAATAGTTTTATTAAATAAAACTGATGTAAAAGAAGGAAAGGATGATGATAGTTTAAATAAAGAAGCGGGTAGAGACGTGGAGTAAAAGAAGGAAAGAACTATTGTAGTTTCAATCAAGAAACTAACGTTAAAGAAGCATATACATATTTACAAAACCTTAAGAAGTTCAGTATAGATGCTTGCGTAAACGATTAAAATTTGCATTGTATCATAATGTTCCCACTCTAAATGAGGTTAATCCAATCGCGACTTAATGTCCTGAACTAAATATCGTCTTATTGGAGAAAATACAGTAAAGCGTCCACTATGCGAACTAATGTTATTGCGTAGGGTGGTTCGGATGATCAAAATTCACCTCAAAAAGGAAATATGTAAAATAAATCAATCACGTTTGTAATATAAGGATATTTGTTTATTTATCTAAAATATTATCTATATATTATTTTATCCAAATAATGATATTTGTTGAAAAAACAAAACCGATTTTAATTTGCACATAACGATGTCTTATTTCAATAGAGCTCGAAATATTAAGTCTTGAAACTTTAACTAACTGATTAAGACTAATTAGATATTAGATTATATGTGCACTTAGTGACTTATTCCTTCAATTCGACGATATCTAGGGTCCTGCAGCTGTTACATGGTTTCATTAAGATCGTTAAGGCCCCTCCAGACTCTCACCAAGTTGCCCCAAGTCGGGCGGGAAACGAGAATGTGGAGAGGCTGCTCATGGTTCCTTTCCTCGCCTCGCCCGACTTCGCTTCAGAGGCTTTTTTTAGTCCCGAGTCAAAGAGGACGCGAGGAACATTGAGTCATGGCAATGAGGTGCTCGTCACGGAGGGCGAGAGTGTGGATGCGACTACTTCGCCTCGGGTATTCTCGAGTATAATCGGCGAGGATACTCTGCGAGAGTGTGGATGCGACTACTTCGCCTCGGGTATTCTCGAGTATAATCGGCGAGGATACTCTGCGAGAGTGTGGATGCGACTACTTCGCCTCGGGTATTCTCGAGTATAATCGGCGAGGATACTCTGCGAGAGTGTGGATGCGACTACTTCGCCTCGGGTATTCTCGAGTATAATCGGCGAGGATACTCTGCGAGAGTGTGGATGCGACTACTTCGCCTCGGGTATTCTCGAGTATAATCGGCGAGGATACTCTGCGAGAGTGTGGAGGAGCCTTTACAATGGAATAAAGTTTGCAGTAGTGACATGGCCTAGATTCTAGGACCAGATATGTCGCTATAAATGACATTGGAACAGAATCAAAATGTAAAAGGCGGCCTTACTTCACTTTTTGCCGTAATTAGGTCTTACAGGTAAATCGGAGCGTATATACTATCAAGTTATGAAATAACAGCACAGTTATAATAGGAAACACGCTACCTGTATAAGCAAACCTGTGAATGACCGGTTTAAGACTTCAGTACAATCAGTGCTGGATTTAGGACTTTTTAACATTTGGCCCTAGGCCAAATTTTACTAGCACCCCCCCCCCCCCCACATTGTTATTTCATCCTAGTTTTTATGAACTATAGGAGTGCTATAATTGGGTTTTCTTTTATTTTTTTTTTACAAAACCGTTATGGTAAGTTAATATTCGTAGGCCTAACTTTACTTAACTGATGTCAAAAAGTTAATAAACTATAATAAATTGTAAGATTTTTTTAACTCTTGAAATCAATTTTAATTTAGTTTTACGTACTACATAATATTTGGTTAGGTTTTAATAAATAGGCCGATAAAACTAAAACTTTTTATTGAATTTTATTTATTTTTAGAACCATTTTTAAAAACTTATAAATATAAAATGTTTAGTTCAGGAGATAGCTTGCAATAGAGTTTTTGACTAACATCAAGTTAATCTTTTGGTGCCTGTAAAAAAATATGTGGTGGGCTATGTTCGTCTGCGGGACATAAGACCATGAGCTTGGCAATAGGCATTTGAAAAAAAAAGGAAGAAAATGATTGAGAAAGACTATGTCCCGGCCATTTTGGTAAACAATGTGACTCATGATCCTCAGTACAAAATTAGTTAATAGACCAAAAATCAAGTTGATGTTAGCTTGTCAATTGATAGGTGACCACTCTTATTTGGAGTAATAATTGAATAACTAAGCTATCAAGTGACAAGCTAAAATCAACTTGATGTCTAGTAACTAACTTAGTATTCAGGATCATACTCAAATTCAAGAAATACTCCTTAGAATATACTGTGTCAAAGGCGCTGAGCGGCAAGCCATATCAATGTATTGCCCATATCTGCGGCCCCCTTAAGCCCGCGGCCCTAGGCCGCGGCCAAGTCTGCCTAGTGGTAAATCCGGCACTGAGTACAATAAGAGATAAGTCTGACCTAACTCAATGCCATAAATGTTTAGATTATATAGGAAATGCAAACCCGCAAAACATTACCCCCCCAAAGAAAAAAACCTGAGGGACGCCCACGGAGAGCAGCGATCCCAGGGAAAAAGGAGAAGAATTTTTTTGGTCGAAGAACTGCTCTAGGTTTGGACAAGGTGGGAAGGCTCAAGGACGAGGCTCCGGTACAGGCTATGTCGTAGAGCCTTCGGTCACAGAATGTAGGGGCGGCCACCCACCCGACATCCTCTTCGAGCCCACCCCACTCTTCTCTCCTATAGCCCTGTCCGCGTACCATCCGCGCTTTTTATTTTACTTTTTTTCTCGAAAGTTCCGCCTCTTCTAAAGGGGTCCGTAAAGATTCCTCCGCTACGGACGGCCCATCTCGGCTTGACGCTGTCCTCTCGGTAGGTGAAGACGTGCTTGCTGAGTGCGGAGCGCGGAGCTAAGCCTCTTAAACACTAGTCGCATTCATTCTAAGCAAGTTCACTGGACCCCATCTAATTTCTGTTCCTAAACCAGGTGCTAAACCGTTTTTTTCTTCTATAGACAGCCCCCTCGTAAATACCATTTGATCATACTCGAAACAAGTTTGAAATAAAAAAGATTTTAAAGAATTAATATTATTTATTACACCAATTATTGAATTTAACAATCTCTTCAAACTGCATTTTATTAACAATCTCTTATCAATGAGATTGTTGAGACATACATATTTAGAATACCATTACGATCAGTATAGTTCCTTGTATTTAAATCAAATTATAATTATTATTAACTACGGGAAACAGACAGAGAAAAATACACTCCAGCGCCAGGATTTGAACCACGGGCCTCTATATTATACTAATTGGGTACTTTATAATTATAAGCGTCATTTCTCGGTCTAGTTCTATGTCATTAATGTTGTCTTCTAAGATTTGTGGAAAATTGAAAGCTTAAATTCGAGACAAGGTATCATTAACGTCAGAGAAAATCATTCTCCTGCGTAGCTTAGTTGGTAGAGCGCTATACTGGAAATATAGAGGCCGGTGGTTCAAATCCGGCTGGAGTGTATTTTTCTCTGTCTGTTTCCCGTAGTTAATAATAATTATAATTTGATTTAAATTAAAATTTAATCTTTCCGTAGTATGAAGACTACCAAAATCGTAAAAAAGTCGTTTTTTATATTATTTTAATTACAGTTTATATATACATCTGCCTATTTACAAACAACAAAAACTACATACAAGGTTGTTACTGATAATATACTCTACGTATTCCGACGCACGATTACGAATGTGGTTATTCAGTAAACCAGAATTACCCCAACCTCTTTGACGATTTAAGACATCTTAGAAGTGCCCCATTTGACATGGTGCTTGACAAAAAATACAAAATTTGTTTAATACATAACAGGTTGCAGGCATTAATATAAGACGCGTACTAGCAAAAAAGTTGACGTATTAACTTGTCTTAATACGTAAATTTTTTTTGCTAAATTTTTTGCTAATTTATTAATAACTCGAAAATTAACTTATTTTTGGATACATTTGGCAGATGTTCTTGATAAATATCAGTACGTCAGTAGTTTCTTGAATCATTAATCAGTACACTCTAAAAATAAATAATAAGACGCCTTAAGATTATATTTGAGTGTGTATAAAGTAAATAGGTTTAAAAATTAACTACATATTTAATGATAAAACTAGGAAATTACTTTTTAAATTTGTGGTCTTTAGGGAACGTATTAATAAAAAGTTAACATCTATAAATTTCCTGATAAACTCACATGTTAAGACTGGTTTTCTCGACGAGAAAATCCAACATATAAAATATGGATGAATAAAATTAAAGTGACAATTTGTAAGCACAAATCACAACAAAATACTCATATGAAATTGATAAATTAAAATTAAAATATCTTTATTAAGAAAGAATTATTATGGCCTAAAGAGCAGGATTATTAAGGCCTGAAGATAAGGATCATTAAGCGAAGGATTATTGAGACCTGAAAATCAGGATAATTAAAGCCTAAAGATCAAAATTATTAAGGACTAAAGATCAAGACTATTATGGCCTAAAGATCCGAATTATAAGTTCAGGATTATTAAGGTCTGAAGAGCAGGATTATTAAGCCCTGAAGATCTGGATTACTAAGGCCTAAAGATCAAAATTATTAAGGACTAAAGTTCAAGATTATTAAGGTCTGAAGAGCAGGATTATTAAGCCCTGAAGATCAGGATTACTAAGGCATGAAGATCATGATTATTAAGGCCTGAAGATCATAATTATCAAGCTTAGTGTTACTAAGGCCTGAAGATCATAATTATTAAGGACTAAAGATCAGGATTATTAAGGCTTGAAGATCAAAATTATTAAGGACTAAAGATCAAGATTATCAAGGCCTAAAGATACGAATTATAAGTTCAGGATTATTAAGGTCTGAAGAGCAGGATTATTAAGCCTTGAAGATCAGAATTACTAAGGCATGAAGATCAGGATTATTAAGGCTTGAAGATCAAAATTATTAAGGACTAAAGATCAAGATTATCAAGGCCTAAAGATACGAATTATAAGTTCAGGATTATTAAGGTCTGAAGAGCAGGATTATTAAGCCTTGAAGATCAGAATTACTAAGGCATGAAGATCAGGATTATTAAGGCCTAAAGATACGAATTATAAGTTCAGGATTATTAAGGTCTGAAGAGCAGGATTATTAAGCCCTGAAGATCAGAATTACTAAGGCCTGAAGATCAGGATTATTAAGGCCTAAAGATCAAGATTATTAAACTCAGGATTATTAAGGCCTGAAGAGCAAGATTATTAAGCTTAGTGCTACTAAGGCCTGAAGATCATGATTATTAAGGCTTGAAATTCAAGATTATTAAGCTCGGGATATTAAGGCCTAAAGGTCAGGATTATCAAGCCCTTAAGATTAAGGATTACTAATGCCTGAAGATCAGGATTATTAAGGCCTAAAGAGCAAATTTATTAAGCTTAGGGTTATTAAGGTCTGAAGATCAGGATTATTGAGCGTAGGGTGATTAAGGCCTGAACACGACGATTAGTAAGAGCAGGATTATTAAGACCTAAACATGAGGATTATTAAAAGCAGGGTTATTAAGACCTGAAGATACCTCAAAGGGAGGTGAAATATATCATTGAAAAATGCGATGTTAAAGCTTTAACAATTATTACTTAAAGACCAAAGATTGATAATGTATTATTAATTAAAATACAGAAAGATAATTCTTATTCTACTACTACATAGACAATTATATGTATCATGTATCTAATATAATTATAATTACCTGTGTAATTAAGACTAAAATAAAGCTTAAGTTGGTTCAGTCATGTAGTTCAAATAAACTTAAATTGAAAAGTTTAACATGCATCTATTGAGAGAAAATTCATCTATACGTAACTATTAAAATCTCCAGAGGAATTCATAATAGCCATGAAGAATGGACAAACAAAAAAAAAAAAAAAAAAAAATGAATGAAGAGAAGGTAAGATTTGTATTCTCTTCTTAAAGATAAAGACCGTCTTTCTACTTCATCACAAAATGCAGTCTGTACGGGAAAAAATTAGTCCAGTTTAAGGTTTTTAGCACAACTAATTCAAAAATAATTTAGAGAAACAAGATAACGATTATAACTACTCAAAACTATACTACTACTACTATAAACTCCAAAATATCTTAACTTTAGCAAAGCAATCTTATTTTTTAAACAGTATAATATTTCTCACCGTTTTTCAACAAAGGATCTATACTTGTTGAAGTACGGACAAACATAGTTGAATGATTTATTTTTCGACTTATATTATTGTTGTTCACACAATAATAACAGCAACAACCATTTTGTTGTTTTTTTCGATATTGTTACATTTTGTTACTGAAAATAAGATAATAATTGTTTCGGGGCTGAAACAAAAGGTGGGATTGTTTTGATTATGATGAGTGAATAAAATGAATGTCTTTATTTAATATTTATCTCTCTTTCTTCAGTCTTTAGTAAAAATATTGATATTAAATAAATTAAAAAAAAAAACTACTCACTATCTGAAATACATGTCTTATATTTTTATACAAAGAAAATTATTGTTTGATTATTTATTGTTAAATAAAACAGTATAATATACTATATAGTTTTGTCATAGGTCTTTGTTTATACATATTCCTTCATTCTGATAACGTATATCAGTGTATGAAATTGCAATCAGTTTATCATTTTGTTTCAATATGGTGTCATTTCTCACAGTTAAAAATCATATGACATCGGTTCTTCAAAATTCTGAACACTTTCTGGACAGTTCCTACTCTAGAAAGAGAAAATATTTCTCGATTCGTCCAACTCACCTCTTTTGAGTCAGGTAATGAATTTCATGTGTCTCTATATAAAATCATGAGTATTTTAAATTAAGTTGGTTTTGTTAATTTAACTATGCTTCTCAAATACACGAAAAAGAAAAACTGATCTTTAAGTATAAAGAAAGTCCTGTCATGCACCATGACTTTATGAGAGATTTTCATCTGAAATCTGCGTATTATTGGCTTATGATAATATAGGAAACTTTTGGTTTAGAATTCGCATGGGTGAAATAACAATTGGTACACAGGGGTACGAGGTACAAAAGTCAAAATAGTATTTACCCTTCAAGATGCATGTCGTTGGAAAGCTCTTTAAGAGTACAGTAATTGTTGTTATGTACACTTTTATCATATTTTCATATAAAAGGGGGATAAAATGGAAAAAACACTTTTTTATGCTATTTTTGACCCTAAATTATAAAAATTTGACCCCTAAATGAACTCCAAAAATTCTGGCCAACGAACTCATCCTTTCATTTAATATTATTGACATTTTAAAATTTGTTTGAAATTTTTAAGTGCATCCTAAGGGGAGATATCGTCTGGAGTGACACATATATACATACATACATAAAAAAAGGGTTAAATTTTAGGAATCGATTCAGGATGGTCTAAAATGGATTTCCATGGAAAAAAATTTAAAAAAATTTGAAGCCATTGCAATAGCGTAATTTTCTTTGAAAATTCGCTAAAAGAAATCATTTGTGATATTATTGTTTAAAACCAAAATTCTTAAACAAGGACGAGGTAGTCTTTTACTGTATCATATCTCTTTGTTCCTTTATAACCTGCTACCCAGTTTAGCCAACTTACTAACATAAATATTACATAATTTTCTTAAATTAGAAATTTAGCAGTGTTTCTAATGAAATAAACATATACTAATATTTTAATAATATCGATGAAAATAGGTATTACAGTAAGATTTACTAAAGTTTTGACTTTTGACAGCGCGGGAAAATCCGTCGGGAGCCAATGAGAAGACAGGATTTTGAATTTTAGAAGTCGGGCTAACTAGGCAAACAAAAATGTCACCGGCCCCACCCCTCCTACAGGCCTAGTGGCATTATTTTTTTCATCATTTAGGTTGGCCAATCTGAGTGTCAAACGTCAAAACTTTAGTATATCTTACTGTAATCTTATTTGTGAAACATTTGCATGGCAATATGTTTCCGAGGCTAGTTTTAAACTATTAGATTTAGGCTCGTTAAAACAAACTTATTTTTAAATGCAAATGCACAAATTAAATTCAATATCGCCTTCAGACCCTCGACTATGTTTTTCTCCAATGTGTGATAGCAACCCATCATAGCTTTGTACTTTCAAAGTCATTCAGTACCCTATATATTATCTGAAGAAGACTGTTTTAAAACAACCGAAACCGGTCAATTGTTTATTACGATTTGTTTTATGTGAAGACGTTGTTTGGTTATTGAACTACACCTCTTTCATGATGTCCCCCTTAGAGATCAAAGTCCAAAACATCCCTTCTTATCAGACATCAATAATACAGGGTGGGCTTTCAAAGTCATTCAGTACCCTAAATATTATCTGAAGAAGGCTGTTTTAAAACAACCGAAACCGGTCAATTGTTTATTACGATTTTTTTTATGTGAAGACTTTGTTTGGTTATTGAACTAAACCTCTTTCATGATGTCCCCCTTAGAGATCAAAGTCCAAAAATTCCCTTCTTATCAGACATCAATAATACAGGGTGGGCCACACTTTTTTAAGCACTTATAGCTCAGCTTCTGTAATAGATAGAGATATGGGGTTTGCGGGGTCTAAAAACTACAATATTTACTTTAAATTTCATATCTATAACTTTAAAAACTATTGGGTGAAAGCCATGCAATGACGGTTTGAAATAGGGTCTCGGGTCTCCAGGGGGCCCGGGCCTCCGGGGCGGCCCTGGTTTTTTATAACCAAAAAGGCAATATGGATATTGTAATTAGTGGATAACTATGGGCCCGAATTGCGGGCGTACCCAGGTGCCCCCAAATAAAAAAACCCATGAAACTGCCATCTTTGTACTAATGTCGGTAGAGGCCCCTTTAGAACATAATGAAATAACTTATACTTCCATACTATTGTAAGGGGGCCCCATTCAGTTAGAAGGCAATTTATTTTTTCTCATAAATTTTTTTTGTTCAGGGGCCCCTGTGCCCTAGCTAAGTTTGGGAGGCACAGACTCGGGCCCCCTGGAGCCTCGGGCCTCTGGGAGACGGCTCTGGATTTTTACAAACAAGAAGGCAACATAGATATTGTAATTAGTGGCATAACTATAGGCCCGAATTGCGGGCGGACCCCGGTGCCAAGGGGCCATTAAAAATAAGTTGTGATAATTATGTTATTTAAGGGAATCTGGTTTTCAAATTATTGTTTGGGCGCAATCTAGAATCAAAATGGCCGATTGGAAAAACCTTTCATAAAATTATTTTATATTATAAAAGGAAGCTAACTTCCAAATTTTAAAGATTTCGTACAATTGCTTGTGGACATATCGCCTTCTCGAATTTTGCATATAAAAATGGTCGCTAACTGCGGAATTAAAAAGACGCATTGTAAAAAGAGTCCTTAGCCAAGCATCTAAGGGGTTCGAGGGACCGTTCTGCTAAATGTTAGCTCTCTGTATATAGCTACTGTTATTCTTGAGATACTGTGATTCTAGAGAGACCAGATAGCTATTGGTAATTGGATTTTATATAAGAGTATATATAGAAGACTAAGTAGATGTAAGAAAATAACAAAATCAAAAGATTGATCACATATGATCATGATCAGTCATGTGATATTTCTGATAATACGCATTTAAACAAAGCAAACTAATTGATACAGCTAAATGTAGAGATGCTATCTATTCTGCATAGAAATTAAACATCCTCGTGTAACTGGAGAAAACAACAAACTATAAATGTTAACATCTGTTTACTCATAAATAAATAATATAGTAACGGTCTGTAATCAAATATCCGTTATCATGGTTTTAGACGATAAACTTCAGGAAAGTTCTGTATAAAAACCAGGAAAAAAGGCAAAGAAATAAACGTTAATTAGCCTTGGGTTCACTGATGAATCAAAGAGATCTAAAACGGTCTGTAATAAAATATCCGTTATTGTTGTTTTAGATGAAATATACTGACAGGTAATCAATAAGGTGGGGAAATTTAAACTGATCTACTTAAAACTCATACATCGATCTGTAACCAGGAAAAAAGTAAAAAAAAAAGAACTTAAATTATAGTCATGTGTTAACTGATGAATACTAAACGAAGTGGTCTAAAACAGCCTGTAATAGATTATCCGTTATCGTGGTTTTGGATGGTAAATTGATCAATTATAGTCTTATTAGATAAGAAGGTGGCAATCGAACCTAGCTTAAAAAACAGCTCCTAAGAAGTTAAAGTTTTAATAAAGGCTTCTTTTCAGGCCATAAGTTCCCAAATAGAGCTTTTTTTTCTTTCAAAATTCGAATCGTAAGGAGGCGAAAATAGGGAGGAGAAGCTGAAAAAAGTAATCAAGCCCAACACAGACCCCTGAATCTATAATGTTGGAAGAAGGCCCATAAACCTTTATACATTGATAAAGATACCATCCCCTTATCTATCTATATATATAATCCAAATACCAGGTTTCTCTTAGCCCCTAGGTCTTCTACCGATCCGCCATCTTGATTAGTGACGGCGGCCGTTACTTTTCCAAATTTGACATGACGCTATCTCCGAAACCAATTGCACTATAGATCCTTCACATTTAAAAATTAATTTTTATTATTCTAGGCATCGCGTGGCTCTATCATTGAAGCGAGCGTATAGTAATAAATATGTATTGAACATTGAGAAAATAGATAATCATAATGAGTTGATATTTAAAGAGTATGATTATAGTAGTCTAGTAGTAAGGGAGCCACCCTGCATTCTTACTATTCTACTAACCACTACATTATCTTCTTTTCAACTATTTTAAAATGTATCATTTCTCTACACAAAAACTTCTGCTTTTATCAAGTTTAAATTTTACATGCCTATTTCAATTGTACTTTCGACGATTTATACGAAGTTTTATTAAAATCGCTACGTTAGAACGTAAGATATCGGTGAAAAAGTTGTTTTCTCTGTTTTAAATGTTTAAATAGTGTTATAAATTTAGCAATCTTTATCACATCATAGCGATGTCGCTGTTGGCTTTGCTAAAAAATTGTGTGTGAAAAAAAATGTTCTTCTCGTCGAATAGATTATGATAGAATCTTTTCCCGTCCTGAAATCCCAATTTTATGTTTGAGCCTCTCGTTTACTCTTGGACAGATCACACTGTCCAACAAACTTAGCCTGAGCATTAGTGAAAGGAACACGAATACCAAATTTCAACCAAAACGTTAAAAAAAGAAAATAGTTAAAAAAAAAAAAAATCGTTAAAGTTATCGTCGGAAAGTAAACGTTACACACACACAGACAGACAGGGTGCATATTTTGTTAAAGCTCGCTTACGCTAGCTTCAATAAACAACTTGTTTGAAAGTCCCATCAAAAATATAAAAAATACATTAAAAATAACACACTCCGTAGCGAAGCACAGGAATCCAACTAGCAGGTATATGTATAAATATAAGGGAGTAGTAAAACAATATTTATCTAGATTCGATGTACCAAGAGCAAGGCATTCTATTTGCGTGTGCTTTCTAGATAAACACCTAGGTAATGAAAGAACCTTCCGTAGGATAGCTAGACGTTTGGCTGCCCGTAGAAGGTTGTTTCACTCTATCGGTTACGAGACGATCACAGTCACGGGAGTAAAGAAACGGGCGGTCACGGTCAAGCCGTGGTCTACCCGTTTTTCCATAACCCTACCAATCTCTTCCCAGATATTTTGCGAACACTTCAGTTCTGGCTAGTTCTGAACCAATTAACTTTTTTTTCTCCACCTTTAAATTGTAATATTCTTCAAAAACAAACTTAAAAAGGATAAAGACAAGGCGTAATAGTACATTACGCGTCGAGTGCGGAAAGTAGCATTTTGCATGCGAGTGTGGAGTTTGCACCCGAGCGATAGCGAGGGTAGTAAAACCACACGAGCAATGCAAAATGCCGTTTTCGCACGAGTTGCGTAGCGTACATTATCTACAACTGTTAGATTTAAATAATAAATACAGAAAAAAATAAACTTGCTGTATGTAAGTTCGTATCTCTTCTCTTGATAAAGATGGCATTAATCTTGAGTTGTATTTTTTACCGAATTAATTATTTCTGGAGGAGTATTATTCTCCACATTTTCGTCAAAGTCACTTGATTCACTTATTGCTTTTCACTAAAAACTCGATATAAACAGTTATTTTAATAAAAGAACTGCAAATTAGTTTTGTTAAATGTAAACAAACTCGCTAATCGTGCGTAAAGCTGAAGAATTCCTTAGAGGAATTATTCAGAACTATGAGACGCGCATGCGCAATGAATACAAGTACGTAAATAATCACATTCTACGCATCTAAACAAAGATATAATGTTTACATTTCGTATCAATCATAGATAAAATTTAGAAATGTAGTCGGCAATTTTGACCTTGTTACTATACCTTATAGAACTCAATATAAAGTTAATAATTTGTTCGATACAACCTATTCTAAACTTTCTTATATATATTATTTCTTTGTCAATTATTTTCTAATTCTTATTTGTTTCGTGATACATTTATTAATTATTCAAAATTTGCTAAAAAAAAAAATCTTTCCTGGCAAGGAATCAAACTCGACCTCTTTCCCTTTGCATTTTATTTTATTTATCAATATTAAGGAAACTAGATTTTTGCGTGAAGTCAACTTGTAGGTCTGCGCCCCCAAATTTAGAGCTTAAATTCATATTATGTAGATTTCTCATCATGTTATGATTTTTGTGAACATGTATGTTAATTTCAACGATCTCGGCCCAGTTAGGTAGTTAGGTTCATCCCGTATGCACAGACAGACTGATATATTTGGACTCATGGGACCTTAGAACGTGAAAAATCATTAAAATCACAATACTTTCTCTACTACGTTTATGTGAAAATATAAAGGTCTGTATAGTATGACTTAAAGACCTAGCCTAGACCTGGGGTGTAAGTGGATTCATCGCAGTCAAATTGCAGGCTGACTGTTTCCCCTGTTCACACTGTGAATTCCGTTACAGTGGAGGCAATAGTCAGCAGTTGCAGTATATCTGAGGAGAGTGTGTTCTATCAAGTTATGACAGCTGCACAGCTACGATAGCACACACGCTTTGCCAAACCACAAATGGTCGCCTTATCCTGTCAGGTATACCGCAACGTGTATGACCAACTTAAGATATGTTAGTTTGACGTGTACAAATTAACTTGGTGTTTAGGCTTTCGTGGGTTGTCTCCTACTAAACAGCTTGGTTTTCCGGTGAAATCCACGTCACAATTGGGTTGAAGTGCGACGTTTCGCTTCCACCACTAGAAGCATATTTAGGGGTGTGGTGCATCGTAATGTTTACTTGAAGCAACAACAAGATATACTAACTTGTGTACAAATTAGTTCTGGCAAATATCATATGGTCCCCGGTAGCTCATTTGCTACCGTCTAAGCTTCTTAAGCAGGAGGTCCAGGTTCAATTCCCGACTCCGGCAAGGGGCCCCATGCTCGGTATTCACTCAGCATCGCCAAAATGATAGGTAGCTGCTAGTGAAGTAGCGTCAATTCAGGTAACGAAACCGACTTTACGATTGATATACTCATAGCTGAGGGAGCGATCCGTAACCTCGTGTCATCCGAAAGTAAATAGTTGTACATGTCCAATGGAAGGTCCAATTCTTTCATGAGCTGTTGCGCATCGGGTTATTATTATTAATGGCATGCGGTTAAAAAATAAAGAATCATTTTTATGACCTTAATTTAGTGGTTTTGTTTTATCTTCATGCCGGTTCTAATATTGGGAGATGGTTGTACAAATAATTGTTATTTGCAATTATTGCATGATATGTAATATAAACAGAAGATTTGATACGGCGGAAGAATCGAGGTTCTGACGAGTCAAGCTTCTGATCGATAAAGGGCGTGACAGAGCTCTACAAACTTGACACAACTATCTATCACAACACAGATGCATGATGCTGTATTATCATAACGTGAATGGAAAGTAAAATAGTTCAATCCAGACTAATTTAATTGGGTATCAACAAATTAATTTTCATGGTATCGTAGCGTAAACATGGTTCAATTCAGACACGAATTATAAGTAATACGTGGCCAGTAGGAATAGAAGGTAGAACTGAAAGTAAGGAAGGAAAAAGACCGAGAAGGGGTTTTCAAAGAGAGCAAACCGTCATAATACCTTAAATTAATTGTTGACTTTGCCAAAACTGCTCACAAAAAAAAAAAAAATCTCGCAATAACGAAAGTTAGAATTGTTATAGTTTTATACATTATGTAGAAGCGTGGAAAATCTACCGTCAAAAATTGCACAGTGCCCTCTGAATAGGAGATTTCTCGGGTCTCTTACTAAAATCACTTTTCATAAAGGTGTTCTTAAGTTCCCTCATAATAAGTTGTTAAAGTTTACAGTTAAACTCCGATTATCTGTAAGAAGCGCTATAGTTTATTGAAACAATTAATATACTACATTCCGCGTCTAGTGCGGAAAGTAGCATTTTGCATGCGAGTGTGGAGTTGGCACCCGAGCGAGAGCGAGGGTGTAGTAAAACCAAACGAGCAATGTAAAATGCAGTTTTCGCACGAGTTGCGTACCGTACTTTATCTACGATTGTGGATTTTAATAGTAACTACAGAAAACAAATATTTAATAAACTTCCTGTATGTAAGTTTGTATTTCTCTATTGATTTAGATGACATTAATTCATTAGTTGTGAGGGTTTTGCTTTTTGACATTAAATGTTTTGATCTGTGTCAAATAATAAAATACAAAAAATAAATAAATATTAATATAAATTATAACTTGAGGGTTCGAGCCCACAGTTGTATTTTGTGCCGAATTAGTTATTTCGGGAGGCGTATTATTCTCCTCATTTTCCTCATAATCACTTAAATCACTCATTGTTTTTCACTAAAACTCGATATAAACAGTTACTTTAATTAAACAAACAGCAAATTAGTTTTGTTTTAAATGTAAACAAACTCGCTAATCGTGGGTTAAGGTGAAGAATTACGAACGCGCATGCGCAATGAATACAGCTACGAAAAGAATCACTTTCTACGCATCTAAACAAAGACATCAGTGGCGTAGGAACGGGGGGGGGGGGCTATCGGGCTTGAGCCCTCCCGTCAGATTTGAAGGGGCTATAAAATTACAAATAAAATAAATATTAGCACATGGGTTTATGTCTAAAACTGCTTAAAATGATTATTTTGAACGGGTGATTTTAAGGGGGGGGGGGGGGGGGGGGTTAGAGAGAGGGTGGGTTGTAGTCTGGCACATTAATTTCTAGAAATCGAGCACGGATATAAAGAGTATGACCCCCCCCCTTAGTGGAGGTGCCGAGCCACCCCCGTCAAAAATGAATTCCTACGCCACTGAAAGACATAATGTTTATATTTCGTATCAATCGTAGATAAAATAATTAGTGAGCTTCGAATTAACGGGATCTCTTGGGACTCTAAATACCTTTTTGTATAAGTGTACTAATAGGTTCCCACATAATAAGGTGTTATCAGACCTAAATCTTACATATTAAAAAATTACAGTAAAATAGTAAGAAAATGCGTATATAAAAATGCTGTAGCTCATTGAAACAAAAATAAATCACGCCTTCTTTTAAATATGTTACTACACATTCTGGTATAAACTGTACATTTTGAATTAAAGTTTTAATTTGATTTGATTTGATTGCTTTTGATTTGAACGATTTAATTAATTTTAATTAAAGTAAATAAATATATAAGGGTTTGTTTAATAAATACTTTTTCCTTTACAATATCTGATTTTAATTGGAATTCTGACTATTCGGCTATAAATTAGTCCAGTATATTCATGAAATCTCCCTTAAAATAGTTGAGTATTTCTCGATCTAGAATATAACTTTTTAACTTGTTCTTAATTTCTGACCCTATTAAAAAGAATTACAATTTTTTTACTCATAAAATAACAGTTCCGTTTACCAAGGAGTCAAAAAGGAAAATTATTTTTCACTCCCCTACCGGAAACAAGAAACTTATTTTCACTTTAATATCGCTCAAGTAATTCCGACGTTTTATATTTTAAACAGCTTTATGATGAATTTTAGCTTATCTTTATTACAAAGATGTTGGACTGGGTTTTTCTGCTATGTGTGATAGCGACTCGTAATTCGCCTTGTTGTTCAACAACCAAACAACATATTGTCATTGGTTATACAGTTCCATAACTAGTTCTAAAAAAGCAAAAAAACTTGTTTATTTTCGACAAAAAGAAAATAGTTATTTATGCACCTAGGGAGTAAAGTAAGCCATTATTCCCTGAGCGAAAAAGTTGGTTCTTGAGGTGAAGCCGAAACAACCATGGTCCCTAAATCCCGAGGCCAAGCCGAGGGAATTAGACTTCTTTAATTCCCGAGGCGCAGCGAGGGAATAACGCTAATTTGCTCCCGAGGCGCAGCCGAGGGAGATAGTTATCGCGAGGGGATTAATGGCACTTTAATGACGAGGTACATACAATATTTTATCTCCAGTAGGGAGAAAATACACATTTTCGTCCATTGCACAGTTTTTATTTATTATTTTAATAAATAACAATAATTATTAGCAGATATAAGAGATTCAATATTAAAAACAAATAAGAAATAAACACAAGAAGTGAATATTAGAAACAAATAAGAGTTTGGAATTAAACTCAAATTGAAGGTTATATAGATACAGGTTATAAACAAAGACAATCTTGGTCGAAAAAGCAGTGACGCCAACCTGATTTCAACAACTTCATTACATTATCCATTCATTTTCTACTATTTATAAAATAATTAAGTTGCAATCGTTACTTTTTCGCCCTACTTTACTTTTTCGCCCTACTTTTACTTTTTCGCCCTACTTTTTGTGTTCAGGGATGAAAAGACTTACTTTAGTCCCTCTAAACTAATTCAAAATCATAACTTTTTCTCCCTACTGGAGATAAATAACATTTTATTAACACCGTTTCGATAACTCTATTTCAAAAATAAAGAAACAGGTCTGTCATTTAGAGATGTAATTCAATAACTAAACAACGACTTCACACAAAAAGAATTGTCGAACGAGCGTAGTGAGTTCTCCATTTTAGAGACTTGGGCTTTGAAAAGTTTGTGTGTTTGTTTGTCTAACGATAACTGGCTTTTGATTTGAACGAAATTTGGCTCACAGGCACATCTCATAATTTGTTATAACTGTTTAGTTATTGAAAATTCCACACTAAATATTTTCAAGATGGCGGCCAATATTGAGGACGACTAAACAAAATAAAAAACTTTAGTCAGCATGACATCCAGCATGACAGTCCTTATATTCAGTAAAAAAATAAGGGGGGGGGGGGGGTTACAATTACATTTTTACTACATGGCACCTCATAATTTATACAATCGTGTAGTGCCCTAAAGACGACGCACCTCGAAATGATTTGTTATTGAAAAGCGGCCAATATTGTGGACGACAAAACAAAAAAAAAAACTTTAGTCAGCATGACATCCAGCTTGACAGTCCATATTCAGTAAAAAAAAAAAAATAAGGGGGGGGGGGGGTACAATTACACTTTTACCACATGGCACCTCATCATTTATATAATCGTCTACATTTATATAATGTACATTTATATAATGCCCTAAAGACGACCCTTGTTATTGCAAAGCTAAGGCAACCACATATATTCCAATAAAAATAAAAGTTTTTTTTGATTTGTTGGTCTTAAAATAGATATATTAACTTATCTAAATAGATAGAATAACTTAATTCTTTTTTCTGCTCGTTTTAATTAAGCTAGTATCAATTTTTCCTCACTACAATATCATTACCATAATATGTATATAGCAGAACATACTATTACGGGTATGACACCTTTGAATATGAGGTATGCTTGTCAGTATATTGCGTATGCAAGAAGATTCACTTATTAGTAAAATTTGAGAGAGTACAGCTAAACTTCTCTATATTGGGCATTTTAGGAATAAAATTGGGTTTGCTATTCAGAAACCTAAACCTACAAAAGGAAAAAACATATATAAATTCGTAAATTGCTTACGTAAAAATCCCGTCAAGTAGCTACCAAACTACTAAAAATGTTTTTTCGGTCATAAAAATTCATATTTCCTCCATTGTTTTTTTTTTCTTTTTTTTTTGGTTTTATTACTAAAAAATGTATAAAAAGCACTTTGGAGGAGCAATATGTGCTTATTATTCTTTAGCATTTTATGTAGGTACTTCTTTGGTTCTTTTGAAGGTAAAATGGCCGCCATTTTGGAAACGGTATGTATATTTGTGATCTACTCTTCAATAACTTTAAAACTAAAAAATAACAAAAATAAAACACTTGAGTTACTATGGTTACGGGCAACTAATATTTCTAAAATTTTATTTTTCGTCGCCCCACATAGATGATTTTTTTTTTTCCCCCCCTTATTTTTAGGATCTTCTCTCTTATTTTTAGGACATATTTTTGAGGGGTTTGTTATGGTAATTTAGGGGGGTAAAATGGCCGCCATTTTGGAAACACGTTATATATTTGATACCTTCTCTTCAATGCCTTTAAAGTGTACACCACTCAAAAATTACAAAAAATTACAAAAAAAAATTGCGATCTAGGGTTTCTAGGTTGACCTTGAAACCCTAAAATGGAGAGAGATGTATATACAATTAATTACAATCATTAAACATGTCAAAATATTATTGTAATCTCCACATTTTTTGAACAATGAATGTGTAGGAGCGCGTTTATTAGCCATATTTTTTGTTATTTATTATTTAATTTGTTTCAAACCCGTTATTTTGTTTTGAAGAGAAAAAAAAAAAATTAAATGAATTTTACTTTAATTTAATTCTAAGACAGATTAGTTTCACACATCAGGTAATCTTTTTGGTTCCGTGTCTATCTGTCGGTCTGTCACTCAATTTTCGTGAACCAATATATCTTAAAAATTACTCATCTGATTTTTATGAAATTTGGATGGTCAGTCAATAGTAGTATCTTATACTTAAATCTTATTATTGCTTATACTATTTCATGAATATATATCTTAAAGCTTATTATAGATTCGTATTTGGAAGTAATATATATAAGTAATATATATAGTAATATATATATATATATATATATAAGTATATATATATATATATATATATATATATATATATATATATATATATATATATATTATTATTATTATTATTATATATATTAAGAAATTACTTTTATGATTATTTTTATTGATTTATACGACGGATTTGTAAAATTAATTATTATTGGTTGTTCTAATTATTTAACTGACTGAAGATGACATTTTAGGGTTGAAACGTTTCGGAGTAACATGTAATAAACTGTTATTTTTATTTACACCTTAAAATGTCTATTTCTTCTCAACTCATTCTTAAACTTTACGTTTGTCAATATTAATTACTTTACTTTATGTAAATAATCAAATCAATTTTGACGAATTTAAAAAACGGGGTGAAAATGAAATAAATTTCACAATAATGGGTTGTTATAGTATAAAATCATTAAAGTATACGAAATAGGACGCGAGCAAGCTATGTCAACTAATTGCCAGACTATTTTTAAAAATACCAAGAAACAAATAAATGTTTTTCTTCTTAATAAAACTCTAGTTTATATTTAATTATAAATTATTGTTCTATTCTTCAGAAATTATTTAATATTTAATTTATTTATTATTATTATAAGGAAAAAAAATGAAACCACCACGATCGAAAACAGTTAAAGACTTGATAATAAAACATGGTATTTTGTGTGAGTAAATACTTGGAGACAGTTGAGAAGACTTTAGTCCCCTGATAATAAAGGAAACAGCATACATAAGCTCGCTGTCAAACACATACGATAGAGAAGTAGAGGAGGAAGAACTTAACATGGACTTCATTTTGGGCCGCAGCCCAAAATCGTGTGTGGATCCTTTTTTTCTGCCCTACTTATACAAGGGATTGAAGGATTTAAGTCAAGAAAGTAAATGATAAGGAATCCTTACGTCTGCCAAGTTTTAAATTTTGGCGGAGGATAACCAGAAATTATAAAATAAAGATTTGGTTTCTTAAAGGAATCTGAACATTCATTTGAGCAATATTAATATAGAATTATGTTTATAGTAAAATAGAAAAGTTACAACAATTTAATAATATAAATCGCCTAAAGGTTTAACAGTATTAAGAAAAAACATAAACAAACGAATATATTGAAGCAAATGAAATGTGTGCACTTAAAAAAATTGATCGAATTAATTTGCAACTAAACAACAGTAATACCTAACTAATTATAATAATAATAATAAATGCCCTATTTTATTTTTTATTTTTGTTATCTTTACATAAGAAAGAATTAAGCTCATTTGATATTTTAAGACCTAGTACATTAGAATATACATTTTCTATTTAATTTTTACTCGATATAAAACGAATAATAATTAAATCTTTTCCCAAAAAAACATTTAGTTTAACAAAAACATTTATATATAAACGATAAATCTTGTATAGATTATATACAACATATGTGCGTGTTATAATTTATTTAGCTTATGAGAGGAACTTAAAGCGTTATCAAACTATCTACTTCTTCGAAAATACATGCTTTACTTTTAACTGATTAAGATCATTTTTTAATGGTGAAATAGGAATTTTTTCAGAGCTCTAGGTAAAATGTACATTTTGTAAGAACAAATTAAAGAGATGATGATGATCAGTCAGTCGACATAACAAATAATAAAAATGTTTTATAGTAAAGTTTTAGTAAAATATCGAAGAAGTAGACTGTTCATAGACGCCGGTACAGCTGACCGACGGAATTTTACCGGCGTGCCGGGGTACCCAGAACTACAGTAGAAAACAAAGATTCGGGTCCGAGAAGCGATCCGAACGAAAACCGGTAGAAGAAGGATAAGAAGTAAACTCACATTTAATCGAGTGGAAGAAGGAGGGGTCGGCGGTAGAAACTAAGAGGGAGCTGTAAGCCGTAAGCGGCGACGATTAGAAGAGGTGTAAAGGCGAGGTGGCGGGAGGCAGGTGAGACGGTGAGATGCAGGACGATGGCAGAACCCGGACTACAGGTACCCTGGCCTCGGACCCAGGGTATCCCCTCTCCACCCCTCACCTGTACCCTGGACTCTGGACCCCGTATAGTCCAACCCTGAACCCTCGACATCTCCGTCTCTCTACTTGCCGTCTTCACACCTAGTTCCCACAGGACGAGCACAACCCGCGCATTCTTTCCCTTCATTTATTTATATCCAAAGTACCTATATAATAAAACAGGACCTGACACACGATCCGACATACCTTCGCTTGGATACTACGGCTTTAACCCGTCTTTATACCCGTAGCTTATGAGGGGAGACATACCTCGTCTACCTAAAGAGGATGCAGGGAAGAGGTGTTGCAGATTCAGTACGAAAATTCCTAATTTAGAACAAGAGTGGAAGGTTGTACATATACACGGATAAAAAAAAGTAGAAAATAAAAAATACCCCAACCAATATTTTTTTTTTATCTCACCGTATATAAATTAACAAAATACATAGGTGTCAAACAACTTTAGAATGAAACTTGATAAGATTATTTTATACCTCATTTACACCAAAAAAAGCTGTATTGACTAGGGTTACAAAATCATTATTATTATACATAGTCCTACATATCATGGGTGTCTTTATATATAGTTCATAGTCCTGTTGACGACCTCTATAATGATATATAAGATAGATGTTTACTAGGTATATGTTTTAAGCTAATTCATTAAATCATGCTGTTGGTAAAACACTTTTATTCATCGTATTAAGGACGGGAGACTAACATGGTTTTTGTTGTACGGGTCCAGCACAGCCAATAATTTAATAATCCACTAGTTTGGTCCCTGTGTTTGAATATAGAATGTTTAAAGGCCCCCATACACTGTCAAAATGTTTACGCAAACATAATGATTGACGTGTATGGCCTAAATTTGCCCGACATCAGGTTTGCGCAAACATGTTTGAACTTGTATGAGGGCCTTTAGGTATTTTCTATTCATTTTAATTTGACGGGTTTATAAACCAGCATAAAAATTCGTATGCTAATGCTGCCAAATCAAAGCTTGGTTCGCCGGACAATAGCTGTTAGAGAGAAATGTGTCTTGAAATTGTTTCCTTATTGGAAGAAGGGCCTTAAAAGCGTTAACAGACAAAACCTTTACCGAAATATCTAAATTTTTATTATATTTTTAGGAGCAACTTTACATTTCTTTGTTAACTCGAACGAGCGAAGCGTACGAAGAAATGGATGGATTCCAAACGAACGTAGACTTAAGTAAGGTGTAGTTTTAAAAAATAAACATGTGTATTTTTAGTCAAATAGATAAATGTTAATTAAGGTTAGCATCGCATGAGCAAAGCATTACTCCGCCACATATTATAGTACTTATATATTTTAAAATTGCGTTTTGAATCTTTATATAATTACATTTAGATGTAATTTTGTAAATTGGAAATTATATTTTCATGACGGTTGTTATTTTGAAATTTTAATTGGAGCGAAGATACCTTTTTTTTAGTCCTTTATTGGTTGGTATAGAAGCATCAGGAGTTATTAATTGTAACAAGCATTGCTCAAGTAAAATTGCGGCACGAATCGATCGTGTCTCCCCTTCCTATCAAGGGAAAGGGCCCCTCCCCATGGCCTTTCGATACCTAGGTCACCGGTACAGAGAGAAGGAGTAAGAGAGGGTCGCCCACGTGCCCCGCTTTTCAACCTATATAATAAAGCAGAATCATAAGGTAAAGGTTGTTATATTTACCTTATAAAATTTCCAGCTAAATGATTTTATCCAATATTTTTCTTAATCCAATTCAACATTTTTTGAGGGCCAATTATAACTAATAATTGGAAAAACTCCTTCTCGTGCTTTCTATAAGGGTGCAACGAATATTTCTCATTTACGAATCACCCATCATGTACGTGCCAAGAAACATGAATACTTAATGGGTAGGTTGATGGTTATTAATTTATTGGACTAAAGAAAAACGGATAAAAACCATGATAAAAATTTTAGTAGTAACGAATCGTCCACGAATAAGAACCGCTGTAAATTTATCAGCACGTGACTTCAAATGAAACGTATATGAATACATAAAACTATGAATAGAAAAAGAATATACTTGGCAGGAAAGAAAATCCAAGATAGAGTCAATAAGAGCCGATTGCTCCAACATGGCATAAAGACAAAGAGAAAAAAAATAAACCAGAAAGTATAGAATAGAACTGCGGTAGAAGCCAAGATCAAAGGCTTATACCACAAAATATATGTAATAGATAACTATAATACATTATGTAAAGCCACCAGATAGACGCCCCTTCACTTAATTCGGGTATAAAATTATGCTTCCACAAGAAATATTAAACTGAGCCAATGTTAAAAATAAATAAAACCTCAACTTACTATGTACTAAACTAAGCAATTATAGTTAATAAATTAATATTTAGGGGAAAAAATATTTAGAGGTATAATAATTACTGACTTTCTTAACATAACCCAAGTCAGTCAGTGTCTTATTAGTAAATTGCTTCAACGAAATTAATAAAAAGTCTCTTTTTCTTTTGTCTTTTACTAAGAGGGTATTATTTACACTTCTAGTATTAAGTTTTATGTATATTTCTTTCTGGATGCTTAAAACAACTTCCAAAAATGTGAAAATAGGAGGGTGAGAAGAATTAAATTGTGCATTAAAATGCGAATGGGAGGATTCTCATGCATTAGCTGTTCTTGTGAAATCAACCCCAAGTGAGCCTATATACGAGGAAGGTACTGAGAATTATCTAATGCGTAGTTATTTTTAAATAATCGACAAATTTATTAAGGTTTGCCATTTCTTTAGGAATTTGTCATAAAATATGTTCAAAACAAGTCAGTAATACTAACAGAAATTACTGAAAAACTAGAAAGAATATAGTCACAGTCTATAAACATGTGTGAGATATCGTACTTAATAATTATATACGTATATTATTACTAGACAGACATTTTTAAAAATTTTCAGTTCGCTCAGTTTAATATTGCTTCCGAGCTTACCGAAGAGGTAACAGAAATAAAATGTGTTCACTTTTGAGGACGATAAAATGTTATGTCACCGATTTTAAAAATTCCAATACAGAAATCCGTTTCAGACATCAGGGAACATTTTTGGTCTCATGTCTGTCTGTCGGTCTGTGTGTCCAAGTCCCCTCAAACGTGTGACGATAACTTGAGTACAAATAGACCGATTTTGATGAAATTTGGTAGATATGTTCATTTTACCAATGCCCAGGACAAGTTCGTTGGACAACGTTATCCACCCAAGCTTTAACTTCAAATTTATAATTGGAATTTTAGGTTGGGAAAAAAATCTGACTTTACCTACTCAATGAGACAAACTTTTTTTTTAAAATACAATTTTTTAATAAAACCGACTGCTATAACGCTATGAAGTGTTAAAGAACGCTAAAACTATTAATGGTGTTTATTATAGAGAGAACACGAGGAGGTAGATAGACGAGGGGAATAGGAGGTGGCTTGGTCCCCCACCTCTTTATTTGACCTGCCTCCTCAATAGCACAGCGAGCCTAGGGATCTCGAGACCAGGCGACCAGGCTTCATTCGCTGTCTGTACACTGTTGTATTGACTTGTGTGCACACGTTATCGAACTGCTCTCAAACTATATAAACCTACTCTCACTCCTACCGACTTTTGCTTTACGAATTTGAACACTTTGAATATTGCCAATGCTCTTTCCTTTCGTTATATTTATTTCTGCAGTAGTTTCGTCTATGTATTAAGAAAATAAAAAAGCTCACTTTTGCAATATTTCGACCCCTCCTTGGGTCATTCTCAAGCTGGAATCAAAATTTATTTAGATATTAGATTTTACAAATTATAATTATTCTCTGGACAAAACATTAACAAAATTTTAAGGGTAATGATTACTATTAATTTTAACATGTAAAAAGTTTTGATATTACTAACCTGGTAGACTAGAAGTTTTCTTACATTATACTAGTTTTATTCTTGAAATATTTTATTTGAATCTTTTTGATTCTCGTCATTTCTTCCTAAAATAATAACAATTTATTTGTATTGATCACATGTTATCTGGGTTATTGAAAATATTAATTTTGAGATAATGAAAAATATGTACTTACTGAAGTCAAGTAATAGTCATTTCACTTGTGATATATATGCAGTATTTAATATATGTATTTTTAACTTCCTAAAATATATTTTAATAATTTATTATTTCCTCCCTTCTGTTATCATTACAACAATTAATTATACTCAAAATTCGATCATGTGACAGATTCAGACTAGTTAAGGTAGTTTGTGTTTCACCAGTTTATTAGTAGGGGTACAAAATAATTGTAATAACTTAGGTTAAAACATTTTTTATTTGTGAGTGGAGATAAAATGTGTGAACTAATAATGGTAATTCATTAGTCCCATTCAATTAAAAATAATTTTAAAATAATTTAGGTAATATTAACCCTTTGAGGCCTGTAAGCTGAGATCTCGGCGCACCAAGACCGGGGCTCAGGGCCTGTAAGCTGAGATCTCGGCGCACCAAGACCGGGGCTCAGGGCCTGTAAGCTGAGATCTCGGCAATCTATTTTTTTTTCTTTTTCGTTTTTTTTTGGGCCTGGAACTGTTTAATAAATGACATTTAGCGCTTTCTAGTAGAGGTCTAAGGTACTACGAAGCTTCTGAAAGAGTTGTATAGATTGCGATGTAGGTAGTTTATGGCATAAAAGGGTAGACAAGGCTGACGTCACAACGAACTATTTATGAAACTCTAACATACCCGGACTCCGCGCATTCACCCCTTCTATTATGCATTCAACCTTGTTTTTCACCAAGGATTTTACCCGTCCTTTTTCTATACACTATACAGATAAATTTTCCTTCCTTACCTGACCCCTGACCCTTGTAATACCTAGGCATTTCCCACCCTCTAGATTTGTAGTATTTATTTTCCGTTAGGCCAAAACGTAAATCCCAAACTTACTTCAGGACCTCAGTCCTTTTTTAGACACCAACCATTTAGCACGCTTATAAACCTTTCGATTTCTAACATTACACTCTCGCTTTGCTCACTCTCGGAATTCTCTGCCTATTTGATTGTTATATAGTGTGATTTGTTCGTTTCGACCCGGCTTGCTTTTTTGAATTCATTGCTTACTCTATATGATTCAACGATGTCTGATAGAAATAGAGGACATGTTTTTTTTGGTTTCTTTCATACATTTTATTTTCTGCCTAAAGGTCGAATCTTTTAGTAAAATTATTATAAGGTTGTAATTTTATTTTTATGGTTTACAACATAAAATGTGGAAATTAGAAATAAAAAGTGTTATGTATATATCATTTTATCTTTTTATTGAAATAAAATTTCGTTTATTACAATACACTAAAATATAGTTACAACTATGTAGAACAAAATACAAAAAGATTTTTGTTTATATAAGGAAAATTGTAGAAGATATGAAGTAATTAGTAAAGTTAGTCAAAAGCGGGATATTTTTCACAATTGCCGACGGCCGACGGCCGGTACATTATACTCTTTTTTGTACACTTTCGTACTTTTTATTGTCTACCCAAAGCCTGAATCTTTTAGTTTTATTATTATTTGGTTGTAATTATTTAATTTTTATGTTTTTTAAACATAGAATATGGAGTTAAGATAAAAAAATAATAGAAATAACCCGTAAGATATAAAAAGTGTTATGTATATATCATTCTATCTTTTTATAAAAATAACATTTCGTTTATTACAATATACCAAAATATAGCTACAACTATGTAGAACGAAATAAAAAAAGATTTTTGTTCATATAAGGAAAATTGTAGAAGATATAAAGTAATTAGTAAAGTTAGTCAAAAGCGGGATATTTTTCACAATTGCCGACGGCCGACGGCCGGTACATTATACTCTTTTTTGTACACTTTCGTACTTTTTATTGTCTACCCAAAGCCTGAATCTTTTAGTTTTATTATCATTTGGTTGTAATTATTTAATTTTTATGTATTTTTAACATAGAATATGAAGTTAAGATATAAAAATAATAGAAATAACACGTAAGATATAAAAAGTGTTATGTATATATCATTCTATCTTTTTATAAAAATAACATTTCGTTTATTACAATATACCAAAATATAGCTACAACTATGTAGAACGAAATAAAAAAAGATTTTTGTTCATAATAGGAAAATTGTAGAAGATATGAAGTAAATAGTGAAGTGAGTCAAAAGCCGGATAGTTTTAATGCATGGTTGAAAATTAGTCAGGCCCAGGGGTTCATTACTGAAAAATACACTCAGTCCCCAGGGTACTTATAACATTACAGAGCTCCGTCCTCAAAGGGTTAAGTAGTTATGACTAGAGATTTTGATTTAAGTAGTGGTTGGATTAATATTATGATTCTATTTGTACTTATGTAAGCAACAGTTAATACTAATAACAAAATTAACAATAACAAAATTAATAATAAAAAATTACAAAGAAAATAAATAATAATACTTAAATGAGGATAATAATTATAAACAAAATGTTTTTAATGGCTATCATACTAATTAATTTATAATTAAAAAAAAATTAAAATTAAGCTAGTTTACTGAAATTATTTGACCTGATAGAGTATTCCGGCATAATGTTTATAGTTATATTTATTTTACATACCCTCATCAACATTTAAAATAATGCTGATATAATATAACAAAAAAAGTCCAGTCATGCACCATGACTTAATGAGCGAATTTTCAAAGAAATGTGCGTATTATTGGCTTATGATAATATAGGAAAATTTTGGTATAGAATTTGCATGGGTGAAAAAAAAAATTGGTACACAGGGGTACGGGGTACAAAAGTCAAAATAGTATTTACCCTTCAAGATGCACGTCGTTGGAAAGCTCTTTAAGAGTACAGTAATTGTTGTGATGTACACTTTTATCATATTTTCATATAAAAGGGGGGTAAAATGGAAAAAAACACGTATTTATGCTATTTTTGACCCTAAATTGTAAAAATTTGACCCCTAAATGAACTCCAAAAATTCTGGCCAACGAACTCATCCTTTCTTTTAATGTTATTGACATTTTAAAATTTGTTTGAAATTTTTAAGTGCATTCTAAGGGGAGATATCGTCTGGAGTGACACATATATACATACATATATACATACATATATACATACATATATACATACATATATACATACATATATACATACATATATACATACATATATACATACATATATACATACATATATACATACATATATACATACATATATACATACATATATACATACATACATAAAAAAAGTGTTAAATTTTAGGAATCGATTCAGAATGGTCTAAAACGGATTTCCATGGAAAAATGTTTCAAAAATTTGCATTACAAAAATTTTGAAGCCATTGCAATAGCGTAATTTTCTTTGAAAATTCGCTAAAAGTAATACATGTATAATGTTAATATAACAATAAAGTACATGATAGAATGCGAGGGAGCTATGTGCCCCACTAATTGGCAGTCTATTTTTTTAATCCTGCCCTTTCGACCCGTCAACCTCCAAGTTCAAGGGTATAAAATTAGCTCAGTCTCAGTTTAATACTGCCCGGGCTGGCCAGTCATTTATTTAAAAAAAATCAAAAGTTCGCTAAATCATAAAAACTAGTATACAGAAATAAAATTATATGCAAAAAAATAGCTAATTATATTCATGAAACTTTCAATAAAATATAAACAAATTTGAAAGAAAACACCATTTCATTATTTTATTTTATTTTTTTATTTATTTATTTAAAACATTTTACTAATTCACATAAAATAATTATAAATTACACTTGCATACATAAATAATTAGAATATAACAAATTAATATAAAGATCCAAAAGCCTCCAAGAAGGAAAACCTTGAAACAGGAGGCCCGAGTTCACATATTAAATATCTAATATAATAATTTTTGTTGTAAAATACAGTTTCATTTTATTTAATCTATTTATCTTAATTGTTTCAGTTTATTAATCAATTAATTTATTTATTTTAATTACAATCACCTAGAGTTGAGGTTATAAATAAAAATAATATAATTTTAAACATGATTTTTAGGTTAGTAATCAAAAGTAAAACAAAGGTTAGTAAATCAAATAAGTATATAAAAATACTAAACTATAAAAAATACTTAACTATAAAAAGTATATGGAAAAACCCAAAAGTACATACATAATACATAAACGCACCTAAATCATATAAATGCTATATTTCTTGTGATTCTACCGTTTGTAGCCAATTTTTTACTTCTTTTTTAAACTTGTTGTAGTATTTTATATCTACTATTTTTTTATTAATTTTACTTCGAGTTTCATAGTTATGATTTATATGTTGTTTGTCATTTTTGAAATAATTTAGTAGCACTGATTTCTTAAATAATTGTGATATTTTGAAAACAGGAAAGTCTGAAAATAATTGATTTGTCGGGTATAATATTGGTTTTTTAAGGATGGTTTTAATGATCGCTTTTTGTACAATTCCAAGAGGGGATAGGTTAGATGGATAGGCAGAACCCCAAGCTATGATTCCATAGCTCAGTATAGACTCGACTAAAGCATAATATACTTGTCTTAAAATATCAACTTTACAGTATTGTCTTATACATCTAAAGTAGTACAAACATTTTCTTGATTTTTTACAGAGTGAGTCTATATGATGTTTCCAGCTTAATCTATTGTCTATAATTACACCGATATATTTTATATATTCAGTTCTCTCTATTGAGGGACAGTTACACTGATTTATATTTTGATTTAAAGAACATTTACAATCATGAATTTTTATGTTTTTAGTAAAATTAGGTTGACCGGATTTTTTGTGAGAAAAGGTAATGAATTTAGTTTTTTTAGTATTGAGATAGAGTAGATTTGAATGCAGTTTAAGTCCTTCTTTAGCATTCTTAATTGCCTCCTCCCAGATGTCCCCATAAAGCAATAAGCACGCATCATCGGCAAAACCAATTCTTTCACCAGGCAAGTTCTGAATGAAATATAAATCATTTATGTAGCATAATAAATTTAGAGGGGAGATAACTGTACCCTGGGCTGTACCTGTATTTACAGTGGCAAGTTCACTAAGTTTAGAATAAAGTTTTACTCGTTGTTGTCTATTTGAGAGATAACTAAATAAAAGTCGTAGTGCTAATTCTTTTATGCCATATAATTTTAGTTTTTCTAATAGTTTTTTATGTGACATTGTGTCGAAAGCCTTTTTTAAGTCAATAAATATAGCAATAATTTTTTTCTTTTTATCAAGTTTTTTAGTGATCTGATTAGTAAGGTAGTAAAGTGCAATCAGAAGTACTTTTATTTTCCCTAAAACCGAATTGAGTTTCCTCAAGTATATTATGTTTACCTAGAAATTTCTGCAGGCGATGCTTTATACATTTTTCAAATAATTTTGATAAAGTAGACGTAAGAGAGATCGGTCTATAATTATTTACATTGGTTTTGTCACCCTCTTTATACAGAGGAGTTATAATTGCTTCTTTAAATGTGTTTGGAAAATAACCAGTAGACATTGCATTGTTAAAAATATGTGCTAAGGGTTTAACTAACTTGTTGTAACATACTTTTATTATATCTGATGTTATCATATCAATGCCGGGTGCAGAATTGTTTTTAAGTTGATTTATATAAGTTGTAATTTCATATTCTGTAATAGGACTTAAGAATAAAGAATGAGGATTAGTATTTATAACATTGTTTGTATTGGATTCATTACTACAATTGCAGTAATTTATCTGTTCTTGCGCTAAAGTTTCACCAATAGAAGAGAAATTATTATTTAAAGTTTCAGCTATTTCAATATCTTTATTTACAATTTCACCTGCGTCAGATTTTAGTTCAGGTATTTGGATTTGTTTTTTCTTTCTATCTAATGTCTCATTTAATATTCCCCGTATTTTACAATTATCATTTCCTGCTTCTTTAATTTGATTAGTTAAATAATTGTTTTTTGATAATTTAATTAAATGGGTAACTTTATTTCTATACTTTTTATACTTTACTTCTAATTTAAGATTATTTGGGTTTTTAGATAATTTACTAGCTAGTTTGTCTCTTTTACGCATGGACACAATTAATCCTGTAGAGATCCAAGGTTTACGTTTAAAAAATCTCTTTTTGACTTGAACATGAATAGTCTCTGAATTATTTATGATACAAGTTTTAATTTTATTTGAGAGCAGATCTAGGGCTTTGTCAACATCTTGTGTGTTTAGAACATCCTCCCACTCTAATTCGTTTATCTCTTCGTATATTTGTATATTATTTCTTTTTAGTGTTGTAATTGGGTTATTATTGGTATTTGCTTTATGTTCATTGTTTTTTAAATTAATTACTAAACCTACGGGATGGTGATCAGTTATTTTATTACTCAGTTTATAGGGATGTGATACTAAATTATTATTAGCTTTGAGCCATATATGATCTAAACAGGATTTACTGTTTCTCTCTATTCTTGTGTAAGTGTTTATATGAGATTCAAAGCCAAAATCAGCCATAGTTGTTTTATATAGATCACATTTTAGATTACTCTCATTAAATAGAGTTAACCACTAAATGAACAAATCGATTGATAAAGAGTGGTAAATTCTTTTGCTCTCGTCGCCTTATCAGTTTGTTTACTTTATCGTTATCAGTTAGTCATCACGCATGCGCTACTGAGAGCAAAGCCTCAGTGCTGCCTTTCTGAAAGCGTTCGATTGTGTAACTGCTTCCGCACGTTCGCGTCTTTACAAAGTTCTTGTTCTTTGGCGCTTATTATTTTGTTTGTATAAATTTGAATCCGCTCTCTGACGTTTTAACCGCTTTACGCTAATATTCCGCTACCAACTCCATAAGAAATCAACCCGCTGTACAGTCCATTTTATACACAATTGCGCTAACGCGCAAGTTGGAGAACGGGCCGGATAATATTTAATGTCTCCCGTTATATCCAACAAAGAGATAGATGAATATTTTTAAAGCTCAATCATCACCAAAAATACTACAAAAAATTCAAAATAAATTCAATGTACACAAATTAAGTATACAAATAATAGGTTTTAGAAAGGGGATCTAAATATATACTTATGTTTAAAATTCAAATATTTAATGCTACAAGTAAGATGTCTAAACACATATATCTAAAGTTGAAATATATTTATATATAGTTACAATAAATTTATCAAAATAGAAGTTAATGAATTCAGATTGCATTATCATATAACCTAAAAGTAGTCCGTGGGTTTTATAACCCACGGACTACTTTAAATATATAAATGTCCATAATTATTATGATTTTATGACATGTTAAATAATTGGGCAATTATTTAAATTTTACTATGAAATGAGGTACAGTAAAAGTTTTATAAACTTACCTCAAAAGCCGTGACAGTTTTGCCAGACTCTACTACGTTTACAGGAGACATGTGAAGCTAAGATGGGAATTAGCTTCTCCCACTCCTCTATCCCTACTTCAATCTCTCTTAATAATATGTTTTATTTAGATTTTACTTCAATTTCAATCCTGAAATGAAAAATAAATAAATATTTTACAAAATAATATATGGATTTAGGCAATAAGTGTATTATGGTATATTAATAATATAATAGTATTTTTTTTTTTTTTTTAATAACCAAAACTAAAAAAAAAAAAAGAAACAGCTTTATATTTACTTTTTTGGGGTCCGTAGGCAAAACCAAAGACCCTTATATTCTCCTGCGTGCTTCTGTCTGTCCGTCCGTCTGTCGCCTGCTCTCACGGCTACACCCTTCATCCGATCACTTTGAAATTTGGCATGTATGTGTAGAGTACCTACCCACATATTTTAAAAATATAGTGACTTAAAAGAAAATAAATTTTAAAAAATCAATTTTGTTTTTTGGACACCGTGTGGTGTATCATATGAAAGGGTACGTCGAGCTGATTACAAAAAAATATATTTTTTTTGCTATAAGCTTGGATAGGCGTAGGCAAGTTTGAAGTGGGTGTGAAAAGTGCCCCCTCTCTATCTCGCTTATGTAAAGTGCGAAAAATCTAAAAAATTCCTAAACATTCTTCGACCAAAAGTAAAGATACTACTTTTTTTTCTTTTTTTTTATTGACAAAATGCGTTTTTTTTTATAATTATGCTCTTTTTGATGTATTTATATGTTTCAAGTCCGGTTCAGTGCCAAAACATACTTTATCAGAAGTCTTTTTATGTGTTTTGAGAATAACAGACCTATAGGATAGTTCAAAGTAGGCTTTTTAGCATTTCAAAAAGCACTATCAACAGGCACTTCTCAAACAATACAGTGTTGCCTACGGACCTTCGCTGTGTGGTGACTAGCACTCCCTTGACCTGTTTATTTATTAATAAAGATAAATTAACTATTATTCATTTATTAAAAAAAAAACATAATTAATAAATTGATTAACAAAATTGGTGAAACTCAAATTAACTTTCTTTGGAGGACTGAGCAGCCGACACTTAATTAATAAAAAATAAATCAATTAGAAACATGAACTATGCAATCGCACTATTTTAAGGTGACGACTAAACTCTGAACGATATTTTGAACTTTCTTCCTACGAGTACACAGTTACTCTGAAAATATAGATTGAGTTTAAAATTGTTCTTAGTGTTAATAGGTTCCAACTGAGTACTCGTTTAAAGGGTAATGTATCGACTCTGGCTTAAAACACTAATGTGAGAGCCAGGCTAGTGTTGCAGGTCCACTCTGGCCAGTAATATTACAAAAATCATATCCTCTCTCCCTGGAATTGTACTACCCGAGGCGAAGTCAAGGGATTAATGGCAATTAGCTCCCGAGGCGTTGCCGAGGGAGATGATGGCTTTAATTCTCGAGGTACATACAACATTTTATCTTCAGAAAAAGTGCCTATACAATTTATTCAACAAAGAAAACAATAAAACAGAAATAAAATAATAGAAATGATTTAAAACAATTAATAATCACTTTTAAAGTACTTAATAAATAAATAAAGTTTAACGAAAGCTAAACAAAAGTAAACAAAACATCGTAGAATGACTCACAATACAGCTGGGATTTTAAAAGCAGTGTTGCCAACCTGATTAAAACAAATTCACTACATTTGCCATTCATTCTCTACTATTATACAAAATAATTAGATTGGCGAACATGGATTATAATCCCATTTTTCATTATATCCCCGTTTTCATATTATTTCCCTGTTTTTAAGAACGGGCATGAAAAGAACATTATAACCTATAAACTAGCCCTGAAGTGTTACTTTTGCCGTGGTAGGCTGTGAAATAGTAACTTTAGAGCCTAAAAACATAGCTAAAATCTTTTGTTATAGTGTAATCTCTTTTTAAGGTTTCTTTTTTTTTAAATCTTAAGTATGTTCTAATATTTGTTATTATTATATAGATTATTGATTAATATTTAATGTTTTTACATTGTCTGCTACCTCGGAAAAAATAGCATATGCTACACGACTGTGAAGTGTTTTCTCTTTACCTTGGTATATTTCTCGCTTCGCTCGACAGTAATTGCCGCGGTAAAGAAAAAACTCACTTCACAGCCCAGTAACATAATATACTATTTCGTCCATACTGCTACTGGAGATAAATATTAATATACTGAATTTATAGATTCTTACTAAAGACCAAAGCAGCTTGCATATTTAAACAATGAGTTTTAGTAATTTTCGAATATGAGTTAAATCTATTACATTTATTATTATTGACTTTAAGGTTACACTATCATTTAGTTTCACTTGCCTGCCAGTTGACTGTCAGAGATAAATCGTGTAATTTAAATGTGACTCTCTTCATAATCAGCAATCTCTCTGAAATTAGACTGAAAGAAGATATAATAATAAATTATTGTTTTGCAAACATTTCATATTTCATAAGGTATTAGGGTCGACGTAAAGCTTCAGTTTGAGTTTAAAGTAGTTTATCTTTTGTGACATCTTGAAATTGGGTATCAAATAAAACGAAGACGTAATTTATTGTTATTCTTTTTTTGAATCTTTAATTTCACGAGTGATAAGGTATGATAGTAATATTTTTTAGACTATTATTTCATAGCCAATAGAAAATATGTATTTTTCTGTGAGAATAAAAATCTAAAAATATATCTTTATTTTCTTAATGTTTTGTAATATTGAAACCGAAAGGGTTTGCTAGAAAAATGAATCCGTACGACAAACTCGAACAACTTATATATCTCATTTATATATCTTATTTCCCACTACTAAACTTGCTACTACCACTACTAAACTTGCTACTACCACTACTAAACTTGCTACTACCACTACTAAACTTGCTACTACCACTACTGAACTTGCTACTACCAATACTAAACTTGCTACTACCACTACTAAACTTGCTACTACCACTACTAAACTTGCTACTACCCCTACTAAACTTGCTACTAATACTACTAAACTTGCTACTACCACTACTAAACTTGCTACTAATACTACTAAACTTGCTACTACCACTACTAAACTTGCTACTATCCCTACTAAACTTGCTACTACCACTACTATCTTGCTACTACCACTACTAAACTTGGTACTACCACTAAAACAAGGGATCTTAAAAAGTGTAAATCTATCAAAACCTCAATTTTTTTTAAAAATTATAATTTTTAAGTTTATTAAAGATTAAACTGGAGTGATATGAAATTTATAAGGTTTTTTTTGATAATTCTACCTGCTAGTGAACATTCAAATTATGAGGTCTTTAAAATCAAAAAATACTACATTATAGCGGAAAGTAGCATTTTGCATGCGAGAGTGGAGTTTGCACTCGAGCGACAGTCGAGAGTAGTAAAACCACAAGAGCAAAGCAAAATGCAGTTTTCGCACGAGTTGCGTACCGTACTTCGTACTTTATCTACGATTGTTGGGTTTTAATAATAAATACAGAAAAAACAGTTACTTTAATTAAACAAACAGCAATTTAGTTTTATTAAATGTATACAAACACGCTAATCGTGCGATAAGGTGAAGAATTATGAAACGCGCAATTTCCTTGAATACAACTACAAAAAGAATCACTTTCTACGCATCAAAACAGAGATAAAATGTTTATATTTCGTATCAATCGTAGATAAAGATGTTTCTTAACTTCAAAAGACCCAATATTTCTTTTGTAGATACTTATATATTTTCTTAGGTTAAATTAAATGTATCATTCACCGCCTTGTCATAGGTACTAAATCTTTTTCTTTAATTTTAATAATTTTCCTTCCTATGCTGCCTGATATGAGGGGTGGAGGGGATTTTGCAAATAAGAGGTTAGTATCCTGCCGAAGATGACTTTTTACTTGGCTATTATCTTTTTCTTGTAGAGCTGTAATAGAAGATGTTTCCCTTGATGATTTCCCGTGATTTATATTGAAAATTACTTTCCATATGTTCAGTAAATTACTTTCTCCCCCTCCCTCCCTCCCCCCCCCATTGATTTAGACATTTTAAATTAAAAAAATAAATACACAAACAAAAGTTGGATCCGGGGCGTCTCGGAACTTTTCTTCAAGAAACATAAACCTATAAATGACAACTGATTATGTTTATTATGTAAATTGTAATTTTGTTTGTTAAAAGTTAGGTCCGGTATAATGAACTCCGTTATAGTGAGTTGTGTAAGGTAGTAAACAAATCATACTATAATATAAAAATCAAAAGTGATATTAAGATGAAATATGGAGGACTTATTTATCTTATAGAAAGGTATCATTGGTGCGAATTTCAGCTCTTTCAGTAATTATTTTGCGTTCAAATTTCAAAAGTAGATATTTTTAAACTGCCGGCAGATATCAAAACGAAATTTAGTGAAAATCTTTGTCTTATAAAGAGGTATAAGACGTTGTCTTATAAAGAGGTATAAGACGTTGTCTTATAAAGAGGTATAAGACGTTGTCTTATAAAGAGGTATAAGACGTTGTCTTATAAAGAGGTATAAGACGTTGTCTTATAAAGAGGTATAAGACGTTGTCTTATAAAGAGGTATAAGACGTTGTCTTATAAAGAGGTATAAGATGTTGTCTTATAAAGAGGTATAAGACGTTGTCTTATAAAGAGGTATAAGACGTTGTCTTATAAAGAGGTATAAGACGTTGTCTTATAAAGAAGTAATGGTGCACGTTTAAGCCCAATCGGAAAATATTTCGATTTTTGTACGAATTTTCGAAATGTTTGCTGGCTCAGCAAAATGGGTTAATGAAGTCACAAATTTATGATTGTCCGAGAAGCACAACTACTTGTAAGGACGGATTTTTGTACTAAGTTTGAACTCTCTAGCTTGAACTGATGTAGAGTAGTTTCATTGCGTTTGGACGTCATTATTGAGCTGAGCGAAGCGAAGCTCTTATACTACACTTTGCATTTGGTTGGACACATACAACTCCTGAACGGCTGAACCGATCCGCACAAAAGTGACCAACCACAGGAAGGTATAAATCTGAAATGGTCCAAATTGGTACACAGGGTTACGGGGTCCAGGGTACAAAAGTTAAAATAATATATACCCCTCATGATGCACGCCGATGGAAAGCTCTTTAAGAATACAGTTATAGTTGATATGTTTACATTTGTCATATTTTAATTTAAAATAGAAAAACAGGGAAAAAATGTTTTTCAATTAAAATTTTTAAATATTAATATTTTTGATCCGATTTCAGCTGTTTATAAATAAAAATGTTAATTATTAACTATCAGCTGTTTAATATACAGGGTGTATCAATTTCAGATGGCCATAGAAAAAGGGGTATATCTACAGGTCATTTGGAGCAAAAAAGTTCATATAAGCTATAGTCCAATTCTCAATAGGGTAGGAGCTATAAGCGAAAATAGACTGTGTTAAAAACAATCGACCTTTGCCTTAAAAAACTTAAATAACTCAAAATATATTAATCTTGGAACAATGAATGAACAATCGTTGGAAAGAGCAGGAAATTTCCTATAAAATTATGTATGTTTTAGTTGACTTGTTGCCTTTTTAGTGTGACCCAGAGCTGTTTGAAAACAAAAAAATATATCTTTTTTAAAAATCGGAAAAACCTTGAGCTCACTTATCGATATGACCCGAATGGAAGAAATGCGTACAAAGTTAGGAAAATTTTAATAAGCTTTAAAACGATACCAAATACTTCACAATATTCCAACTCTAAGTGGGCGAACAAACCATCGTTGTAGAAAAAAGCATGTCGTGCTTGCAGCTGGAGAAGGGCAAAGAAACGTGACATTATCAGCTGTGGCATCTTTGACAAAAAGATGTCGAATGTGCAGTGCATTGCTGAAGGTGGCGGCCATTTTGAGCAGCTTCTGCCTTGAGATACCATGGTAAGTATATTTTACAATAATAGATCTTCTAGTTAGAGAGCTAAAATTTCAATTTAATGGCCGCCACCTTGAACAATGCACATTCGATATCTTTTTGTCAAAGATGCCACAGCTGATAGTTTCTTTGCCCTTCTCCAGCTGCAAGCACGACATGTTTTTTTCTACAACGATGGTTTGTTCGCCCACTTAGAGTTGGAATATTGTGAAGTATTTGGTATCGTTTTAAAGCTTATTAAAAGCGCCAACTTTTCCTAACTTTGTACGCATTTATTCCATTCGGGTCATATCGATAAGTGGGCTCAAAGTTTTTCAGATTTTTTTAAAAAATCTATTTTTTTGTTTTCAAACAGCTCTGGATCACACTAAAAAGGCAACAAGTCAACTAAAACAACATTATTTTATAGGAAATTTCCTGCTCTTTCCAACTATTGTTCATTCATTGTTCCAAGATTAATATATTTTGAGTTATTTAAGTTTTTTAAGGCAAAGGTCAATTGTTTTTAACACAGTCTATTTTCGCTTATAGCTATTGAGAATTGGACTATAGTTTATATGAACTTTTTTGCTCCAAATGACCTGTAGATATACCCCTTTTTCTATGGCCATCTGAAATTGATACACCCTGTATACTGCGTACTGAATTATTTCGCTAATAGAAACATTGTATGATATTGTTTTAATTATTTAATTAGTTATTGAGGCAAATAAAATTATCTATCAAATGCAGATTCTTAAAAAAAAAGCTATGTCGAATTACATCTCCTGTCAACAAAAGTAGGGAAAGTTTTTGATCAATGTGATCCTGGCGTGATGCAAACAAATTAATTTAATATGAATTTTAACGCATGAATAAAATTTAAGATTAAAATGCAAGCTCAGCTCAATATTGCAAGGAGAAACTGCATTGCACACCTAGTAATAAATTATTTAAAAGCTATAACTGAAACAAACTTTTAATTAGGCACCATCTCGATGCAGCCTTGGCCGATCATGCTGGTTAACGAACTTGTCCTATTTGTTAAATTGCCTTCTGACCCTTTGTATTTGCTGAAAGCACATATTTGGCCAACTTATTAAATATCATTACCTGCGATTTTTCTAGATTCATTTAGCTAAATTCCACAAATTTCAATATTTGTTTGACCTATCAATCAATTCTTGCAGTATAAGCCTACTGTAGGTTAAAATAACTATAACTATATCATCTGCAAAAGTCAACGGATTGACGCATTCCCCGTAACTTTAGTCCACCTCCCAGGTACTTATATAGGTAGAACGTTAATGAAAAAGGTAAAAGCGATAGGGATTATTGGATTATTAAACAAACCTGTTTTAAGCCCGGAGTCGGTTTCAAAAACTTCTGTGTCGGCTAGGAAATCGTGTCAGGAAAAAATTCCTGGAAACCAACACCTGCTCTGTTATTGTTTTATAAGGTTTTTAGCATGGTAACACATTTTTTGTCACTCACATATTAAAGAGTTTATAGAAAAGAGCTGATCAAAGTATGGAATCAAATTATCCTTTTTAAGTCCACAATAAATGAAGAAGAAGAAAAACGTTTATTCAATGAGATAATACAATAATAACAACATGTATTATAAACGTACATACCCTTGGCCAAACGACCGTCAGGGAGAGTTCCGACTTTGACTTTTTTACAGATATCTATTATAAGAGTATAAAAGTAAATAAATATTAATGGTAAATTAATCAAAAGTTTAACAAAACAATAACAATAATTAAAGCAGCTTTGGTACGATATTTAAATTCACAAAGTGTTTGTAAACAAAATGATAAAATAATAAATTAACAATACACCTTGAAATACTTTCTTAAAATATAGCAACAAGAATATTATCATAGCATAATTTTAACTTCCTATAATTATATGTAATAATTTTTTTTAAAAGTAACATTTAATTATAACTGTATTAGTATAGTTAATTATGGTAATAATTAATGTATTAATATTATAACATCAACAATAACATAATAAATCAATAAATAACATAAAAACTATTTATAAAGGAATATAACAATAAGAAAATACATAACTAAATATATAAAAAATAACAATGACTAGTATACTTTATTCACAAGTACATTTACATGCACATGCACCTACCTATGCGCAATGCGTACATACCCCTTAACATGCATTTACTAAAGATAATAAATAAAATAAATAAAATAAATAGAATAAATAAAATAAATAAAAAATAAATAAAATAAATATAATAAATATATGAACTCACAGCCTCTATACACATGCACAATTCATCTATAACTACGTATAACTATATTAAACTATATTAATCTTGACTATCTACTGACTATTTTGAATAAATTATATTTAATATATTTTAGCAAGGGATTTTGTTGCTTTCTATGATGGTCTGCCTGTGTTGGTAGGCTGAAGTTAAGTAGTTCTCAAGTGCTTTCCAGTCAGATCCATTGAGGAAACTTAAGGCCACTTGCGATGTGACAGTAACATCGCCAAAATATCGGCGTCTGATTTGCGCAAAGACACTACACTCTGTTAGGAAATGATGGAGATCTTCCCTGACTGGTAAGTTACATGAGGCACATTGTACTGACTCATCATTACTCCAAAATGCATAATTTAATTTGATGACGTCAGCTCGAGCTTTAATAATTTGTTTAGCTGATTGAAATGACAAGTTCATAAGATAATTACTGGTAGGTGGGAACGACAAAAATCGGTACAGAGGATGTCTGGTGCTGTTCCGAGCCAATAATAGCAAATCTTTATTTTCCTTCGCTCTCATTTCTGACAATAATAATTCGGACAATTGATTCCAACGTGTAGAGAAACTTTCAACATTGCCTTCACTAAAATGTATCAGATTATTTTTACTTAGCATATTTAACCAATCGTCATACCAGGTTATTCTGTTCTTTATAACCGCCTTCGCTATTTTATTAGGTAGTCGGCTGCTTTCCATTTGACACAATACGCGATTTACATATTTTATGTGCAACCGATATGTATAGAGATGGATGCTGTGCATACTTGTTTCAAGTTTAAGGAAATAGTTAGGCGTATACGACGGCAGGTTAAAGATTTTTTTTAAGAAATAGTTTTGCAGTTTCTCAACCTGTTCATAATGTTGCCAGCCCCACACTTGAGCCGCATAACTCATGACAGAGCGTGATACTGCGTAAAACAGTTTCAGCTTAGTGTCAAAATTAAAATTTTTTTTAGACCATAAGACATTGGCGGCATTATTGAGGGCTAGTTTGGCAGAGCTGAGCTTTTCAGTAAGATGGGGTTTAAAGTTCAAATTAGCAGTCAATGTTACGCCAAGATAGCAGTATTCTTTAACTATTTCTATTGGTTGTCCATTATAACTCCACTTTTCATTTTTTGCCAGCTTTCCTCCATGGGGCTTGAAAACGACAATCTTAGATTTAGCTAAATTTACTAACAGACTCCACCTTTTGCAATAACATTCCAAATTTCTTATCATTCGGCGAAGTGTGATAACATTATCAGCTAATAAGACAACATCGTCGGCGTATGCCAACAACTTAACTTTTACTCCAGCTATATTAATTCCCCCATCAAGCTCATCATAGAGGTCGTTCAGGTACAAGGAAAATAATAAAGGACTAATTAAACAGCCTTGTTTCACTCCTGATGAAATATCAAACTCTTCAGTTAAACCATTTTTTGTCCATACACATGCCGTTGTATTAATGAAAAGAGCCTTTATGATTTTTAGCATTTTTGCCGAGACACCTAAGCTTATGAGTTTATAGAATAATGCGTCTCTATCGACTCTATCAAATGCGGCTTTAAAGTCGACAAAAAAAGCATAGACCTTTTTTCCCGACCTGCTAAGTTTCCACTTCAAGTGTACGATATTAGTCAAAGAAAATATTTGGTCAAGTGTCGAGTAATTTTCACGGAAACCTGCCTGGAATTCATTTAAGATGTTCATATCTTCCACCCACTTTGATAGCCTATTTTTTAGAATACCGGTAAACAGCTTGGCAACGCAGTCAATAAAGGACAAGCCACGGTAATTTTCAATCAGATCTGGGTTGCCTTTTTTGTGCAAAGGAAATATAATTGCCTTTGTGAAACTGGCAGGAACCACTCCTCCGTCATATATCTTATTAAACAATCTAAGAAGCTTATTTAAAAAAACATCAGGGGCGTTCTTAAAAAACTCATACGAGACTCTGTCCCTGCCAGGGGCTTTATTTGGCTTACACTTATCCAATACGGCATTCAGTTCACTAATTGTGAGTGTGGAGTCAAGCTGACTATTTTCAAGGTAAGAGTCGCGAAGTTCAATATTACAGCCATCTATACTAGGATTTAATAAGGTCTTAAAATATGAAACCAACTCATCCGAGTTACAAACTGGCATAGTATGAAGTTTTTTCTTTCTAAACGAGTTTATGATAGACCAGAAATGTTTTGTGTTAACAGTTTTATTTATACTTGCGATTAAATTCTCATAGTATTGATTGTATTTTTTTTTACAGGTTGATCTGAAATTCTTTTTAGCTTTAAGATATAGATCTCTTAGGAACGATGTGTTTTTACGTCCACAAAGTCTCAACAATTTAAATGATTTTTGTCGCAAACGAAAACAAATATCATCAAACCACGGTTCTTTATAGAAAGATGTTCGGTCTGGAATGTCCTCTTTATTTCCTAGTTCAGCCGAGTTTTTAATCATGGTAATAAACATATCAAGACATTTCGTCGAGTCCTCAGGGAAAGCACCTAACGATTCAACTTGCTTCACCAATTTGTTTTTAAAATTAATAGAATCTCGTTCAGTGTATTTTAGCTTAGGTAGGATTCTAGTTAGATGATTTTTTACGGGCACCGATCCCGATACATTAACACAATAAATGTATAAATTCTCTCTTTGCCCTTTTTAACTTTAATTTCTATAAGTTTTTAAATGGGATTATGCGTTGTGATCCTATAGAAAGTTCATGTTTAAATAAATATCAAAATTTGCAACACTAACATTTTTTAAATTATTATTCTTGGCATCTTTGTAAATAATTATTTACAACATCGCTAATCCGGATAACCCTCTGCCTGAATTTTTCCGGATTGACAGGGTCCTACTGCAGTTAATAATGCTCCAGGACCAGATAAAATACTACCAAACCTCCTAAAAGATTTAACTTTTAGTTGAATTCATTACCTATAAAGGACTTCCTTATTTAAGCCACGATTCAGTTTTTGGAATGTATGAAATGAAGATGTAATGGAAAACCACGTTATTTTACAAGAAAAAACAGCAATTACACACACAAAGCCTTTTCTATTTCTATGTCTGACCGAGCTCAAACAAATCCCACAATGATCTATTGAGAAAAACCTAAGTATGATTAATGTCGAGAGCTTTCGTTCAATAAGCCTAGTTTACATTGGCAGAGTAAACGGTCGAGTAGCACTCTACCAAGCTACTAGCCAAATGTGAACGATACGGATAGTAAATGGCCGAGGATAGTGGATAAAAGTTGGTCGAGTAAATGAGCTAGTGCGGTGGTAGAGTAGCTCGACCGCCGACGGGCGAGTAGACCCCCACCTAACATAAGTCCGTCCTAACATTGAATACCTCTTCTATATATTAATTGCGGGATTATTCAGAACTAAAAACGTTATAACCTCACTTTAATAAGGTTACTATCTCAAGCACGTGAGAACGACTTTAGAGTCACTCTACCAAAAAACAGCTTACCATTTTACTCTACCTACCGTCCCTTGTGCTAAAAAGTAATCTAGTGCACTCGACCCTTTACTCTACCAATGTAAACTAGGCTATATGAGTAAATACTCTGCCAATTAGTGTGGCACATAGCTTCCTCGCGCTCTAGAAGCTAAAGAATATAATAACATAAATATTTAATTACTTTGGTTCTAAGCAACATTTTTTCGGATAAAATGTAATACATTTAATAAACAAATAACAGAGCAACCAAATTGTAGAAACTGCTATATAAACATTTTAAAAAGTGTTAAAAACGAGTTAAAAATAACAGAAAATAGAACGTAACAAAAATTAATCTAATATTCAAGAGTTTTCAACCATATACATCATATTATAAGAGATTAACTTTGACATTTGTACCCCTGTACTTTGAGGTACCATAATTATATTTTTAAAAAACAAACAATACAAAAGTGCATTAATTTAAGATATAAATAAGAAACCTAATAAAAAGAAATGATTTAAACCCTTTACCCTAAAACAAATAACCCAAAATTATAAATCGGTACAAAAGTACGTGTACAACATTTTTAAAAAATAAATAAAAAAAATAGCTTTAATGTACATATCAAGGCCTTTCAAATGATATATATACGACACAATATTAAAAACCAAAAAAAGTGGTCACGTGACACGACACATGGGAAAAAGCTTACTCTCAAGTTCTCAGAAAATAGGATGAACTAATGAAATAAAATAATCTCAATTTAAAGAGCATTATTGTGAGATTCAAGCGCCTCAATCAGAAATAAAATCGGTCAACTATTATAGAAACTATGGTCATTCAAAGACAAAAATGGGGGAAAAACCCAAAGACATACCAAAATTATCACCATCTAAAGTACAACCGATGATCATTCGACAAAAAGTCTAGGACCAAAATTGTAGATCTTTTAAAATCAGTTACCGCTGGTGCTATCCGTTTTCCAATACGACTTACCGTTTAGCCGCAATAAGCCACCAAACCAGCTTAAAAATCAAGCCGGCCATTTTTATTTGTTTAAGGGGGGAAGGAGGGGGAAAAGTGAACTTTGTATAAGCATTTTTGTTCACAATATGGGCGTTGCGCGTCCGATGGCACAAACCGCAAGTTTCTAGCTGTTCTGGAAGTGGGTAAACATTAATGACAGTCAGAGAGTCAGTTAGCCATGCGACTTTATATTGTATATAGACAAGGCATATTAATTTTTATCAATATACAGAAAACATTTTAATTATATGTATATGCATTATATTTGTCAGTTTTTCAATTTCTATACGTGATGCCCCAGATACGCTACATCAACCAAAATATGCATCTAAGAAATTAACAATGATTACTTTGATTGTACTATAGTTTTACAATTGTTTAAATAGCTGTAAAATTATTTGCATTAAATTTAGATTATCCATACAAATGAAAGTTTAAATCTAAAAATATTTCTGTTGATTCTATTGAGCATCAACAAAAATATTTGTATATAGAGAAAAATATCGTCATAGTTGATAAAAGCATGACTGAAAACCATGAAAAATTTAAAACTACATGTAGGTATATTATTATCGCGATATTCAAACATCATGTTTGCGCAAAATGTTTGATCGTGTTTGGGGGCTTTTACGTACCTCATTTTAATAGATATGAAAATTGGAAAGTGTACGACAAATACTTGTTTTAGTATTTTTGCTTCTTATCAGACCTATGAAACACCGTGGATTCCCATGAAGTACATTATTCGACTTCCTGGCATAACTAAACGGTTCTGTATTTCATATCCATCCAAAACCAGCTGCAAACAATTCATTCGTGGTTCTGGCACAAATTAGATTGTAAAACGACTAGTCCAACCAGTTAATATCCTCGAAATATGAAAAATTGCACATTTGTAGTACTGTCATAAAGGGACGATATTACAGCTGTAAGTGCATATTTCCAATTTAATACAAGTTTTTAAATGGCTTTAAAAAAGCTGTGAAATACGAATCGTATTTATCCTTCAGGGAATATAAATCCTGTTCATTAAAATGGTTTATATCACAATGCCTTAGCTTTCAAAGTTTTAGAGGAATATACTTTTTTTATATAAAATTAAGTAGAATTTAAAAACAAGACCTTTATTTTTGCCTGTAAAGGCATACACTGAAGAAACTTTCTAAAAGCTTCTTACGTATAGAATCCTAAAGCTGAAAAAATCCTAGCCTTTTTATTACTTCCATGAAAATGGAAGTATGGTGATACCCTCCAAAACGTGATTCCGAGATATATGTGAAGGAGGGGTCTCACGAACCCGGGGATATCATTAAAATCCGTTTTATATACATACTATATGTCTGTGCGTACGTATGTAAGTATGTACGTTCGTTCGTTCGGAACTTTAAACCTTTATGACATCGCTTCAAGACATCGTATTGAGATGCGGTTTGCGGCATTTTTTAGAAATTTTGTCGAAAAAACTGATGGCGCAAACCGGAACATCGTAGCTCACGACGTTTTGGAGCTACAGTCACTTAAGCACGAAATCGGTTTGTCGACGATAACTTCAGTAGGCTTTATTTGAATTCTATATTTCCTTTGGGGTATATATATGTGTCCTATATGGTAGATTGTACCTACCTATACTTTTTGAGCACAATCGGACAAGCGGTTTGGGAGATATTGACATTTTAGTTTTTTTTGTTGCAAAACTATAATGGATATTAGCTGTTTGTACGATTTAGTTTATACTGAGTTCTCTCTTGCTCACGTATTGAGACCACAACATTTCATGGACGTCATGTGTGGGATTTCCACACCGGTACTTGGTGTACCTGTTCGATATATATTATGACATGACATGGTCCTGTCATAATCGAGCAAATTAATGATTTATAATTTTGTTTTTTTTGTTTAAATAATGTTAATGTTTAAAATATTAAAAAAACACAGTTGTTTGAGTGCTAGTTATGATGTTTACATTTATAATATTAATATTAAGAGAACAGACCAATACAAAAGTTATTTGTGCTGAGTTTCTAAAAGCACATTTGTTAAAATAAGTTCATGGGTTTTCCATTTGACAAGGGTTAATTAAAATTTGGGTTTCAGAAAGTGGTGAGAGTGGGTCCTATTAGGGGCAGACTTTTATGCTAAGATGTTTACAGGACAAATCATGCATCTAAGCAAAGGAATTCGAAACGTATTTAGTTGGGACGCTGTTAGTTGGAGGTGAGGATAACAGAACAACATAAATAATGACAAATAATTTAGCTATGTTAGTCTCAGATAGTGAATTAGCAAAACTTAAAGATGATGGAGTTATAGAAGGACAGGGTATTGAAAGAGTGTCACAAGAAGTATAATGAGATGAAGACCTTCATTATTTCAAATATTCAATTTTAATACAAAAACCTTATCCAGTAGTACAAAAATTAATCAAGGAAACTCATGAGAACAGTCATACAGTTGCTACGCTTGAAGTATTCTACAGTATCGGTGTTTTGTTAAAAAGATAATTAATGGTTGTGTAAAGCCCCGTTTCCATTCTAACAAGTTGCAGGCACATGTTGCGCAACATGTCCCCGGCACATGTTGCGGGACAAGTGCAATTGGAAACAGTTCCGCAACAGTTCAGTAACACAACACTGAAAATACCTCAACCACAAACAAGAGAGCACGTGTAGGTAGAGAGCAAGGTTTAGTTATGGTTTGGACAGCGAGTACAGACTGCACCGCGCGTCGCCTTTCCCCGGGATATGTTGCAAAGTGTATCCATTGCCCGTGGCACAAGTTGCAGCACAAGTTGTGTCCCACAGTCGCTTGGCACATTTTTGTCCCCCGGCACATGTCCCGCAACATGTTGCAGACTGTTTCCATTTCAACAAAATCCTGGAACTTGTGCCGGCAACATGTTGCGGGACAAATTTATTGTAATGGGGCTTAAGATGTCGTAGGTTCAAGGCTATGGCAAAAATCGTAGAAATGGTTCCATTACCAAAGGATAGAGAACAAGATGCAGAGTTCTTTCAGCTTATGGGAGTAGATTTATCTGGACCTCTACACTTGATACATGGAGGCAAACTATTGGTTGTCATTTTCCCGTGCACATTATATAGGGCAGATTATCTAGATATTGTAACATCTTGAAAAATTCAAGCATTCATACAGGTCATGATGAGATTCATCCTACAATACCAGAGGTAGTGTACAGCGATATTACAACAAATTTCGTGGGAGAAGAACATTTTTAATAAACAACGTAATAACCAAAATTATAACATCACTGCAACCAATAAACTGTAAGTTCATCACTCCCTCTAAAGCTTGGCGGGGAGTGAGGTGGGAGAGATTGATACGTACGATGAAAGATATTATGAGCAGAATTATCGGAAAGACAATACAAAATAAGCAAAAACTATAAATAATTATTAAAAGGAATTTGAAAGATTTATGAATAGCAGACTTCTGACTACACAATCTGAAGTACCTGATGAATAGATTGCTCTTATACCAATGCATTTTCTAAAGGTCTAAGGAGAATTTCGATTTGCGGAAGGAGAATCCTCAGTGGCATTAAGATTTCGTAAAATGATGAAGTATGTCGAAGAATTAAGGGGAGCATTAAGAGGAAAATTTCGCGAAGAATATCTGGGCCAGGTAATTGACAGGCCAGAAACAAAACACCCCACTGAGAGTCGGCGAAATAGTGTTAATTGAAAGCGACCATACATATGTAAAGCGGCTTCTGGGTCGGATAGAATTAATTCCTGGGAGGGATGGAGTTGGTTAGATTGCAGAACTAAAAACAAAAACGGCACCTTTACTAGACCAGTCCAAAGGCTCTACGAAATGGAAGTGAGGGGAGAACAAGGGGAAGGAGGTAAGTACTAGTAATGCTGGAAGGATGTATAGATGAGAGATAAATTATGACATGACAATGTCGTGTCATTATCTAGCAAAATAATGTTTTTTAATTTTGGGTTTTTGTTTAAATAATGTTTTTTAATTTTGGGTTTTTGTTTAAATAATGTTTTTTAATTTTGGGTTTTTGTTTAAATAATGTTTTTTTAATTTTAGGGTTTTGTTTATATAATGCTAATATTTAAAATACAGTTGTTTGAGTGATAGTTAATTAAGTTATTACATCTATAAAAGTAAAATTTAGAGAATAAACCAGTACAGAGGTTATTTGTGCTGAGTTACCTATTTTGCTAAGTACCTATTTTTCCTAAACCTGAATTTTACCTAAACTTGAAATTATTCATATCTAAATGTATTAAGAGTTGAAAATAATGTTTGCAACTTGATTATTAACTCACATCGGTGTAACATATGTTTCGGCCATATCAGGGACTTTACACACTTTTATAAATAATTGCAATAAATCAAATTATTTAAAGTGATTGATGAATAGTGAATTGCAATGAAAGAGTCTAAATTGTACGGCTAATTGATTTACCTAAAGTATTGAAAGTTTGTTTTTTAAATAATTAACGGCGATAATAACAAATCGTAACTAATAAAAATGCAGCTAATAAATAATTTGAGTAGAGAATATATTGCAGCACTAGCATTCTATAGTAATATTAAACAAATCTTGCGATTCGGGTGGGGCAGTTTATATACGTGTCCAGTCTCTCTATGATAGCAGTCGGAAATCACTTGGCTTAGAAGGGTGTGAGGAATACATGCGTTTCCCCAAGGCGTTGTCTACCCCACAAATAAACCCTTTTCTTTTGACTGTTTTTCACTGACTCCTCACAAATTTATACAATCACAAAGATCAAACGTAGATTACCCTGCATTTGAAAATTACACCCTCTAATTATTCTTATTGTTAAATTTTAACAAACGTGGTAACTCGTAATTGTAGCCGGCCTTCGCCTTTAATTAAGATAACGACAAAAACATGACGTTTGAATTGCCTCTCTGAGTATTGACAAAATGACAGGCAGTTTTTACTAGGGATTTATTTGTGCCGTCAGATCGGGAGGTCAATTATCGGCGGCGAAGAGCCTCGTGGAACCCCCCCCCCCCCCCCCCGTGCCCAGGAGAACCCGATAAAAATGTAGAAGCCAATAATTGTAGGGCTTAATGAAAGAGGGAGTGGATGGACATGCGCCATAGGTCGGGCTGGGGTGTGGCGCCCTTGTCTCATTCCAGGGTGCCATACACTACCACCAGACAGCCCAGCCGCCTTCTCTTCATACCGCCCCCGGTCATCCAACGCAGCCCTTCGTCTCCACCCAGTCACATATTGTCCTCATCTCCTTAGCGTTATACGATCCTTAAACTTAAACTTTCCTCCTTTTGAGTTAGCATCTTTCCGCTTAATTTCTAAATCGCTTGAAAGCCTTCTGCCAAATTCACAAGCTTTTGTAATACTCTGCTCCATCCTGTCGTCGATTCAGAAAGATGTCGACTGTACTAATGTGGGGCCGTTTAGACGGCAGACCACCACGTCGGAGATTAAAGAGGAGAAGTCGAATGCCCAGAAGAAGACCCGGTCCACTTTCGTTTCAAGTAAGTACTTTTTCAGTTCAGAACCGAATAAATCCTAATCCAACAATCCCTACAGCCTCGAATTGTCACTACGAACAAACCCTTGTGCAATTTTTCCATCAAAAAATTTTCAAATTTGTCACAAACCTGCTTTCGTTTTTCCTTGATATGCCTCAGGAATAAACATAATAATATATAAACTGGCTTAGAGCGGAATTAAATCGGACCTAGAAAGATAAAAAAAAAATATAAAAGACTGAAAAAAATCAAGTCAAACTGTTACCATATGGTTTGATCAAAGGTCACTTGAAATTCACATAGAACATACCTAAACATACAATCTACTAAACATTAAATGATCCTAAACATATCTACTGACTATATTAAACTTAATTTTCTATTTGGCATTGGAAAAAAACTTGTTAAAAAAAAAATTGAAAATAGTCTGCAGAGCCGGATAACTCTTGGTATTTGATAAGCCTGCAGTCTCTTGTAGATTCACTACATTCAGATATTTATCTTACCAATTGTCTTGAATTTTTTTTTTTCTATTTTAGTATGAAGATATTACATAACTTGACACAATATCTTCATGAAATTCATAACAGACATATATTGTTAGAGCAAAATTAAACTCGATTTAATTATAATTTTATAATTTTCGATTATATTATCTATTTTGTTCAGAAAAAAGCTAAAATTATAATTAAATAAATAAATTTTTAAAAGAGTACAAACAAGTAATGAAGTATAATATATATATTTTTCGAATGTTTATGTTTTGCCTTATAATGCACAAATAGTTTACCAATTTAATACTGTACATATCCACTTGAAATATTTATTTTCTTTTGGAAATTGCACGATTAAGCATCGGGACGATAGAAATTCGGTATAGAAATGTCGAGATTACGACATAAGGCGCGGTTACTCATAAGTTACCAAATACATTTAATTTTGTATTACGGATGAATTTCCATATTTGTAGTATTTTAAGCTGTCTATCTAGCGGTCTTAGTAGTGATGATAAAGTATGCACAATTCTTTTGAGATAAGATTATTAGAATATAATATATATTTTCAGACAAAATATAGAAATAATTCTAGAATGATTTAAAAATGAGATTAACTTTCAATATGGAATAGATGTAGCTTTATTTTATACTTGATGCACCTGTAGCTTCGGCCAACGATAGCAACATGCTTGTAGCTAACAAAGTGGCCCCAGTGTAGATAACAAGGCGGTGTTAGCACCATTGCTAATTATAACACATGGGAAAAAAATAATTATAAACTTATACTAAGGAGACTTCATAAGGAATCGTCTAATTGGATTTGACAATAGCATATGTTATTTAGTCGGCCCATCCTAGAAATTATAATCCTAGAAATTAAGAATTGCTAATACCCTATACAAATAGATTCAAGATTAAAAAGAAAAAACAAATTAAAACTTTATACACTACAACAATAATTTAATTGTTTTATGGCGCTTATTCTTTTTCAATATTTCCTTAAAAATAATCCTTATTGTAAATATATATGTATAAAAATAAAATAAAGCGGAAATTTGAAATTATAATAAACGACAAAACATGTTCTACCATATGGTTGCAGAAATTATATTTTTTTATTTATTTATTTTTCTCTTTAAACAAAAATTTAGATCCAAAAATGATTATTTCATATAGTAATTAAATAAAATTTTAATCGTAGTCAAATTTAGATAATCTATAACTCAAAACAATTTTATATTTGGAATATAAAATAAATCTAAAGCTGGAATAAAAATAAAGTATACTCAAAATACAATACATGTTTAATCTACGAACAATTATACAATATAATATTTAAATAAGTTCTAACCGACCACATTCTTGCACTTTACTTGTGGCATCTTCTTCACTTCGAAGATAGCTCAAGATTGAAAGATACCTTGGATTAAAGCTTATCAATCGAGAAATTTCAAATATCTAGGCGATAACAATAAATTATAGATAGGTGGGAAAATTAATAATCATAACAATAACAAAAAATTCCTGAACATTTTAAGTTCTTCTTAAAACAATGAGCATACTAAAAACACCTGTAAAATGACCGCTCGAGGGATAGGCTGCCTTTAAGTATACATTTTTAAGTCCGTGAAATATTTGGTCACTTCCAAGGTGCGAAATGTTATATATGATAATAAGAGCAGGTTCGTCATTTATTCATGTATCATATTCATTATTTCATGTAAATAATATATTATATAAGCATCCTATATATTATAATATTAATAAACAAGAATAATGTAGTTTTAAATATTACCATCATATTGAAAGGTACCAAGTGCCCACTCCTTGCTAAGCGATAAAGCAATGAAATGGTACAGATGCAGTAAAACAATCTCATCATTTTATTAAAATAATAATTGCTACTTGTTTAAAACCTTTGAATTGTACAATTTCATTGCTATGCTGTCCGACTTTGTTTCACAGAACGAGTTCAATAAGTCTAATAATATCGAACATGGAGTGAGGTAAGAATCCATTTATACAATAAAAAATCCTAATTTTAACCCTTTTTCGCAAATTCTTTTTTTAAATATAACATATTTCATCAAATGTTTCAGCTATCACGACGAATATCTTTTTAAGGAACGTGGATCTTGCTAAGATTTCACATGTTCTTAAAAGTTATTTCTAGACCTAAAACGCATTATACAGTAAGTGCGCATGCTAAAACCCAAACGAAATTTAATAAACCCACTTGCATAGTATAGTAGCACCAACAGTTTAACTTTGATAATTTTGAGTAACTTAACTATAATTTTGTTTAAATTTGTTTTTTGTTTTTTCTTTGCATTTATTTTTAATATCAACAATTTATATGCGGCACCTACACAAGCTAGCGTCATGAAATACGGTATGCTGCTTGTCTTTTAGTAAAATAGCATAAATATTAAAAGTTTTTTTGTTTTTTCTTATCTAAACTAGAACATTTTCTGAGAGTAAATCTAACGCATTTAGTCTCGAATTAAATATCTCTGTATCCTTTTAAATGAGTTATATAGCGCGATAACCCAACATGGGTCGGCTGACAACAATTTACAGCGATCTTAATGTACTTTAAAACAAGACAAAGTAGATTCGAAAGCTCACATTAACCATCGCCTTTGTTTTTTTTTTTAATAATGTCGACTTATTTGTTTAGCATATCAAATAACGCGGTAGAATTAAATTTCAAAACAGTGGTTGAAGACAAAACTTAAAAAAAACGGCTTCTGCTGTTGTTTTGTGACATTGATAGTGGAATTTTTTACACATTTTAGTGTTTTTCCACCGCATGGTGGTGTTACTTGAGTAATTTTGTTTAATTAAACACAGTCGCCACATCTACAATACATTTAATTACTATGTTTCAATGAGTTTTTCTAAACCTTTGTGAAAACTATTTTGGTTTCAAACCGAAAGTGTTTCCATGAAGAGTTTTCAAAACCGTTTTCTCAACAATTTTGAAAATTATAAACTCCCGACTAGTCACAGTTATGTCAGGTTAGATATGCTAAGTAGAACTTAGCATATCTACTGCACATGTCTCAATTCTGTGTTCAATTCAACACCCGTTTCCATGCTATTTTTTTCTATAAAAAACCAAAAATTTGCTGTTGTGACTTTAAACACCTTTTTGAAATTGCCGTTTCCATGTTGTGATTTGAATACCAAAACCTTTTTCAAAACGGTTTTGAAAACTCATGGAATCGTAGTAATATAAAATTGATTTGGAAACCAGTTATAGCCGTAGAATGATGATTAATCCTGACGAGAAAAATTTATTAATGAATTAATAAAATAATTAATTAACGACGAGAAATCCATATAGAGGCATATACGTCTTTACACGTACGAGCTTGCCTCTGCACGCCTAACCCCAGATAACCCTTTCTCCAGACTTTGTTCAGCTTATCCAACTTTCCTGCAGGAAAGTGCGTGCATGCATTTATATGAAATTTTTATTTCCGTGCGAGCTTTCGTGTATGTACGCTTTCCCCCGTGTGATTCTCTGCCAAATAAGTACGTGTAAAGGCTCCGAAGGAGATGGTGATATCCCTGTAGTAACTTGTTTAAAGTCATTAAGGGTTAAAGGATCTTGCATGCGTTGCCTTAACGGTTAATGTTACAATAATGTTCGGATTCGCGAATTGCGTGCTTAAAATATTTTGTTTTTATCCCAGTTAAACTAGTTTTCTCTTTGTTAACATGGTTGACAAAAACTTAAGATTTCGTTGTATAAATTGTTATTTATTATTTGTCGACTGATGCTTGTACATATTGCTTATCGTCTCTGATAATGACGTTTGTTGTATATAGGCCTTCGAGAAATGTAATTACTTAAGCGGTTTTTTTTTTTTTTTTCTTGATGTCATTCGCATTCTTATGAAACCAACGCAAAAAGACAGTTGATTAATATTTTAGTATATATCAATTGAAGCTCCCGGTATTTTAAAAATTTCACTCTTTATTAAGATAGTGTATTCGGATTTAAAATGATAATTTAAATATAAATTCGGTTGAAATTTAGTACTAGTGTCTCTTATTATTTACTCGAAGGGTCAGAGTTTCAGTTGTATCTGATCGATATTACCTTCTTTATCACAAATGAAAATATAATGCTTAAATAAATTACTTTTTTCTAATAATGATTTCATTAGTAAAGTCAAACAGAACATTTAGAAAACACGATACAAAATGAAATAATCAATAAGACATCGAGATCGATTTGAAATTAAGATAAGAAAAACAAACGATTTCACTTTGGTCGGGGAACTGGAAAGCAAATTAATTTAAAGAATCCTTATCGACGCACGTCGCCATCTGGTATCGACCTCCGGCGCTCTTAGGCGGCATCCGTCGTAATGATTAATTTCGCCTTTCATTTCCGTTATCTGTAGAAATTAGGGAGAGTTTGTTGTGGTAGAGAAGAAATCAACATATGAATCCAATAAGCAAAAGTAAAGAGAGTGGGGGCGTTTCCATAATTTAGTAGAAGTGTTCAAGCAGCAAGCCATTTGTCTCTCCCTGTGTACACTGTCTCAATGTGTACATTGCCTACCTCTATATCCAAGCCCTTTAGGTGCAATCGATTCCGAGCTTTATGCTCGCCCTCGACAAACAAAATTAATCATCGTAACCTAAACGGAATCAATACGCGATACGAGCTTTTTTTATGTCGATTATGGTGGTGGGAAACTCGATTTTTTGTTTACAGTCCTTTTATCGGAACGGTCGGTATGATGGCAGTTACGCAGGGCCGGGATTAAGGATTAAAATACTTCCCCTTGACTTTTCCCCGGTTTTGTTATTTGCTTCTAGCTCGAAGGGGGCCCCTAAGTGAATTCCACTGCAAACACAAAGAGGGAAGGCTCCCTGACATTCGAATTTTTGTACCCTCTTATAATTTTCGCTCAAGGCAAAGTAATATATATGCAGTAACGAAGACGTATAGCATAAGCTAAGCAAATGCATGTTTGAGAAAGGCAAGCACTTTGTAGGTACCTCCACCGTACTTATGTACGGGTTACTATGTAATTACTCTTACATATACACTTTAATACTTATCATTATATTTCATTAATAAGGTCCCAAGGAAAACCATCGCTTCCGTTTGGGCTTGGCACGCAGAAAGTCCAAGTTGGATTCCTAACTCCGGTTAAGAGACTCGGGTTCAGAGTTGCCTAGTATCGTGAAATAAAAGCTTAGCTACCTAAGTGAAATGGCGTTCCTCGGTTAAGAGACTCGGGTTCAGAGTTGCCTAGTATCGTGAAATAAAAGGTTAGCTACCTAAGTGAAATGGCGTTCCTCGGTTAAGAGACTCGGGTTCAGAGTTGCCTAGTATCGTGAAATAAAAGGTTAGCTACCTAAGTGAAATGGCGTTCCTCGGTTAAGAGACTCGGGTTCAGAGTTGCCTAGTATCGTGAAATAAATGGTTAGCTACCTAAGTGAAATGGCGTTCCTCGGTTAAGAGACTCGGGTTCAGAGTTGCCTAGTATCGTGAAATAAAAGGTTAGCTACCTAAGTGAAATGGCGTTCCTCGGTTAAGAGACTCGGGTTCAGAGTTGCCTAGTATCGTGAAATAAAAGCTTAGCTACCTAAGTGAAATGGCGTTCCTCGGTTAAGGGTGTCATAACAAGTGGCTTATTCTGCTGACGGTGTCGAAACGCCTTCCCCGAGTCATTTATCTCAAAATATAGTGGGAAAAACCCTTTGGTAGTACTAATCCCTACACCCACAGGTTGTCGTGCTACGGTAGAAATTCAGGAACATCCACAAGCGTACTATAAAAATTCCAAATATTAACTTAAATAATGAAGTTAACATCAATTAACATAATAATCTACAAAACAGCAAGACCGGTGAATTTAAAGTGCCGAATAAATTAGTTTTCAAGCAATAACTTAAAACAATAACCTGTCAGTCAAGTTATTGACAAACATCAGGTTAAATAAATGATAAGAACACATAAGAGTGAACATGTCAGTAAGATTTGTTGGGGTTGGTCGACTTGAGGGCGTGACTCAACTTGACAGATTTCATTATGCACTCTTCTCTCTGGGCAAAGGGGAATCAATTTACCGTCCCCATCTTATTCCAAGCTCTTCTCTCTGTTGGACAAAATACCAATTACTATCTAAATATATTCGATAAACTGAAAATAATATTGATCGATGGCCACATTCGATAAACAATTGGGTATTGACTTAACATGTTATAAATTTAGAGAATCAACTGGAAGAGTTAGTATAGTGCTACTTATCTACATGTTTACGCAATTTATTCGTTTTCCATACGCAATTATAACTCTCTTTATCTTCGTACTTCTACAAAACCATCCTTGTAGTCCAAATTGTTTTTAAAGATCTGTCATGACGACGAATGTCTACAATCTATAGTAAATACCTTATTTGTTTTTGAACACTAAGATACGATATTTTGGATAGACACTAGTATTGCAATACCTCCATTAATTAGAGCAATACATTGTCAGTATAAACGTTACCAACGTATTAACCAAACTAGATCTAGTTTATTGCCAATGTAATAATATATTCTCCCTACAGTATTACTTTATATCCGACTTAAGGGACAAGTACAATTAGATAGAGAAACGTTCCTCTAAATATCATCGACAAAACAATTTTCGGAGCTGCCCAAACCTACAAAACAGAATTCAATTTTCATTAGAACAAAAGACTAATTAAAGTTTCATTCACAGAACTTCCACTTATCCTACATATTTTCTAATGGTAGAATATAATCGTGGAAAACTATTAATTACTTTATAGTCCTTTTCGTAAGTCACTTAATATTAAAACTAACGTAATGTATTAAGCATTGAGATCATATTTAAGCATCGCTTGTAAGCTTGTAAATTGAAAAAATAGCCATTAACGAAATTTCAAATTTTAACTAATAAAAACATCGTGATTGACATAAAAGACGAGTTTATATCAAACTTTTATTCTAAATTTATACTTAAAGCATTTTTGATTGATACTTTTTTAAAAAATGATTTTTAATACTGCATTTTTTTTATATTAATTTTCGATTAAACATTTTATTTTTTCTTCATCTTTATATTATAGATTGATTTTATTTGCAATATATTTAATTAAGATATTAATTTTTTTTAAAAAGATTATAGATTATTTATTTTTATTATTATTTTTTTTTTTTTTTCAATATAATTCAATAGATACTATTTATTACTATTTACTTGGGATGATTGTTTGATTTATTTTATATCTTTATTTTTTGATTGATCGATTTTCAAGCTTATTGATTAATACATATATATAATCTTTTAAAAGCTAACTTGATTTCAACATTTTCCAAAGCTCTTTTTTGTTAGCAATCGTGGCATTCATGACAGGGTCAGAAAAAAAAAATCTAAATCTTACTTTCACTGCTGGTTTTTTTTTTTTTTTTTTTTGAAAATTTTCTTCTTAATTAGACGCTAAGTTGTGCGATCATTTTGGTTTTGGTCCAACTCTTAAATGATGTCATTTTGGCCCAACTCTAAAATGATGTCACTTTGGTCCAACTCTAAAATGATGCCATTTTGGTCTAACTCTAAAATGATGTCATTTTGGTCCAACTCTAAAATGATGTCATTTTGGTCCAACCAACTCTAAAATGATGAGCGTTTATTCTCATTTATCACCCGAAATCAAATATATATTTCTGAGTTGATATATTTTTTATTTTAAAGATGATTAGTTTATTATGATTACGAGCCGTTAAGCTCATGGCAACGGACTTAATTTTATACTTAGAAAAATAGTAAAATTAAGTAAATCAATTTAGATAAGTTATTATATCTATTTAAAGACCAACAAATCAAAACAAACATTTATTTTTATTGGAATAAATGTGGCTGTCTTAGCTTAGCAATAACAAATCATTTCGAGGTGAGTCGTTGCAGTTGTCGGGACACTACTCGATAATTTAAATAATATTTTTTTTAATACATGATTACAATTTAATTTGGAGCTCAAACCATCTCTTCTAATAACATCAATTTTTAAATGAAATAAATATTTATTGTATTAACTAAATAAACTGGAACTCGCGAGCAATTGTGCTCTTATCCATATTTGTTCTTATAAAGCTATACCAAAAACATTTTTCAGTAAAACTTGCGTATCCTTAATCTACCTGAAAAGAAAGGTTTACAATGATATACAACATGCTACATAAGCATGAACTTGTTTCAAAATGTAATAATAATAGTTATATAGTAATTTCCTATACTCTTAAAAATCTTTAAAACATGTTACATGTTATGATGACTAATTTTTTTTTATATAGTCGAACGCCATATTGGCCGTATTTGAAATTTCAAAAACTATTAAGTTGTCACAAATACTTGCTACGTTTCCATGATGTTTCAATAAGGATTAAATAAGGGTTGAATACAGTTTTTGGATCCAAAGTGTCCATGGAAACTAGATTCAATACGGATTAAATACGATTTAGATCCAGATACGATATATACTAAATTCTGGGATCTTGGATCTAGTTTCATGGAAACACCTGAACTTGATTCTGACATACGCCGAGTATGGGTGTGAGCGCCCCTAGCGTGTTTGAGTTGCAACTGTAGTCAAATCTGTCATAGAAACATAATAACCTATTTGTAATTTTCAGTTTTGTTTTTTAAAACACATAAAACCAAACCCATTAAACTTGGTTGTAAAAGGGGAAGATTACAAAATTATTTATAACCTTATCAAAGTAACCTAGTAAAAGTTTGGTCTATTGAGTTTAACTCGTGGAAACACCTAGCTTAACGCCAAATTTCGTTCAAATTGGTCAATTTATACGCCAGTTATTCAGACAGTTAAGCCATATCATATTTTCTTTGCATTTGTAAATAATCTTTATTTTAAAAAGTTGTTGCAGGCTTGCTAAACGATCGCCTGGTTATACAGCTGTGCATGAAGTACTTGCATTGTCATTTAATGATTAGAATGAAATTAGTGAGCTACGGTTTAATAAGCACAACATAGTTTAACCAACTGTAGTTTTGTAATAGTACATTACGCGTCGAGTGCGGAAAGTAGCATTTTGCATGCGAGTGTGGAGTTTGCACCCGAGCGACAGCGAGGGTAGTAAAACCACACGAGCAATGCAAAATGCCGTGTTCGCACGAGTTGCGTACCGTACTTTATCTACGATTGTTAGATTTAAATAATAAATACAGAAAAAAACAAACTTGCTGTATGTAAGTTCGTATCTCTCTCTTGATAAAGATGACATTAATTCTTGAGTTGTATTTTTTGGCGAATTAATTATTTCTGGAGGAGTATTATTCTCCACATTTTCGTCAAAGTCACTTGATTCACTTATTGTTTTTCACTAAAAACTCGATATAAACAGTTACTTTAATAAAAGAACAGCAAATTAGTTTTGTTAAATGTAAACAAACTCTCTAATCGTGCGTAAAGCTGAAGAATTCCTCTTCTTTACCGCCCTAGGCTGGTAAAAAAGAGGAATTCTTCAGAACTATGAGACACGCATGCGCAATGAATTACGATCAATGAAGTACGTAAACAATCACTTTCTACGAATCTAAACAGAGATACAATGTTTATATTTCGTATCAATCGTAGATAAAATTAATTTACATCATCAGGGTATATGCTATAGGTTATAGAATACTACACTTAACTTACAATCTTAACATAGTAAAGTTTGAAATGAAACTTGATTTTACGTTTATTTTAAACTTCACAATGTTAGATTGTAAGTTTAGCAAAGAATTCTATAACCTATTATAGTATATACCCTGATGATACCCTGATGATTTAAATAAATTTTACAAAACTAGTTGGTTAAACTGTGTTGTTTTTATTAAACCGTACCTCACTAATTTCATTCTAGTTTATTGTTTTAACGGTTGCTAATTTATATCTTATTGTCATTTAATTAAAACTAATACAATTAAAAAGTTGTTGGAGGCTCGCGCGCTCGTCTGTTTATAATGCTGTGCTTAAAGTACTTCTATTGTCATTTAATTAAAACTAAAACAAATTAAAAGTTGTTGGAGGCTCGCTGCGCTCGTCTGTTTATAATGCTATGCTTAAAGTACTTCTATTGTCATTTAATTGAAACTAAAACAAATTAAAAGTTGTTGGAGGCTCGCTGCGCTCGTCTGTTTATATGCTGTGCTTAAAGTACTTCTATTGTCATTTAATTAAAACTAAAACAAATTAAAAGTTGTTGGAGGCTCGCTGCGCTCGTCTGTTTATATATGCTGTGCTTAAAGTACTTCTATTGTCATTTAATTAAAACTAAAACAAATTAAAAGTTGTTGGAGGTTCGCTGGGCTCGTCTGTTTATAATGCTGTGCTTAAAGTACTTCTATTGTCATTTAATTAAAACTAAAACAAATTAAAAATTGTTGGAGGCTCGCTGCGCTCGTCTATTTATAATGCTATGCTTAAAGTACTTCTATTGTCATTTAATTAACACTAATACAAATAAAAAGTTATTGCTGGCTCGCTGCGCTACTTTCTTTGTAAAATATAAAAGCCCTGGCTCTGAAATAAAGAACTCACTTGTTCAATAATAGTGAAAATATGTATAACATTTGTTTAATGATATTTTATTTATCAAATGAGCTCGCTTCCCTATGTTGATATCTTGTTGCAATCCGCTTCTGTGTTTGTTTATTGTTTCAAGTGTGTTGTGTTTTGACGGTTTTTGGGTTTGTGTGTGTTCCAAAAAAATGCTTTTGACATTCGGCAATAATTAGGATAACTATTGACTGAATATTAATATATATATCAGCAATGCAATATATGTGCTTTTGCACACTGCAATAAGGGACACAATTTGTGTTAGTGAGAGACACCAAGGGATGTGCCACGTACACGTGACACAGGAACTGTTCCAACATTAGACTATACGTCACAAAGATGTTGGCTCGGCATTACGGCATGTCCTGCATCGTTTCGTCGCGTCCGACTCATCAGGGGCCCGACGATACCCACCCATTCCTATGCCACCGTTCCTATGTGTCACGCTTGCGAGGCACATCCCTTGGTGTCTCACTAACACTAATTGTGTAATTTATTTAAATATATATATACATATATGTAAAAAAATCTAAATCGATATATACTTGACAAGCAATTTGTATCCCATCACGCAACCTTTATTTTTATATTCTTTTATTTTACCATGAATTCTTTGCACTCTTAAATAAAGAAATAAATTTGCTAATTTCAAGACATAACTACACGATGTATTTAAGTTGAGTAAGTTGTCACGTTGTATTAAGTTTAGAGACTTGCCAAGTAGCATCTTTGTTCATAGGATATCCGGAAAAACAGTCTTGTGGTACATCCCACGGATGTTTGTCAAGGCTCGCCTTCTTACACCCTAGGGAAATCCGTAACATAATGATATCTAGTTTGGGCAGTTTTAGTACATAATCTGGATGTTCAAAATGTTATTATTTAAAGAAACAAAAAGTAGTGAAAACACTCTATTAAGTGATTAGTTACGATACATACACAAATTCTTCTTGATGATAACACCTAATGAACTCCATGGAATATATTTATATATTATTAGCTATAGGTATCAATCATCTCAAAGATACATTGATGAGTTAACAAACAAAATGATACATATTTGAGTTATATTTATTGACACATATCCATTTACTTGATACAGTCATGAATGAGTAATATGTCTTACCTCTTTACCTCTTTTTAATTTTAACTATTAACAAATATGACTAAATTCAATCTCGATTCGAGACAAAAGATAAATACGTTAACCACTCTACAATAATCTCTTCAATTCTTGGCACATTTCAGATCGATTTAAAATATATGATGCTTAACCACCTTAGCATAGCTGCATTGCATAGGGCAATCGCATAACCATGTTACTGACACAATGGCCACGGCTACACAAGAAAAGACTTGTTCATCTCTGTTTAAATACAGTTTTTAATTTTAAATCTACAAGCTTTAAAATTAAATTTGGTTCGATCCCGTGCCATGATGATCTGATTTAAATAGCTCACTAATGACCACACCATACCCGCTTCGGCAGTGCTATGACAGGTGTGATGTGGGAAGTGGCTGAAACTCTCCACTACGGGGTTAGTAAAATTGGCCAAATGTGGCCTTATTGCTAGGTTCGAACAAGTGGTACGTCCCACCCCTCTAACCACTACTTCTATTAAGGAACCTAGTTCAATTAATTATAATAACAATAGCTGATACGATGTTGTAATGTAAGAAAAAAAGAAACCAATTAAATTATACAATGTTTATAACCTATAATTTATATAAACTTTCAAATAAATCAAATCAAAGGTAAGACAGTGTTGGAATTTTCTCCACTTCATGAAAAAATATTGAATCATAGATATGTTTTTGGGCATTGAATCCAGTTTAGCCAACCTTAACATCTCCATTTCTAAAGACAGTAGCCATGGTAGCTCCAATTGGCGAAATAAAGTACTAAAAAGTAAAATCGAGCTACCTCCTGCTACCTTCTAATTTCCTGGTACTATGTTTAAATAGTTAAGCGATTCTATAGGCAAAATATACTAAAAAGTGAAAACCAAGCAACTTCCTGTTATATCCTAACTTCCTAGTACATACTATATATATTATAGTACATATTATATATTTAAGGGTGTCACATTTTTCGCATGATGGAAATTTCTTCTGTCCTCCAGCCCAAAAACATATATATATTATGTGTTACAGAATAACTGTCTTATCAAACAGAATATGAAAGATGGTTTCCGGTTCCAAAAAAGCACTAATTTTGCTGGAATTAGGTAATAAATAAGTAAGATGCAATGTGTGATTTTACTCACTCGACTTATGAAAAATAAATTCTTTTTCATTTTTTCGACCATTGGTTTGACGATAATTAGGAGAATATACTTTTACTTTTGTATATTTATAAAGTTGGTTTTAAGATAAGAAGACTGACTCAGTGCATTCTCGATTCTATAGAATTCCATTTCATTTTAGTTTCAACAAGTTTGACAATTACAAAGTTGTTTTTTTTTTAGCATAACAAGCAAAACATTTTTATAATTACACCTTATTAGAAAACAAATACCACCAAAATCTAAACTATTTGCTGTTATTAGCTTGTACGTATTTTAGAAAAAAATAAATAAAATAATAATAATAATAAAAATAATAATAATATTTAGAAAATTAACTATGATTAAACACTTAATCGCAATTTAACACAACAATTTAATACATACACATTTTTGCTATTTTGAACTAAATTTGTAAATCATATTTTTCGATACCTTAAAATAAAGTTTACTAGTAAACTCTATTCATACACGTATTCAAGAAACTGAACACTGTACACAAAATTAAGATATTATAATTTTTAGAGAAAAGAACAAGTAGGAGTTATTATTTAATAAAAATTAACTTTTTTTCGAAACCCCAAAAATAAGGAAGTTTTTATTCTTGGATATTCATTATACAGGGTGGTCCAAAAGTCTCCCCCCCCCCCTCTTAACTTTTGAATGGTTTGAGATAAATTAATGAAACTTAGGTTAATAAAATATAACTTAGATTAATAATTAATAATTAGGTTATAAAGTATAACTTAGGTTAATAATAATATTAAGGTTAATGAATCTTAGGGGAGCTCTACCATGCAAAAGGAAGTTCGTTTTCATGCAATCGCCCACTTGGGGCAACCACCCATTTGCCCCCAGGCCTCCCAACTTTACAATTTCAAATTGGAGTGCATATTTTTGATAGCATGTTTGGATTCTACGGCGAAAACTTTTACTTGAAACTTTTTTTTCAATTTACAATATTTTGCCCCCTATAGGGGAACAAAGATAGCAAAATAACCCTTCCGATAATACGTTGTAAAATCTAAACGGTTGGAGATGAATTAATGAAACTTGGGGGATCTCTACCATGTAAAGAGAAGTTTGTTTTCATGCAATCGCGCAGTAGGGGCAACCACCCATTTACCCCCCAGGCCACCTAACTTCAAAATTTTAACCTGGAGCGTATATTCTTTATAGCAGATTTAGCTTCTACGGCGAAAAATAAAAATATTTTACTTCAAACTTTTTTTCTACCTTTAATATCCCCCCCCCCCCCCCCCCCCCCCCCGCTCCCCCCTTAGGGGGGCAAAGGTATAAAAATGGTAGATTTCAGCGCCTGGGGGCAAAATGGTGTTTGCCCCTAGTATGCAAGTGGATGAATACACACTTCCCTTTACATGGTACAGATCCCCTGAGTTCTATTACTTTATATCAGACCGTTTAGATTTTATAACGATCTAAGTGTTATTTTTTTACTATTTCGAAAGGGTTATTTTGCTATTTTTGTTTCCCTATAGGGGGCAAAATATTGGAGATAGAAAAAATAGTTTCAAGTAAAAGTTTATTATTTTTAATCGTAGAAGCCAAATATGCTATCAAAAATATAAATTCCAATTTGAAATATTGAAGTTGGGTGGCCTGGGGGCAAAGTGGGCGGTTGCCCCTAGTGGGCGATTGCATGAAAACAAACTTTTCTTTGCATGGTAGAGATCCCCCAAGTTTAATTAATTTATCTTCAACCGTTCAAAAGTTAAGAGGGGGGGGGGGGAGACTTTTGGACCACCCTGTATACTAGTTGATGTAAGAGATTTCCCTAAACTATGTCGTTGCATTTGAGTTTTGAGTACTTTATTTTACGTTTTCTAGGTATCATATGTTCAAGGTACATAAGGCTTTAAGATATCTTCTTTAATTTTTAACATTCCCTCGAACTAGATTGTGCTGATACATTAGTGTCTCCCTTGTTCGGTATAATGCAGTCAGTTGATAGCGACATAAGTCTGTAGTTATAAGGATATGGTTTGTAGAAGACATTTTCTAGTAGCTATGTAGTAACTAGTGTTTGCGTAGTAGTTAGTTTGGTACCGTGAACAAAAGGATCGAAGTAAGATGGGAAAAACAATAGTAAATAGAGAACTATTTACCATTAGGAATATGCGAAGAATCCGAATCTTAGGTTCATTTATTATGTGAACTGATCCTTGCGTTTTCATTGTATAAACCTATATCACAAAAGTTGAAAAAAACCGTGTAGGTATTTGTTTAAGTTGCTTACAAATATCGCTTACAATGCCTTATAATAGTAAGCATGTATTGCAACTGATTAATTGGCTTAGCTAATACCATATCTAATGAAATTAAAAAAACAATAATATGTATGAGACTCATTAGAAGTGAAAGTTAAGTTGTGGAAACAGTTGATTGTACGCATCGCTTTCTTTGCATTTGTTGACCATTTTATTATTTCAGGATTAAGAAATGATTATGTAGAATTTATTTGAAATATAAATAATTTCAAAACATTTCAGTGAATAAAGAAGAAAAACCACGAAAACAACATTTATATAATATGTACTATATTATTATAATGTATATAGTATTACGCTTATATACCAATTCTGTGTATTGAAATATCAACTACCTCCGTGGTGCAATGGTTAGTACTTATGTATTTTGGATCAGAGGTCGGTGGATCAAGACTCGTCCAAGTGAGATATTTTTTACTGGTAAATCAACTGCCGGCTTAAGTAGGCGGTTGATTTACCTATAAAAAATCTTTCACTTAGACGAGTCTTGAATCACAAACTTCGTTACATGTAAGCCAATTTACTTTACCGCGCAAAGTTTCAAAGTTCTTTACAGAAGTTCCATTTCAAAAAATAAAAATAATAATTGACTGCATGATGCTAAAAATTCAAAATGCTATAATAAATAAAATAATGGACATATTAGGTTCCCGATGAGACTAAAAGTAATATTAGCGAAAATATTTATATGACTTATAGGAGAGGACTGGTAAAGCCCAGTGGTTAGCGTACAATCCTTGGTCTGTAAAGACCAAGAATACATACATCTTGCACTTTTACTTCGAAGTAGGCACTGTAGACAAATATTGACTTAGAAGTGCAACATTGCCCAGCTAAATTTAACATTGCAATTAACGACAGCGCTAGCACTGCTAGTGGTCTTACTATTTTGACCAATCCTGATTAAGACCAGGAGTAAAAAAAGAAAACCAGCTGTAGACTTTTGACCCTGTAGTCCAACATTTTATGCATGTTGACTTCATTTTTCACGATTGAACGATGTGAAATTTGCATCCGAGTGTTTATTTTTTTTGTATTTATTTATTTATAGCTTTAAAATTAATTATATAGTTTGATTAGTGATTTTTTTATTTTTTTTTTATTCTTTTTATCAGTTTTCTTTTTTGGGGAATTTATTATATTAATAAAAATTAAATAACTGATAATCACGGATAAAAAACTTTTAGGGGAACTTTAATTCGTTTTTTTCAAGAATCCATTTTTTCGTAGATTTTTTGAAATATTTCTTATTTAAAAAGTTTTTTCTTTTTTTCATCAAACTACTTAATAATACCTTTTTTTAAATAAGTAGAAACAAATTATGTTTTGAAAAATTGGAACTTTCTTTTTCCTTCTTTTTTTTTCATTCATTTCGCAATATTTCGAGGTTACTTTAGAATAAATGTATTATAAAATTACTTATTAATTAGGCTTTTTTTTAAATAAAGTATCCCGTTTAAAAAATAATAAACAACTTATTATACATGTATATCATTTTTTAAAACTAAATCTAAGACTTATAGAAATTGATTTTTTGTAATATTAAATTATAAATAATTCGAGATATATGAATATTTTTATATCGTCAAAACAGAGGGTTGGATACATTTTTTTTTTTTTTTTTTTTTTTATTAGTTCATTTCAAATTAAAAAACAGTCCAAGAGGTAGCGCGCATTAACGTGACATATTAACACCAAGCTAGAATTTTGTGTACGAGTATTTTTTTGGTGTGTGGGCGAACTTTGCTGTTCGACCTTTTCTTAACACCTTATGCGGGGAAACTATGTCCTGCGGACGAACTTTGCTGCTTCAATTATGTGGTCGGCAATGTTTGCCCCACAGGACATTTAGCTTGCCTAAGCTGTTAAAAGAAAAACCGGTGAGAACCATGTCCTAGTAAAGTAAAAAGTATGTTCTACGCATGTGGTGACACAAAAAGATTTTCATGATCCTGAGTAAGAAAAGAGTTAGTGATCAAAAATCAAGTTGATGTTAGTTAACAATTTATCCAAATCAAAGTGGTCAGCTATCAAGTGACAAACTAACATGCACTAGACTTTTGATCAACTACCTAATTTTTTACTCAAGATCATTTAAATCACCTTGTCCCGGAAGAAGGGCGGGACATGATCGCTCTCCATTGGCCATAGGGTCCTCCATGGAACCTATGTCCTGCGGACGAACTTTGCTGCTCGACCTTTTCTTAACAGCTTATGAGGGGAACCTATGTCCTGCGGACGAACTTTGCTGCTTGGCCTTTTCTTAATAGCTTATGAGAGGAACCTATGTCCTGCGGACGAACTTTGCTGCTCGGCCTTTTTTTAAAAGCTTATGGGGAACCTATGTCCTGCAGATGAACTCTGCTGCTTGGCCTTTTCTTAACAGCTTATGGGGGGAAACTATGTCCTGTGGACGAACTTTGCGCTTTGGCCTTTTCTTAATTGCTTGTGGGGGGAAACAATGTCCTGCGGACGAACTTTGCTGCTCGGCCTTTTTTTAAAAGCTTATGGGGAACCTATGTCCTGCGGATGAACTCTGCTGATCACATATTCTGGGGGAACACCAAATAATTAATACTTAAACAAAATTCAAACTTTTCGTTAGTAAGTAAAGTTTATGCACGCTATCTTCTAGATTCTAGACCATTAGGTTAACGTAAAAATTATTAATATCTTAAGTTTTATAATTATCACATTATATAGAGTTAAAAATCAAATATTGAAAAAATTGCCATTAAGACAAAAATTTAGTTATTGACTTTACAAAAACAATTGCCACCCCTGAAAACATCTCTAAAATTTTCTATTTTCATAATTATTTTCATATTTTTATTTGCTTAATAATTTTTTTATAATCGTTTATAAAAAGCAAATATATTAATTTTAATTAAAGATGAATGTCAATATAATATTTTACTCTCATTTCATGTTTAAAATTAAAATTAAATTTTTATTTAATTAATTTTAACATTAGATTTTTTTAATCACTTCTTTAACATTAAAATATCAATTTAAAGCAGCTTAAATTTAATATTTAAAACTCCCTGTTCTAATTCTATTGATATTTACCCGTAATAGAATTAAAGTATTATATATATATATATATATATATATATATATATATATATATATATATATATATATATATAATATTTTCACATTGTCATAAAGTTTAGAAGTTTTAAATTACTTTATCATCATTTTATCAAATTTAAATTATCAATGGAATAATATAATTATTATACCATAGAATTACTTTGAAAAGAAATTAAAGACGAAATTCGTAAAATTAAAAAAAAAATTAACAGTTTGTGATGATAATAAAAAATAACCAAAAAAACAAAAAAAACAAGAAGAGGTGGCGCATTATTGAAACAAAAGCTGTTTAAGAAGACACTTCGCTGGCGACGCGTATTCTTGGGCAAGTAACACACTGAAATTGATGTTATTGCTTGAGAATACACGTAGTTGGTAAGAGTCGCGTACACCGGCGTCGCCAAAAAACATCAGGTTCACTCGGAAATTTGTACAAAAGATGCGTCTTGCGTAAATCACCTTACGCTATCAACCGATTCTACTCATCCTACTTCAAAAAATGAGGTAACCAAGCACAAGTATTTGCTTAGAAAGTGACTGCTTTTAACAAAACCAAAAAAAATAAAATATATATACAATTAATGCTTTTTTCCATATGAGACCGTGGCAAATACTTATAATTTTTTATTTTGGAAAGGGCCTTCATTGTCATATCAATAGGAAGTAAAATTGCTTTCTAGAAAACAAAAATATCGGATTTTGTCACTTTAAAGGAAGCAGTCAAACAAACAATACTGCATCCCTTCAAAATTATCCTGCCAAAAAATAATTTAAAAAAAAAAAAAAAAAAAAATCTATTTTTAAGTTTCGTTTGAAGTCATTTAAGCTACATTCACTGCCGAAAGACGTGGCATCGATTTATTTTCTATTTAATTATAAATTAATTTTTAAACTAAGAATTCATAACATCGTCTAATATTCGATAAGAAGTAATAAAATCAAAATTATATACGACTCTGATTGCTTAGTGTAATTGGTAAATATTTTTCCCCCTTGGTTATTCGTTATAACTATCCGTAATTATCGGGCACTTCTTTAGATTGTTACTCCCCTTATAGAAAAACTGAGGGGAGTAACAATCTAAAGAAGATGTACGGAATGTTCTTCTTTAGACTGTTACTCCCCTTATAAAAACAGAAGTGTGATATTCCTTTGTCCTAAAGTACATTAGACTAAACATCCCTTTGTCTTAATAGTTATTTAGTCAAAGTAATTTATATTCTAACAAACATAGGGGGGTAACAATCTAAGGAAGTACCAATTATCGATGGTGTAATCTATAATACAATTATTGTAAATTCGTCATTATTGTTTATATTGTATAGATAAATTTCGTTTCAAGTAGAGGAAAGATGAAACGTTTGGAGTTGATAGACTAGACGATATAACTTACCCGCATTATTTTACGGTGTAACTGAAGTGGAGACAGTAAAACTTCTTCTTTATGATAACTGATAACTCTAAAAGCAATAATAATTCACATTAATGTATAAAAAGTCTGAACACCTTGAGTACCAAGGTACTCAATAACGTCTCTTCTCTACTCTCAAGTAAACATTTTCAAATGATTTTTATCAGATTGTTTTCAGATTAATGATGGAAAGTCTCAAAAAACTTATTGTAGTTAAGTATTTTACAATTTAATAGATATTCGACCAGTTTTTGACGTTATTCTAGTATTTTTTGTTAAGATTTAGTATTCCTCATTTTTATTTATTATTATTATTATTATTATTTTTTTAATTATTATTTAGCTTTTGGGCTCATCTCGATTTGTATGAAATGTTTTTACTACATCCATTCATCTGTCTCATAGCACTAATCGCTGTTAGGTTCACTCATCTATTTCCACTTCATCGGCGACTCCACACCGTTTATAATGACTGACGTACCGATCATTGTAATGACAGAACAACAGTATTACCTTCCTCTTTGATCCTCTGTGGTGGACCCTCACTTATGTGCTGGAAGAGATCATACTCCCTCATCCTTGTTTTGGGGGATACTTATCCTCGTCTGGAGACCTCAACTAGCCTCATCCTTCATCTTCGTTCATCCATCATCATTAAAATCATTATTCAAGTAAGATCCATTCATTTTAAATCTAATCATTGTGAACGTCTTCAACTTATAGTACAGTCTTAATTGAAGTTATATCTTTCAGCCTGGTGAAAATCCTCTCTGGTGGCCGTTCTTCGAAGGATTTACCTCTCGTCATCGGATTCATCTTATGGTGTTTTGAATTAGTAATAAAAAATATATTAACCCATAACTATATCCTATTTATTTACTCCGAAGATTATGTCTATTTAATACATCGAGTTCATCAAAAGAAAAACATATTGGTAAAGCCTGCCGTTTCAACACATGGCTGGAATAATTTTCATGGAAGAGTTCTTTTCTTATTTAGATTTCGCCATGAGTAGCCCCTCAACACTTTTGGTTATACTACATCTAAATTAAAAAAAAATACCCTTCCAAGAAAATTGTTCCTACCAGGAATAATTTTATTTTTCTTTTTAAAATTGGAAATAATTTTGATAATTTCAATAATTTTTGGAATCATTTCAACTCCCTTCCAACTTCCAAGAATTGAAGCAACAGGCTCTAACCAATGCAGACGGCTGATCAAATTTAACAGCACTTAAAACATAAAAGCTTGCTTGTGCTGCAATATAAAAAATAATGCACATAATATTATTTAATATCATCGAATACTAACACGGAATGAGATACAACTGTCTATACTAACTTTAGCATAGTATATCAATAAAAACTAATACTAAATGAGATAAGCTGGATTCCTGTGCTTCGCTAAGGAATCTTCTTCTGTATATATATATATATATATATATATATATATATATATATATATATATATATATATATATATATATATATATATATATATATATATATATATATATATATTATTTTTCTGTATATATATATATATTATTTTTTCAGTGGTTTTAAAGATGTAGTGATAATTGCTTAAGAGGAGGAACTTATACACAAATCTTGAATAATGCCGAATTTCATTAAAATAGTTGGTCAGAGAAACCCTTTTGTCTAGTGATAGTTTTCATTCAATAAATGAAGTTTACTTCCAAATATATATATATATATATCAAATGAGGATATCCCTACCGTCAATACTTGCTTGATCTGGAGATCACTGGACCGGTTTCGGCTAAACGCCATCATCAGCAGAGTCGAAGTCTCTCGTAGCACTCAACACACTTATCGAGTCTACATGAGAGAATGAAGTTGGAAAGGTGGAGGCAGATGAAGATATATATACAAAAGAAGTAGGATAAGGAAATACCCGTGAGACGGGGGTGTCAGGTGGATAGACGGCGAAAAAACAAAGGGAAAAGTGCGCGAAAAAGAAGAAGGACGCAACTTACAAACTAGGTATAAAGAACACATACGATCTTACATATACAATAGAACAGACTCTAACTTCGCTAACCACCTACGCAAACACGGACACGAACCGACGACAATTGACCAATCAATGACATTATTGCACAAAGAACAGAAAGGACCAAGACTCGACATACTTGAAAAACTTGAAATTTACAAACATAGGACGACCAACAAGACCTTAATTAACGAACAATTACTCACTAACTCTGACGTAACATTTTCAGCACTTAAACCACCAACCAACAAACGTAAACGAGACGACACAACTTTAACGCATACGCTAAGTAAAAGACCTAGACTAGACTGAACTTTTCGAACACCCATCTCTTTTTTCTTCATCAATTTCTCAACTTTTTCTCTTATTTATTCTTCACATATTCTTCCCCTCCTTAAATCATCCTTTTCTTTTTCTCTATGCCAACTCTTATGGTTCTTTACATCATCTTTGTCCGTCGCCCACCCTTCACTCCATTACATCGCCTTGTCTCTATTCAACCCTTTCGTCTATTGCATCATCCCTCTACGCAACCTTCCCTTCATTGCATCATCTTCTTTTTCGCGCACTTTTCCCTTTGTTTTTTCGCCGTCTGTCCACCTGACACCCCCGTCTCACGGGTATTTCCTTATCCTACTTCTTTTGTATATATATCTTCATCTGCCTCCACCTTTCCAACTTCATTCTCTCATGTAGACTCGATAAGTGTGTTGAGTGCTACGAGAGACTTCGACTCTGCTGATGATGGCGTTTAGCCGAAACCGGTCCAGTGATCTCCAGATCAAGCAAGTATTGACGGTAGGGATATCCTCATTTGATAACGTACAAACTTGCGGTAACTACTCAAAATTCGATATATATATATATATATATATATATATATATATATATATATATATATATATATATATATATATATATATATATATATATATATATATATATATATATATATATTAAAGAGAACTCCTACGACTCAACTCGGGGGAACGGTCAGGGTAAGGTGCTAAGAAAAACTTCACAATTCCATCAGCCAACGTTTCGTGTTTACTTACTGTCGGTTCGTGTTTTTTTATGTTCTCTGCCTTTCTCTATGTATTTAGCTCTTTATTATATTTGTATGTTTCAGTTTACCCTGATGATGGCAACATCATAAAGTTGCCGACATAGCACCTTACCCTGACCGTTCCCCCGAGTTGAGTCGTAGGAGTTCTCTTTAATATATATCTTCGGTCGAGTTGAGTCGCCTGGTGTATACATAGATTTATATATATATATATATATATATATATATATATATATATATATATATATATATATATATATATATATATTCCACTGGTGCGCATGGTTATATATCCACTGGTGCGCAAAATTTACCCACCACTTAAAATAAGAAAATGAGCTTGTTTTTTAGTTTAAACATTATAGTTAGATTAACTAAACAAAACTTCTTTCGAAATAATAAAACATTGTTTGAAATTCTCATAACCCTGGGGTACAATAAAATGAAAAAAATACAAAAATTACAAAACAATGTAAAATTAAGATTTTTAAATTCGACCGAAATAATTCGTTTAACGGAATTTAATTGCGAGTATTGCTCTATCTGGCTGTAATAAAAGCTCGCATACGTCGTTCCATCCTATTAATTAGGTTATTTATGAATTTTTGAGGAATATTGGTCCATTCCTCAATAGCTGCTTCTTGAAGCTCTCCAAGGTCCTGTGGAGCAGCGACTCGTTTCCAAATTGACCTGATTACTTTGTCTCAAACATGTTTTATTGAACTGAGAGCAGGGTACGTGCCGGCCATTCCATAAGAATTATACCAATATCAACAGGTACTCGTCTACCATTCTTGCGCGGTGAGGCATTGCATTATCTTGCATTGGAATTAGAACGAAGTTATCCCCCATTGCATCGGAAAAAGGCACCACATGCTGTTTCAAGACATCATTAATAATGACTGAGCAGTCACTGTGCCTCGTCTCAGAGGTACCAACTCCGTGCGATCCTCCAAAGTGATCCCTCCCCATAACATGGCAGACCCACCATTAAATACGACCCATGGAAGAATGTTACACTGAGCGTATCTTTCCATTGGACGTCTCCACACTCCCACGCGTTCATCTGGAGCCATCAAGCCAATTCTCTCCTCACCAGTAAACAGTACTCTTGCCCAATTTTCGGGTTCCCAATCCACGTGTTCTTTGGCAAAGTTAAGTCTAGTTACCCGGTGCTCCCTGGTAAGCTGTGGACCGTGGGCAGGTCTTCTATTAAACCGACCTGCTTCGCCAAGCCTTCTTCTTACTGTAGAAGCAGATATACACTCCTCACCTGTCTGATCATGTCAGCACGCTCAGTGCTTGTCACTTGCCTGGATAGCAGGGCTTGTTGCCTCAAGTACCGGTTCTCTCTCATTTGTGGACCACGGACGCCCTTGCACTGGTCTCCTTTGGTGCTTTCCTGTCTCTTGTTAACGTCTGCTAGCTCTAACAGTGGTTGTGTGGTGAACATTCAACCTTAGGGCCACTTCCTGTTGACTGTACCCTTCTTGATGTAAAGCAACTGCTACTGCAGCGTCATAACCACTTAGAGACCTTATTACCTAATGGACTGGAATTTGAGATGTTAAGAATAACTGCGGAATCTATATTTTATCGCTGTGTATAATTGAATATTAAGAAACGATTGTTTAGTATAAAATGCCATAAAGCAACCTACAGAAAAAAAATCTTGATTTTATACAAATTATCTTGATTAGACAACAAACTCGACACTAAGTTAGAGATAAGAGATGTCTTACTACCTAGGGCGGTGGACTCTGACCGGGACGCAGCCCTGCCCTGACAGTAAAAACCAAAATATAACGTTAAAACTGAAAAACAAGCTCAAATATTATTTTTCTTGAAGTGGTGCGTACATTTTTAGCGTCAGCAGTTTATATATACAATTAAATGTGTTACCGGCAAAAGAAAAGCAAGAATTTCCAATTCGTATCTTGTTTTGTAAAAGCGCTTCCGTCAAAAACGATATTGACTTGTCAGAACTACAATTGACTGAAGGAGGAGTTACAATTGATTTGTGCCTTCCCAACTTGCATTATTTGTTTATTTTGTTCGTGGCATCTGGTGGATAACAAAGTAATAGAAAAGAAGATGAACAAGGAACATTTCTTGCTACAAATTCCTCAGTTTTAAAATGTCTCAACACCGGCTTACTATTCTGAAATGACGGGAAGAACAAAAATCTATTGTTAAAAAAAAAAATCCCTTGCAATATAGACGATTGAATTGATTCAATGTTTTGGGAACCTGTGGAATTAAGAAATTGATTGTGGCAAGTGAACCTGTGGAGTATTTTATTGTAGAAAACGTTAGATTTGGCTAGTAAAAACTAATATTAACACGGAATTCTAGTTCTGTCTAGACAATATCGGTTTTGACTACAGAGCTTTGTCAAATGTTAATCAATCCAAAATTTGATTGATTTCGGGTTTTGCCAGTAACATACAAACACACACCCGTAAATTAACTCCTTACTTCCTTGTGTTTGAATTAATTTTATCAAGCCACCCATGTATTTAGAACTGTCAACCATTTTTATTACAGGTATAGTAATTTTTTCATAAGTATCAATGTATAACCATATCCTCTTTAATAACTTCTATACGCTCTAAAATTTGATACTTGCAATCAATCCGAGCTAACCTCTCATTTAAGATAAATAAAGGTCTGGATAGGAGCTCTTTGTCAGTGAAGGTAATAGTCTTTTTTGACGATATCTTTCATATAGGCTCCTAGATAGGTTCAAAAGCCGCCTTTAGACCATCAATATTACTGCGCAATAAATTTAAGCGTTTGTGGGGTAGATTGAAACTTCTTTTAGGGAGAAGAAATGTTCTTCAACAGTATAGATCGTCTAGGGGCCGCTTACAATCACTTTTTTATCATTCCTAAATACTTATTGGTTGCTTTATTATTACCCCTCTTGACTTGCCGTTAATTTTCATAACCTTTTTGCCCCTAAGTTAACAAAGACACTTGCAAGAAATGATTTTAGTTTTTATCATCTCGGTTGCTTTCATTGGGTCTCGGTCCCTTTGTTTGCCTCCTTCGGGCCTTCCCATTAATTTTCTCCACTTACTTATCCCCTTCCGTTTGCAGAGGCTCCTCTAAGTTACAACGTAAACTAAGTTATAACTTAGTTGGATTCTCCATTAATTCTAAAACACTTTACTCAATATATTTTCAATACTACTTGCATAATGTTTATTGAATTAAAATAGAATTAAATGAAAAAGCAATTTGTTAAAATAAAAAAAAACAAAAAATAAAACTGGATGTATTGATCTATGTTAGTAAACTATTAACTGTAGTAGTGCTTATCGTCGATACTGGATCTAAAGATCAATGGACGGGTAACCGGTGGAGATGAAAAATTATTTTTTCCGTGGTAGGCTGTGAAATAGTAACTTTAGAGCCTAAAAAACATAGCTACAATCCATTTTTTTTTTTTATTACGTGGGCTTAAAAAATCTTTTCATTACTCCTAGCTGTAAAGAAAAAATCTTTTACGTCCTAGGAACTAAAAAATTTTTATTTTCCGGCGGGTAGTTGTCAAAACTTCCGTTAGTACCGCTGCAGTCTTTGTAGAAATGCTTCTAGTATGATTAAAATCCGCTAGATGTCAATGCGTTTTATTTATATTTTCTTATTGTGTAACCTCTTTTTAAGGTTTCTTTTTTTAAGTCTTAAGTATGTACTATGTACTAATATTTATTATTATATATTGATTAGTGATATATTGAATGTTTTTTCACTGTTTGCTACCTCGGAAAAAATAGCATATGCTACGCGACTGTGAAGTGTTTTTTCTTTACCTTGGCAATATTTACTGTCTCGCTTTGCTCGACAGTAAATGTAATTGCCGCGGTAAAGAAAAAACTCACTTCACAGCCTAGTAACATAATATACTATTCTTTGAGTTTGCTTACACATTAAGGCATGTTTCACACTTACTCGACAGTCAAACAATGTTGGGTAGGTATACGATTTTCGGGTAGAAAAGTGTACAGTTAGTCGTCCATGCGAAAAATTCATGTACACTTTTGTTACCGAGAAACGTGTACTCGCCGGGTAGGTGTGAAATAGACTTAGAAGATTTATTTTCTTCTAATAAAGATTACGTTTACCTTAAACGGTGATAGTGATTTTCATATTTAGCAAGTATCGACGGTAAGTACTTTTTCGATTTAAATTTAATAGATGAGTCCGTCACGTGTAAATTGCTTGAGAATGTATTGATGGAATCGAAGGAAAGCTAGTGTCAGAATGATGCTCGAACATAAATTGTTGGTATTAAAAAGAGTCTTATAACATACCATTCTTTCAAAATATGAATAAAACATTACTTTGGAATAATTCATATATTTATATTACCATAGTTGGCTTTTAAACAGATAAAACAGTCGGACGCATTTCCAGTTAAATCCTACTAAATATATTCATTAATAATTTATTATTCGTAAATAAAATGTTATCTAAAGCTTCGACTAAAGTATTGAAAAAATTAAATTATACTTGCATAGGTATTACCCGTATATTTCAATATGGTGGTAATGTATGTCTAAAAATATTTCATGTAAATGTTTTTAGCATCTTCTATCTTTATACCGAATACAGATGCTTGAAACGAAAAAGGTAAATACCTATTTTTAAAGAGGGAATATATAATAATACTAATATAAATATACTCGTAAGTCACTTTTTAAAACAGAATTTCGAAATCAGTATTCTGCTGAGGACGTGAGAGAAAAATAAGCGACGTCGTATTTCTTCATGTTTTCTTGAAAATGGATTTGAAAAAGGTAAAATTCAGGTAACACTTTTTTTTTTTTTCTTCTTTTTTATATTTTTAATTGTATTGTGTTTATTAGGTGTAGGCTAAATCTTTGTCGACTTTTTAAATGTCAAGTTATAGCGGGAAAATCGAAATAAATCAACTGTTAGGCTGGACCGGACTGAAAACGGTCTCTCGCGGCGGAAAGCGATGTATGACCAAGGCGGTCAAGTTGTGTACCACGGCATTGCGTCAACTCCGCCATTCAGATGGCGGTTTGTCACAGCGGAAAGGTGTGTGTCGCGGTGGAAAGCGGTCCAATTGTAATAAATTACAGATTTATCGCGCGTCTGGCCAGATCACAATAAGTGATCAAACCGAATTATTCTGGACTGGACCACTAAACTTGGTGCATAGGCTTCCTTGAATTGTCCCGCAATAAATGTATTGGTTTTTCAGAGAAATCTCTGTCACAAAAGTCTTGAAGTTCGACGTTTCGCTTCCACTACTGCAAGCATCATCGGAGGTGTCGTGCATCGTGATGATTGTGGGGCCTTATGATGTTAACTCGAAGCAACAACTGCTAGTCCTAAGATTTAGAATGCAGTATAAATACGCAGATCTTTCCAATCGTCAGTTTTTCATGTTGAAGATAAACTTCTGTAGACGCGGTAGAATAAATTTGCTTGGATGAATCGAAATTTTGCATGTAACGAAGAACTTTGAAACTTTGTGTGCAGCAGAGTAAGTTGGCTTACATGTAAAGAAGTTTGTGATTCGAGACTCGTCTAAGTAAAAGATTGTTTATAGCTAAATCAACTGCTGGCTTAAGTCTGCAGTTGATTTACCTGTAAAATCTTTCACTTGGACGAGTCTAGATGATTTTTCAATACACAGAATCGGTATATAAGCGAAATATTATATACATTATAATAATATAATGTTGTTTTCGTGTTTTGTCTTCATTATTCGCTAACATTTTTATGAAAATATTTTATTGTTCAAATAAATTCTACATAACCATTTCTTAATCCTGAAATAATAAAATGGTCAACAAATGCAAAGAGAGCAATGCATAAAATCAACTGTTTCTAAAACTTAAGTTTCACTTCTAATGCGTGAGAGTCTAGCTGCAAATTTTTGTTTCAACGGTTAGAATCATATACCACACCCCTGAAGATGCTCCAGTATTGTAAGCGAAATGTTGTACTTCAATCCCTTCGTGGCTCGGATTTCACCGCATATCCAAGACATTTAAAACAACTTTAGTCGGTTATTATTTGTTTACTGATCAAAACTAAGCGGAGTGGTCGCAACCGTTCTGTGTTGGATATTTGATTGGGACTAGACGTTAGGGAGCACAAAAAAAAGTCGCCGAAGACAGTCACTCGGAAGTACTCGGGAATCATCGGGTACGCTCCACAGCCTACCTCAACCCCCTTACGCTTACTCCTCTAGAACTTTAAACACGCACTCTTTCTTAACTCTTCCCTTTACTTATACATATAATATTTAACGAGATCATAGATTAAAAGAATGCTAATTACGTGGAACTACTAATCCTCATTAATTATTATAAACCAAAATAAAGACATCTTAAATAAAATAATTCATCTTTTACAAAATTGATAATAATTAGGTCGCTTTTATTAGATATTTTAATGCATATTCCATTTTATGCATTACATTATTATTAATACATATTTCATACTGCCAATTATTAATATAATGTTTATTAATATGATAAATAATAAACTGAATATCTTACATATTTATTATTATTTATTATTTAAATATTTAATTAAAAAAATAGTTATGTTGCAAAAATCAAAACAACCTTCTTAAATTAAAATAATACTCAGATTATGTTCTAGATTTTATAATATTCTACGTAAATATATTAACATAATATTTTTTTTAATTTAAATCGATTAGTAAGAAATGGTTAATATGACCACCGGTGGATCATGTTATGATATTATAATATTTATTAAGAATATTAAAAGAAAAGGGTTTTTATTAATATCTAATAATAATGTTATATGTTATGTTTATATTTTAAACTGCTGGGAATTCTTAGAATACGTGGTGTCACACCAAAGAAGAACCTCTCTCCTAATCAGTTCTACATTATACTTTCTTGTAAAATAAAATAGATTGACTTCTTGGAGGGGGTTCTTATAGCATTTTTATCTAAAATATTTTAGTTGCGTCTCGTAAAGAGAAGATAGGGTTGAATGCACTGCACAGTATAGACACTAGTGGAGGGCGGGGCTAGACCCGATCGTACTCGACTGCCTTTGCTTCGGCTTTCTTCGGCGACTTTTTTTTGTGCTCCCTAACGTCTAGTTTTGATTGGGCATTATAAGCTATTATTGGGAATATTATAAGTTTTGCTCTTTGAGACTTATTGAATTTCAGTTTCACAAACCTTCAGTAAGTTCAACTAAATGTATTTTTATTTTTAATTTAAGCAATTGTGGAAGTGTCCAAATATTTCGCGTCTGTATGAAATTATACATTAATAGGTCAGGTAATTTTATTACAAATATGTATATCATACTTGCATTTTTAGACAAGTACATGCAGGTTTAAATAATTGAAAAAAAAGAAGAAAAAAATAGAAAATTGCTTAGTCTTACTTTAAAAATAAACAGGTCAAGTGTGTGCTAGTCAGCAAACAGCGAGGGTCCGTAGGCAACCCTGTATCGTTTAAGTAGTACCCTATTGATGGTTTTTTAAAATGCTAAAAAGCTTACTTTGATCTATCCTATGGGTCTGATATTCTCACATAAAAGCTTTTTTACCCTAATATTTTTTTAAGTCGCTATATTTTTATAATATGTGGGTAGGTACAAGACACATACATGCCAAATTTCAAAGTGATCGGACGAAAGGTGTAGCCGTGAGAGCAGGCGACCGGACGGACGGACAGACACACGCAGGAAAATATAAGGGTCCTTGGTTTTGCCTACGGACCCTAAAAAATTAGGTTTCCCTAAAAGCTTGATGGTAAATATCTGTACCACCTTAATTTTTAGGTGTTTTGGGGATATTTTTTTTTTCTCTTGCAATTCCACAGCTGATTTTTTAGGATACTTCAGGATGGCAGGTATGTTTAGCCTTAACAGGTTAAATATGCATACACTCAACATTTATACTTAAAACCCTTATGATCTGAAAGGCATTAAGAAGAATTCAAAGTGCCGTGTTATTTATTTATTTATTATTTTTAATAAATATTTAAAAACTTTTTTAAGGCACACAAAAAGGGGGATGTTTTGCTACTACTATTCTAGTATTGTCATCTTGACCGTCGTGTAACTTTAAAAACGTTTAGTTAAAGTAATTTCGTTGTAAATAATTTTTAAGTTTAAAACGTCAAACTCACGGGAATTGGAGACACCCCATTTAATCTTCATCTTCTTTGTTGCAAGGAGAAAGAAGGTGATAGTATAATTATTTTTAAAAAATAATAGAACTAGTTAAGATCGGGTATTAATCACTCAGCTGGACTAGGTGAGCAAACCCACTGAATAGTAACAACAAATATCATATTTGTGGAACAATAGTAAGATCCACAAAAGACAAATAACTTAGTCAGTTTGCGCTCATTATAAACTTTATTGACTATTATTTTATTTAAAGTAGGAAAAAAAACTCGAAAATTAATTTAACTATTTAGATTGCTCAAAGCAGTGGACATTCGCGAATTTGAATGATCAAATAATATCTCCTATGCACCTTATATATCTTTAAACATACTTATAAAGAAAATATAGAAATAAACAGTTTTTCATAATTTCTTCGTTTGCTAGTTACTATCACAAAAAAATCTCTCTCATCAGGCATTCTTAAGAAAAGGCGAGTACTTTGTACCTTCCAAAATCCAAGAGGTATTCGCATAAGTGATCTATTATGAATTTTTCAACACAATCTGTTTTATTTCTAAGACCCTTCATGTGTATTTTCACGCAATTAAATGAAACGTGGCGAGAAACTAAACCGTAATATCTATTCCTAGTGAATTGTAAATATTTATATCAATGTTACGAGTTACTACATCTCTTATCTAAAGAAGACTCGTTTGTTGTTTGCCAAACTTCAAACAAATACTAAATTTACAATCAATTTATACCAAATCAAAAATTTATCGAAGCAAGTGAAGACAAATAGATTAAATTAAGTGATTTATATATTATATATTGTATACTTGACCGCAGACTAGTATACCACTGAGTGTAGTATAGTAATAAGTAATATATTAAAACAATCACAGATTCGTCAAATATAAAGGATTTTCAAGTTTTTTAAGTTTTAAAACACCAGTGTTAATAAAATTATAGAAGAGGGGGAATTCAATCAATCGCCAATAAACAATAAATAATAATTTGTTTAAAAATAGTATCTACTTATATTTGTAGGTGGATGTTATTAGAGGTAAAAAAGTTTCTCTCTTAATTAGGTGTAGGCCACGTTTCGACCTTGCCTGTCATTTTCAAGCCTAGTTAACTATTTCTGAGACAAGTTTTCTATCTTTTAGCATGTGTCTACTTTTGGTAAAAATTCATAAATTTATTTTGTGTGGTCATATCCATCTTGTGTATATTGATAACAGGGTATGTTATTAATATGGACAGAAAAAGCTAGTATTTCTATAATTCAATTATTGTGATATAGTTTGATATATGTTAAATGTTTTTTTAAAAAAAAAGGTTTAAAAGGTATTAATTATATTACCTAAGATAACAAAATCATCAAGAAAGATGATGGACATGACGACACAAAATAAATTTGTGAATTTTGATAAAAAGTAGACACATGATAAAAGATATAAAGTGTCTTAGAAATAGTTTTCTAGGCTTGAAAATGACCGGCGAGGTCGAAACGTGGCCTACACTTAATTAAGAGAGAAACTTTTTTACCGACAATAGGATCCTCCTACAAATATATAATATGTAATTACAAAAGGTCAAACAAAGATAGCATCCTAACGTTATACGATACAGCTGTACTGTACTACCTAACTGGTTATATTAACCTTAAGGTTATAAACATACCTTAAAGCATGGTCACTACTTAATCGGGTGACCACAAATTTGGGTTCAGTTTCCGGACCGGGACCCCCTCTCGGTTTCTACCGGGCATCGCCGAATAAATTAATACTTTTGCATTCTAAATTCGTCGGGTATAGGACTCATGGTTAGGTCAAATGTTCGGGCCAGTCCTGATTGACACAAACATATAACAAAGGGAAACAAATCATTGTCAATCAACTTTATATTCTAAATATTTACAAATAGTCTACTAGATTACAGTTTAATTCTATAAATTTCATTTTCTTACATTAAAAATTCAATAGAAAACCATTTCCACGTATTTAAAAATTCAAGGATTTTTTTCACGGCCTTACTGCGACTATAATTCGACCCAGACATCTACCATCTACTTGTTACAATTGATTTTCAACTATTAAATAAATCGGTTACATTTGAAAAAAAATAATATATATTTATGGTCATAATTAGCACAGGTATAATATGTAAATTATTATATTTAAATTAAGGAGATATAACAATGAAATATCTTCGTGTTATTTGTTCAATAGTATCAAATAGTTATGGTCTTACAAATTCTTGACTTTAAATTTAATTATTCTGAAGTATTTAACAGCTTTAAATGTGGCAATGATAAAATAGTATTTTATCTCAACTCTGAGATATATTATATTTACCTGTGCTATCAGTAAATCAGTGATACTCGCGTGTAAAATGTAAATTAATAAAAATGATAGAAATATTCATAACCAATACACAAAGGTTAGCCGGTGGTAAACGGTATATACAACAGGACTTCTTTGAAAAGTGAAAAAGAAATAAATTGTTAGAGAAATTCTGCGAATATGATCCAATATGTGGCGTTGAGAACGGCGAATAGGACAGGAAAGAGTATTCTAGAGAATTTATCGACGTTGAGGGCTCTTGCACGGTTTCTAGCAGCTGTAGAAACAGAAGGAAGACGGCTCCTTGGAGGAGGTGGCGGTAACGGCAAACCCTGCCGTTCAAGCAACCTACTGTCGTCCTGAAAATAAATTCCATCTTACTTTCCAGTAAATAGTCCACGCAGTAAATAATCGCATGAGTTTCGGTTGCTCGTTAATTATGGAGCAAGCAGAGTAGAAGATAAGACTTCCCCACAATATTGTACTTCATTGTTTTTTGAAAAGAGACTCCCCGATAAATTTTATGAAAAAATTATAATAGCTGTAGGTTTATATTTTGTGATCTGATTTAATTTTGCATTATTTAAATATATAAAAAAAAAACATACTGACGAAAGATCAGTAAATTTAGATTGTTAGACAGTCTTCTTTAAAATATTGTTAAATTGACAATTGCATATTGCAACTACTTATAATAAAACGTATTTTTCACGCGGACCTCATTTTCCCATAACATACCATAAACTAACCGGCATGAGTAGGCAATGGGCTACTTTGGCCCATCCCCACTCGGCTCTCGGCTTGTACTTTTACTATCCCTTTGTAAACAAAAAAAATCATTGTTTTAAAATGAGTATTTTGATCTTATAATTTGTAGTTTTCACTACTTACGAGATATAAATTCAACACAATTGTATTGTGAGAACTATTACGTCCCTTACCTTGGATATGAACTCGTACGTTTTGTCAAATTTAACTGGTTCGGGAGGTTTAGGTGCATCAGAATCACCAAGCACTATATTAACCAGGCAGTACTCCATAAGCGCCAGAAACACAAACCTGCAAAATAAATAAATTCATTGAGAATAATGAAAGTTTAGAAATTTTGTAGTTTAGAAATTCAAATATATTGCAATCTTATTTGACTGCATATTAGATAAAAATGCTCTTCTTTTTTATTTTTTCTTTGCATATTAAGACTAGAATTATAGCCAATCGATAGAATGCCCCAATTAGGAATTGAAACCATATCTAATAAACAGGTCAAGTGTGTGCTAGTCAGCACACAGCGAGGGTCCGTAGGCAACCCTGTATAGTTTAAGTAGTACCCTATCGATGGTGATTTTTAAAATGCTAAAAAGCTTACTTTGAACTATCCTATGGGTCTGATATTCTCAAAACACATAAACAAACTTCTGATAAAGTATAGTATTTTTTTGCCACTGAACCGGACTACAACCATATAAATTCATCGAAAATACCATAGTTATAAAAAAAACCTATTTTGTCAATAAAAAATAAAATAATATTTTTTTCTAAATTTCCAAAAAGTGGTATCTTTACTTTTGGTCGAAGAATGTTCAGGAATTTTTTCAGATTTTTTCCACTTCACATAAGCGAGATAAAGGGGGGGGGGGGGGGCACGTATCACACCAATTTTAAACTTGCCTACGCTCGCCCTATCAAAATTATAAAATAAGAATTATATATTTTTGTAATCAGCTCGATGTACCCTTTCATATGATACCCCTCACGGTGTCGAAAAAAAATAAACAAATTTTAACCCTTAAGTTTTTTTACCCCAATTTTTTCGAAAAATATTTTTTTTAAGTCGCTATATTTTTAAAATATGTGGGTAGGTACAAGACACATACATGCCAAATTTCAAAGTGATCGGACGAAAGGTGTAGCCGTGAGAGCAGGCGACCGGACGGACGGACAGACACACGCAGGAAAATATAAGGGTCCTTGGTTTTGCCTACGGACCCTAAAAAATTAGGTTTCCCTAAAAGCTTGATGGTATTCAGCTTAATAGGTCGCGGGGGAGCGCGGCGCTCCCCTGCTAAGAATATATTATTTTATTTGTTTTATCGTGTTTTTACTGAACTATAAAGCTATATTATAATTAAAAATAATGTGAATAAGGTATATCGTCAATATTTTGCCAAAACAACGAATCGGAAAATGTTCATACTTCCAAATTTTCACCCTCAACATCGGAAAATAGAGCATTTTTCCAGATGTCATATACATTTCAGATTAGTATATTTGTGGTTTTAGTAAATTACCCACGATATTTAAACATATTTATGCTGTTTTCAGTATTTAAAACACAAGTTTCACACACACACGCACACAATTAGATGTGTATATATATATTCCTTAGGTAGGGGGTCTATGAAAAAAATAAAATTCCTACAGGGGGTCTATGGAAGAAAATGTTTGAGAACCCCTGGTCTAGTGTCTAGTATACATATATACATATACAATATACATACTATGACTTCTTCTAATTCTTATCATGTCAGTCATGGAAATGTCGAACCTTACCTGAGCTATGCCTTAATGTAGAAGTTCTTCAACTTCAAGAGGAAAACAGTAATTGGCATATAGACTTAAAAATTGAGGAAAAACTCGGTCCAAGACAACTCAAACAAATTTTCTTATATACGGGTTCATAATTACTAATTACTAGGTCCAGTGTTTTCCCGCGAGTTTTCATATGTACATTTAATTATTATTGAATATAATATCAAAATATATATATATCATAAAAATAACTTCTCGGCGGGGAATCGAACCCGGCCTCTCTCCGCATGCATTTAAAATATTTCCTCAGGAACTAGATTTTTCCGGGGAAAACGGCTTATATCGTTAGATTCGTATTTAAATGAACTACATTATAAAATGAAGATCCAGGTCTTCCGGTGGTGACCGCGTCTCCACGGGTGTATGTCAGTTTTAAATGTTTTACATTTTAAAAGTTTTTAACAAAATCGTCGGAAGCGTTTTCAAGAAAGAAAATTTGTTCACGTTTTTCATAGTATTTGAGGGGTAGCACAGCCAAATTTGGAGCTACAATTCATTTAATCGATTTTGCCACGGGGTATGAATTTTCTGAACATGAGTGCCAAATTACGTCAAAATCGGCCCAGTAGTTTAGAATCCACGCGTATGCACAGACGACAGACAGAAATTAAAAAAAAAAAAAAAAAAAAAAAAACCTTTTTTTATTATTTATTTATTTTTTTAAACTCAAGGGACCTCAAAACGTGTAAATCCATCATACTCTCAAAATCTAATTTTTGCGGCACCACAATGCTTTCTCTTTATATGAGAAAGTAAAAAGAGGTGAATATTATCTGTAGGCAAAGAGGAATTGAATGAATACAGAAACGAAGAGGATGCATGTAGAGTTAGAAAAATAACCCGTTTCAAGGATGTCCTAACACCTCGCGCACAAGAAAACCTTAAAATGGAAGTGTCTGGACGTTTAATAAAAAGAGTAGACGACAGATGGACTCTCACACTGACCCAGAGGGCCCCGTCTTATACCAACATAAAAAAGAAGAAAAGAACCATGGTATTGTAATTCCAGGGCTTCAACGACGATATCCTACCAGGTGTTCCTCTGAAGTGGTCGTGCTATCCCCTTCCTATCTCCAAATGAAAAACACTCGCAAATAAAATACTACTGGACATTACATCTTTGCATTGTGGACAATTAAAATCGTAAAATTATAAATTACTAAGTAACTTTGAATACTAAATTACCTATACATAAATAAGAGCATAAAAAATAAGTAATCTTAATTATTGAAAGTCAAATTTCCAAATTGGCTCAGTAGTTTAGGCTCCATGCAACTGCACAAATTTCAGACGAGACTATAGATAGACATTTTTTTAAGTAAACATTTTTGGAGTCAAGGTACCTCAATACGTGAATATCATTCAAAATCAAATTTCCATGTCATCGCAATACTTTCTCGTTACTATACTACATTTATGAGAAAGTAAAAAGAGCTGATTAGATCTTATTTTATTTTTAAACAGCTACTTTTATTATAAATTACATGGCTAGATATACTAGGATGTCTATTTCGCCACGATTGATTTTGCCACAGCAAACAAGTCGCTTTTAGAGGAGATTACATCCGACCTTTATGTTGTAGTTTCGCATTCCACGAATTTACAGATCGGACCCTATCTCAAATTTCCACTGTTAAAATACTCTAGGATGTCTATTTCGCCATGATAGATTTTGCCACAGCAATCAAGTTGCTGCTAAAGGAGACTACATCCCGCCTTTATGTTCTAGTTTCACCTTCCACGAATTTACAGATCGGACCCTAGCTCTAATTTCCACTGTTATAATACTCTGGACAGCGTTTCCCAATCCTTTCTGTCCTGGGGCCCACCTCCAACCTGGAATATTTTTTCGCGGCCCAATACATAGCCTATATATATATAAACACACACACATATATACTCACATACACATATGGTTTTTTTCACGGATTTAAACAAATAATAGTAATAGCATTTCGAATTACTCTTCTTTTTAATAAAACAAAACAACATTATTATCATTATGTTTATATTAACACTTTGCTATAAAGCCCCTCTCAAAATGAAAATGGTGACGTTATCATTGAATAAAAAGTTATTTTATCCAAATCAATAAATTTTATATAATAAAAAATGTAATTATAAATAACATTGTTCTCAATGGGAATTGTGGAGCTGATTTTTGCAATTTACAAGACATTCAATATCTGGTAGACGCAAGTCATTCTCGACTATTCCTATATTTATTGTTCTTTAAAAAAGCCAAACTGGAGAAAGCCCATTTAATGCATAATAGTCCCACTGTGCTCACTTTATTTTAATAATTTCTTACTGGTAGTTTAGCTTTAGACTTTAGAGCATATTTCTAGTTAAACTTTACTCTTCGTAGAGAATTTTTGTGTGATTATTTAATTTAATTATTTAAAGAGATCATGTTTGCAACCCAAAACATGTTTTAAAAGGCAACATGTCCGCGACCCACCTTAATTGCTCCCGCGACCCATCAGTAGGTCGTGACCCATAGTTTGGGAACCGCTGCTCTAGGATATCTATTTCACCACGATAGATTTTGCCACAGCAAACAAGTCGCTATTAGAGGAGATTACATCCCACCTTTATGTTGTAGTTTGGCATTCCACGGATTTACAGATTGGACCCTATCTCTTGTTATAATACTGTAGGATGTCTATTTTGCCACCAAAGATTTTGCCACAGCAATCAAATTGCTGTTAAAGGACCTTCATGTTGTAGTTTGGCATTCCACGGATTTACAGATTGGACCCTATCTCTTGTTATAATACTGTAGGATGTCTATTTTGCCACCAAAGATTTTGCCACAGCAATCAAATTGCTGTTAAAGGACCTTTATGTTGTAGTTTGGCATTCCACGGATTTACAGATTGGACCCTATCTCTTGTTATAATACTGTAGGATGTCTATTTTGCCACCAAAGATTTTGCCACAGCAATCAAATTGCTGTTAAAGGACCTTTATGTTGTAGTTTGGCATTCCACGGATTTACAGATTGGACCCTATCTCTTGTTATAATACTGTAGGATGTCTATTTTGCCACCAAAGATTTTGCCACAGCAATCAAATTGCTGTTAAAGGACCTTTATGTTGTAGTTTGGCATTCCACGGATTTACAGATTGGACCCTATCTCTTGTTATAATACTGTAGGATGTCTATTTTGCCACCAAAGATTTTGCCACAGCAATCAAATTGCTGTTAAAGGACCTTTATGTTGTAGTTTGGCATTCCACGGATTTACAGATTGGACCCTATCTCTTGTTATAATACTGTAGGATGTCTATTTTGCCACCAAAGATTTTGCCACAGCAATCAAATTGCTGTTAAAGGACCTTTATGTTGTAGTTTCGCATTCCACGAATTTACTGATCGGACGCTATCTCAAATTGTCACTGTTTTATAATAATATATTAATTAAATAGTTTAGAATGAAGATAAATGACTCTACTTACACAGTGCACACGGACATAAAAGCGTCAACTGCTTTTAAGTACGAGACCGGAGGTAGAGAAGCTTGAGACTTGGCGTGTTGAGTAGACAGAGTTAGAAGAGATGTCACTCCTAGCGTCACTCTCGCTGGAGCTGCTTCCGGTTTGATCCAGAACGACACCCACTGGAAATTAAATAAATGCATTTTAATAAGTTGTCGTTTTGAAACGTAGACGGTACATTAAAAATTCGATTATTTCTGTTTCCCTACAAATACAACTTGAGGACAATCTAGGAGCTACATAAACAAAGAGTTTTGCATCTTAAAGAACGGTTCTAATACGAAAAGAAAAAGGTATGAATATTTTTCCATATAAATTATATTGGTTCTCAAAGGTTTCAAAGATAAATAACATTTACAGTTCTGTTTATGAATAACCGTAATAAATAAGGCTACTCGAGTACATTTGTTCAGTTCATGTAAATAACAAACCTATTTTCCCAAAGAAAACTTGTGAGAAACAAAACTAAAGCTCACCAAAAAATCGAATTAATCTATCGAAAGTATCTATCGTTTTGACTACTTTCTTTAAAACACAAAGTATACTTTTTTCAAAATGTCGTCGGGAAGAAATTAATAAAAAATAATTTAAGTATAATTATTTAAAATAATAATAATCCTGTGTGGGCTTAGTCAACTGTATATGTAATGGATGAAACGGGGCTCTGGCTGTCGCTCCGTCAGCAGTATAAATCGAATTATTGATATTTAACTGGATAGGCGCCTCATCACTTACTTAAGTGTGATGTGGTGCTTAATAATGGGTGGCTACTTAGCCACCCATTATTAAAAATCCAATCCGGATCTCCCAGTACCAAAATCAAAACGCATTGAGCTACCAGAAGAAGCATTTAAAAAAATTTGCCAAAAGACAATTCGTTGATTCCGAAATATTTTAGTAAATGACTAAAGGAAGATAGATAAAAGATGGTAAATGACAAAAGGAAGATAGATTGTAGGACTACAGGAAGATGGTAAATGACTAATGGAATATAGATAAAAGATAGTAAATGACAAAAGGAAGATAGATAGTTGGATAACAGGAAGATGGTAAATGACAAAAGGAAGATAGATAGTAGGACTACAGGAAGATGGTAAATGACTAAAGGAACGAGAAAAAATTAGGAAATCCAACATTTTGAATTAAAAAACATATATTACCACTGAAAAAATCTCTATTTTGGATGAGGGACCTTAAAAAGTGTTAATCAAAATCTCAAAATCGATTTTTTTTTTTTCCGTCATCACACTAAATTTTCTCTATTGACTGCATGCATATATGAGAAATTAAAAAATGGGTAAATCTACGAGAAATAGGATAATAAAACACTCACCGACATTATAACAATAAGGCACGTTGGTATATAAGTGTGGAATAAATAATAGCCCAATCGTCTCTTGAGAACAAATACCACTTCCAAACAAGTGAAATTACCTATAAACAAAGTAATATAAATAGACAACATTATTATACATTTTCATTAATAATGCAAATCGTTAAATTATAGTACATTACGCGTCTAGTGCGGAAAGTAGCATTTTGCATGCGAGTGTGGAGTTTGCACCCGTGCAACAGCGAGGGTAGTAAAACCACTCGAGCAAAGCCAAATGCCGTTTTCGCACGAGTTGCGTACCGTACTTTATCTACGATTGTTGGATTTTAATAATAAATACAGAAAAAAATAAAAATAAAGTTCCTGTATGTAAGTTCGTATTTCTCTTTTGATAAAGATTAATAAAGATATTAATTCATTAGTAACTAATGAACGGCACAAAATACAACTGTTGTATTTTGTGCCGAATTAATTATTTCGGGAGGCGTATTATTCTCCTCATTTTCGTCATAATCACTTAAATCACTCATTGTTTTTCACAAAAAAACTCGATATAAACAGTTACTTCAATTAAACAAACATCAAATTCGTTTTGTTAAATGTAAACAAACTCGCTAATCGTGCGTTACAGAGAAGAATTCTTCTTTTTTACCGCGCTAGGGCGGAAAAAAGAGGAATTATGAAACAAGCTTGCGCAATGGATATAAGTACGCAAAAGAATCACTTTCTACGCATCTAAACAGAGATACAATGTTTATATTTTGTATTAATCGTAGATAAAATTATTGACATCTCCTATTTTGAAATTTAGGTCTCACTTGCAAAGATTTTTTTTTTTTTCGAATTGGTTATAATAAAGAAATATTAAATGATTACACAATTTTCTAAACAAAAGAATGTATATGACAGGTGAGTAGCAATATTAAAGATAGATAGAGATGTTGAATAATATAACTATAACAATAATATTTTTTTTAAATAATGAACTATATAATGTTTATCAAAAGGAGCAAAAGAATTCTGTGTATTGTTCGGATTCATCTTAAAACCGTATGGATTAAACTAAATTCATACCTTGTGAATAATTCTTGAGATATCCGATCATTTGGTGTACCAAAGAGTCACTGTAGGAGAAATTAACTTTTAAATTGCATGTGATAATTATGACATTAATATGAACTTTTATGTATTGTTTTAAACTCGTAATAATCAATAACAGTATTAGGCCATTATTAAAGAGACGGTATAGATCCTGGGGCCACAACTATGGAAAGGAGAAAATACTAAAACCGGACAAAAAAAAATGTGCATAGAGGGTCCAATTTCCAGCTGAAAATGTATTGGTTTAAAAGAACGACACAGTTAATTTTGGATGAATATTGGACCAGCAATGCACATTGTTTGTGCGGTTTCAGCATTTTTCCCCCTTCTTAAGCTATGGCACCAGGATCTTTACCATCACTCTAACTGTCAAGGAGTTGGTTAGTGGTTAGAACAAAAGATCATGTGCCAGGGAATTGAACCTATTACATTGTTCTTTCTTATCAATTACTGCTGATTTGATTCCCGATGCTGCTTTGTTTATCGGGAATCATCAAGCATTATGTTAACGGCGGTTTAACAAATAGAAGAGGATTCTTTTTCCTTTTTTGGACCCCTGCCCCCAGCATAATTCCAGGGGGAGAATTTTTTTCTGTGTAACTACTTGTCAAAGTACTTCATCAGACCCAGGAGTAATTACAGAAATGAGGTTAGTAGGGCTCAGAACCCACAGAAATGAGGTTGCTAGAGTGCAGCATTCCAGACCCAGGGGGGAGTACAGAGGCGAGGTTACTAAGATCCTGGTGAGGTTATGCTAGGACCCTGGCGAGGTTACTAGGATCCTGGCAACTGTTTTAGCAACCTTCCCTCTTAACCAACTTTCATTTCAGGATTATCAGGGACAATTGATTTTCGCTGGGTCAGAAGTAAAGGAACCTCCATTACTCAATAAGATAATTAGTGTTAAAAACTACTCGACAATCTGGGAATCGAAACATTACACATATTTTAGGTTTACGAGAATTTTAATAACAGTAGAAATATCCCAGTTAAGTTTTTGTTTACCAGATTGCATTAATACTGTCGGTATTTAAATTCAACAGCCTCTTCAACACTTTCATGTCCCTGAAAAAAATGTTTTTGTTGTTAGATAACAACGGCTAAATTATAAGTTTACCTGTAGAATAAACTTGAACGCAGTCGGCAGTGTAGTTTTTGACAAGTCTAAGCTGCGGTAGTTCGATATTATCGTTAACAACCAGAGGTACATCAGGGTCCCATTGAAAAATCATATCATCAGTCGTATGAGACACTAAAAACATAATTTATATAATATTAAATTAGTATTAAAAAATCACTATTCAAGAGCACATTTTTTTCTCCCAAACGCTCATTTATTCTTATCAGAAGTTCAAAATTATTTCAAAACCATAAATATCGAGCAAGAATATTGATTTCCTAGGTCTTTGATTCCTTATGGACAAAGAGAAACATATACGTTGATGATATATATGAAATAGCCGATAGTAATTGAGAGATATTTTGTTTTAAGGATTCTGTATTTTAAGTTACCAATAGTAGTAATATATATATATTTCTTTAATTTCATTAAAATTCGAAATTAAAGTAAATCATGCCTCACTTATCTCGCTTCTAAACCCCCATTACTGGTTGGGTTGGATTCTTATAAGGCAGTCTTTACGTCTATCACACGCATTCAGCGAATCAATGCTATTTAAATTTGAAGTATTGAATAAATCTAAAAGAAATATGTCACTGAAGACGTAACTATCCTTTAAGAAATGTCTCACTGAAGACGTAACTATCCTTTAAGAAATATTTCTCTGAAGGCGTAACTATCTGAAATTCGAAACTACTCAAATCAAATCTATTATTGAAATATTAAATAACATTAAAATGATACACAAATTTAACAAGAATCTATTAATACTTACAGCTTTCCATCTGAAGCTTACATTCTTGGGAGTCGTGAGGATAAGTCATAAAATTCATTATACAGGAAAGTTTTAACGTAAGCCTGAAACAGAAAAACAACGGTATTAAAAAATTGTTTTAATTCCTGTTACATTAAAAGTGCAATGAATCAAGTAGCTTTAGATACCCTAAATACCTAAAATACGAATATTTTATATTTCTCTCTAAAGATGGTTGGTATCTATGTATCTTCAAACTTTATTTTGGCACTTCTTTTCGACTGTTACTCTCCTTTTAAAAGAAACAGAAGGGAGTAACAATCCAAAGAGGGTGTACGGAATGTTCTTCTTTAGATTGTTACTCCCCTTATAAAAACAGAAGTGTGATATTCCTTTGTCCTGAAGTTCATTGGACTAAACATCCCTTCAAAGTAATGTATAGATAATTATATCCATTTATATTCTAAACAAACATAGGGAAGTAACAATCTAAAGAAGTACCTTTTTTTTAACCAAATACTATTGGATCTACCTGTATTCTTTCTTTTATGGTATTTTAGTATTATTATTGACCAGTTTATTGATACACCGCAAAATCTAATATTACTGATCAATTTCACTCTTTTCTGTTTATATATGTTTTGTCAACAAAGTGATGTAATTTTTGAGTTCCATTTACGACGAGTAAGTTCCAAAATCAATCGGTTTATTATAAACGTTAATAACGTAGTTTCATGGATCATCAAGGTTAAGCTAAAATTATTATTAGGCACACACGTACTACGCATTACGTACTGCTCAGGGTTTAGCAGTGGGGGAGGTTCTCTTACCTAAGACACTTGGTAAAAATGAACTATCGTAACACTGATATTTGATAGCTGGTGAAGGTAGGAAGGTTGATAAAACAGTGTTGCCAGAAAAAAAATAGTCAAAATTCAGTGTGCACAGAAAAAATACCTCTCTCCCTATAATTGTGCAGGGGCAAATGTCTGGGGTGGGTAACAGTCCATGGTAAGGGAATATTTTCTGCTAGATTGTGAATTATAGCACAACTGTTACAACTTCAAGCACTGCTCCAGCAGTAAAGGTTAGAATAAAATTGCTACATTTAATACGGACTCTAGTGAAAACTAGAACGATTGCGGTTTAAAAATCAAACAAGCATTTAACCGATTTTGTTGTTAATTTAAAATAACATACTTGACCATGTAGAGAATAGTTTTATCTTTGTACAGCCACATGTAATGGTTCGGAATAGTCATGGTCTGAAAAGTAACCGACTTGGCGTTTTTGAAAAATGAATCTGGCCGCCACATATTCTTCAACCATTCAACTTCAAGTAGCCTGAAATTTAAAAACATTTAAATTGATTTAAAAAATATTAGCTAAACATAATAATAATTCAATTATTTTTTTATAAGAAAGTATCCAATTTATAAAGGAAACTTATCAATGGCTAAGAAGTGATACCTCGTAACTACCAAAATGGTGATTTTGAGGTTTTCATTAAATTGGCCTTGGGAGGCTTGTCTGCAAGTACATGCGAGATCTCGTAAAGGCCCCCATACACGATCAAACATTTTGTGCAAACCTGGCAAATTTAGGCCAAACACGTCAAACATCATGTTTGCGCAAACATCAAACAGCCCCATACACGGTCAAAATGTTTGCGCAAACATTTTCGTAACAGATTTGCAAACTATTTGTTATGTGATAGCTTGTAACTACGCCTCGTATGTGTTTCTGGTGTATGTGTTTTGGTGAAGATTACTTGTGACACTTCATAACTGAGCTCCTAATTCGGAAGGAGACCTCGTATGTGTTTCTGGTGTATATTTTTTGGTGAAGGTTAGTCGTGACACCTCATACCTGAGCTTATAATTCGGAAGTGAGACCTCGTAACTACATTATTTTATGAACTGTTATAATTTGACAGTTATCAGTGTTTCAGGAGGTTACATGTTATACAAATTTATGAAACACGTAAAAAACTTAGTCAGTTAATGTAAATTTATTTTTTTAAACATTTGTTTGTTGCTCCTGTAAAGCTGACATTGTGAAGATACGAGGTATCACTTCTTAGCCATCGTTATACAGTTTGCACTCATATCAACAAATTGGGCAATATTAACAAGATTGGGCGCGGTCACAATTTGAACAAGTGATCACAGGTCTGGATTCAATTCTGGACCTGTAATATATAATGACCCACTTGAGTTAATCTTTATTATAGATTTGGAACTAATCATGATTTTACTGATGATGGCCTTATCTATGATGGACTGATAAAATTGAGGATTGAAATATTAGTTATTATGTTGGTTCTATTAAATTTAAGAATGTTTAAAAAGGGCAGAGCGAGGAACTTTAGATAGGTACTGTTTAAAAAATTTGTTTTTGATGATGCTAATTGTTATAATAATATTTTTACAGAAAATATTTACAACTAATATTCTACAATATTATTTTTATCGTATTATATATCTGATATTTTTCTCTTTAATATGCAAGAAGGAAGTTTCATATTACTGATTTGAAATCTTGACCCTAACATGTTTCTTTCTGTGAAACGAGCTTTAAAAAGAAGAACACTGGATATCACTTATAAACAATGTCCCTCTCTATTTCTTTTGTAACAAAACTGACCCAATAGACTTTTAAACCTAGACAAAGTTAGTTCATTCGTACGATAAACTTTTATGTCTATTGAAAGTTAGTTCATTTGCGTTTCATTTATCTACTACCTGCTATCTAGGGGAAGCCAAAACTTAGATAATGTAAAAGGGTATCATGCTCTAAGCTGTTTACGCCAAACAGCAACAAGAAAATAAAAAATAATCTCGTACTTCCTTATTCTAGAAGAACTCTTCCACAATTAATTTTTACTTCAAATATTCTTAATACAGTAAGACTTACATAATACAGGTATCGGAACTTAAGCCAAATCAATTTTAGTAAATCTGCCAATTCAATAAACTGATACTAGAACTCAAAGATATTTATTTTTAACATGGTTTACTGATAACTTAGTTATAGCAAGTTTAAAGTAAATGGATGTAACTCTTGCAAATTACCCAAGGTGTATTAGAACAGACCTGTTACGACAAAAATGAACAAAGGTACATGGAATAACTGCTTGTTGTAAGTGGAGTACAATGTTGCTCAAGTAACGTACTCAATATTCAAGAGTGATGTAGAGTTGGTGTGCTAATTTATTTGATAAATAGTATTATTTTTATATTATTATTATTTTAGAATATAGTAATATTAGATATTTATGCTTTGGGAAATTTTCTTTTTATAATAAGAATCTAGTTTTCTGAAGGTAAGGTTGACTATTAATCTTATTTTGGTGTTGTATAAAAGTTATCTAACTTTTTTTTCTTTTTTTTTTAGTCTTTCATTATAATCTTGATGATTGTTATTTTGTTCTGTAAAATCTTCTAAAATGGTGAAGTCAGTGGCGTAACTATGGGCCCGCGCGGGCCCGCATTGCGGGGGGCCCCCAGCGTCAGGGGGCCCCCAAATCCAGAAATAACTGGAATTACTATCCTTGTACCAACGTCGAGGGGGCCCCCAATTGAAAGGCTAGAGTTTTTTTTTTTTTTTCTCTCTCATCGATTTTCTTTGGTAAAGGCCCCCAAAAATTTTTTGCGGAGGGGCCCCCAACGGTCTAGCTACGCCACTGGGTGAAGTGGGAAGTGTTAGGTGTATTGTGGAGTTGATTTATTACATAAAAATTAAATATATGAATTATTATTTTGTTTTATAGTTCTGTGGGTATTTGCAATTGTTCAAGATCTTTGTTTATATAATATTAAGTTTGTTCCAACCCCCATTTCTCAACCGTCCTTTGTATCGTCCCGCGGATCGTTTAGGACTGGTTTTATCCGCATGCGCTGACATTGTATTGTTATAAAATCATGTCAGATTGGACAGGATTAAAAAAAAGTTCGCTCCGTATTAAAAACATTTAAGAAAATCTAACAGTTAGGGAACCTTCCTGTTGACATGTGTAACGATTGACATAACTACGCACAACATTCAAACCGGTATTTGGTATAGAGATGATAAGTAATGACGTCACAAGATGGCGTAAACTTTCGATAATTTATTCGATTCGGTTTGTTGTGTTCCTTTTCCTTATCACCTGTTATCAATCCCATGTAATTTGAATGAGGGAATTTTTATAACTTTTTAAATAATTAATTATTAAATTATTACTGATTTCTAAGACTTTTCACCCTTTGAATGATATTATACTAAGTCTATTTTAACAATGTAAGATAAGAAAACATTAAAAATGGCCGTTCTGGTGGTTTAAAATAAGTATTATTGTAAGTGTGTTTTATTGTATTGATACTGTCCGGGTTCGTTCTTATTTATTGTTTATTTTTGAAATGGTTGTTCTATTTTAGTTTGTATATTATGTCTTCCACCTCCTCTAGCGTTATAAAAATTTCATCTATACTTGGTTTTTTTTCGGAGGAGAAAACTATTCTTCGTAAAAGTATGACAGAGTACTTAGTAATATTAAGTTAATGCATTCAATTAGTTTTAGTAATCAAAATTTTAAACAAGTATACATGCGACGTACTCATATCTTATATTATTATTATACTCGTTATTATAAAATACAATAACAAATAAATAAATAAAACAGTCTGGTCTTGGGCTCGTCATCAACGTCTTTTTCCTAGGCTGGTCAGTGATCTATTGTATTATATATTATATGTTCCAACATCAGTGAAATATAATGCACATTGTAAATAACTAAAAAAATATTAGTAAATTATCTTTTATTACATAGCAGATTAAGTATTTTTATCTTTATCTACAAGTTCTGTATCCTGAGTATACTTCATTGAGTTTCAAAACTAGAGGAAAATTTATTTTCGGACACAATACGAACACGAACCCATCCTGTGAATTTTTATGGCAACAGTAAACACTAAAAATCAAGTATAAAGATTAATAACCCAAATAGCTTTTCCGTTGATATGACACTTCACACAAGTACTCAATTTAAACAACTAAAACGAAAGTTTTTAATGTTCTCCTTATTGCACTCGTTAAAATAGATTTAGTATAATAACGTTCAAAGGGTGAAAAGTCTTAGAAATCAGTAATAATTTAGTAATTAATTATATAAAAATTAACCAAAAAACCGCCATTAGAATTATATGGGTTTGATAACTAGTGATAAGGAAAAGGAACACACAAACACTGAGTTAAATTTTCGAAAGCTTTTGTGACGTCACACTAATCCATACTAATCATCTCTATTGTCAGAGGATTGTTTGGATGGTACAGTAAACGGTTCGCAAATGATCCCTGCGCTTGGAACAGTTGGAAAAGTTTAGAGGACGGGACGAAACACTGTCACAAGTCGTGGAACGGCGTTTATCCATTGTGCCTGCCCGTGACGATCCCGCGGACGGTGTCAGGTTGGCTAACCTGCTGATACACAAGCATCGACGCTTTGAGCGCGTGATAACACACTCGTGATTGTGACGCTTGTTTAACTATGATTCATGTTCCCATCACTCTTGCTCATCCGGTTGAACCTTTAGCTCACAATCCTACTAAGTAGATCAGCAATCTTCAACTCAGAACCTTTTTTTAAAGTAATGGTAGGTGAATAAGGTAATATATCAAATAATATGCGTTTTAACCTTGGTGGAGCCATGTGAAGTGATTTTTTAAAAATGGTTTCCAATGGCTTGTTATCACTTTCAATGGTTAGTTTTTTTCCATAAATATAATTGTGGAATTTATCGCAAGCTACTCTTATGGCATAAGCCTATTTATTTGCGGGTAATGCTGTTCAGTTGTTGTGCTGGTGTTAGTGCTTTAGCTGAGTAAGCTATAGATTGCCCATTTTGTTGGAGGACTGACCCAACTGCATGACTACTGGCATCCACCGATAAGGTTACATCTTTATTAACATCATAAGTTTGCAGCACTGGTACTTTTTTGAGTGCAGTTTTTATGTTTATAAATGCTTTTTCTTGGTCCTGGCCTCAATGCCACTCAGTGTCTTTCTTTAATAATAGCCTTAGAGGCGCAGTTTTTCCCGCAAGGTTGTTAACAAATTTGCTGAGGTATGTCACCATACCTAAGAACCTCTGGAGTTCTTTAATTGTAGTAAGCTGTTTAATTTTGTTTATACTATCTATTTTTCCAGGGTCTGCCCTTAAAGAGTTTTCAGAAATTATGTGGCCAAGGAACTTGATTGTTTTGGTCTTGAATATGCATTTTTCTTTGTTAAGTTTTAATCCAGCTTTATTTAAAAAAGATATTACTTGGCTTGTTATCACTTCTATCTCCTCCTGTGATGATGCATGAATTATGCGAATTATCGATGCTTGTGTATCAGCAGGTTAGCCAGCCTGACAAACGGTACACTTCTTGGTTGGCACAAACCTATAATGTGGGCTATGAAGCAATCTTGTTGACCTTGAACCTCTTGGAGTAATGTGGTATTAGAAACTCTTGAAGTGATTTGGAGTTATATAGTTTATCTATTTATTTCTTGTGAATTTAGAATTCCTCTTGTAGTGATCTTGTTAAGTGAATGGTTCTCTGTAAGTGATTTGGAGTAATTATAGTTTATCTATTAATTTCTTGTAGTTGATGTTTTCTTCATACCGAGATCACCAGCCATATCCTTAATAGAATAATTGATTAAAAAATCGTTCATTCCACTCACATTTTAAATTTCCTCAATTGACGACTTATCGATCATTTTTGTTTTCATTTTTTTTTTTTTTTTAATAGTTCGATTTCAAATGCTCATCCGCTCATGTTGTTTCCAGTGTAAGCTCGAAAGGGAAGTGATCCGAGGACTCATTAAAATCTAGCACTCTGAAATCTTTAACTTCGGAGAGATCCTGCACCATACAAGATCTATAATATACTCTGTCCATTCTTGTTGATAAAGGTGAAGCTGCCAGGCCTATCCGAATCCGTTCTACCATTAAGCAACACAAAGCCGAGGCCTCCTAATAGTTCACTTGGTTCCCTCCTGCGCTTATTCACGGTTTCATCTAAAAATGTCCTATTTTTATGTGTATTGTCTCTATTTTCGGTATCCGGGACAATGCCATTTAAGCCACCAACTCTAGAATTAAAGTCACCTCTATAAAAATATTGCCAAAAGACCAAAATAAAAATATCAAGACCAAGACCAAAATAAAAATATCACTGATGACAAACTATTATCAAAATATTCATAAACAAATTCTAATGCTAATCCAGGTTTGAAATAAATATTTCCTAAAATGAATGTAAGGTCTCCACAATATAGCTTAACAATTATCCAGTATTGAGTTTTTTCAAGAGTACCCATTCTTATATTGGGTTTGGTTAAAATAGCAAATCCACCGCTTGATAGTCCTCTGCTCTCGTCCTTGATTGCTGGTGAGGATAAGACGAGATGTTTTGTCCATGACTCAATTCCAGGTACCTTCACTTCGTTGGTTCTCTTCGTAAGTTCCACACAGACACGTCATATCCCATTCCTGACAGTGACTCAAAATCCTGACAGTTATCAAGAAAATGTTGATAACCGCTGCAGTTCCAAAACCCAATTGTTACCTCTTTTTTCGTTTCCTTATCTGATATTGATTTCTCTGTTTTTTTTTTGTGATGTCATTTCCGGTTTGTTTTTCCTTTTTTTTCCGATTGGTGAAAAATAATAGCAGCATCCAGTTAATGAATGAAACATTTCATAACCAGCTCCGTCTTCACACACAATGTCTTCTAGATCTTGGGAAATTGAAAATTGCATCCCTTCAACAAAAAGCTGGTCCACTGATAATTTGACTCTACAATTATAATTAATATTATTATTCTTGTAGTTAATTTTCTCTAGTAGTGATCTTGTTAACTCTGTCGTTCTCTGGGAGTTATTTGGAGTTATTATTGTTTATCTATTAATTTCTTGCAGTTGATGTTCTCTAGTAGTGAGTGATATTGTTAAATCTGTGGTTCCCTGGGAGTAATTTGGAATTGTTATAGTTGATCAAGTAATTTCTTGTAGTTGATGTTCTCTTGTAGTAATCTCGTTAAGTGTAAGGTTCTCTGGAAGTAATTTGGAGTTATTATAATGTATCTATTATTTTCTTGTAGTTGGTGTTCTCTATTAGTGCTGCAGTAGTTGCTCTAGTAGTTGCTGTTTAGTATTTTGCAAAAACAAAAAACTTGTAAATTTTTGTTCACCTCATCGCTCTTGTGTTATTTAAAAATATTGTGGTTCATCTGGAATCTTTTATTAGTCTAAGTTAAAATTTATTTTTGTGTTAAACTTAATAGCTTTACTTTCAAATTCTGTATGGTATTGCCGAGGTTGATTTTTTTTGCAATTTTATAGTTTAGATTATTTTTGAGTACTTTAAAAAATTTAGTTTGTTTCATTTCTGGAGCGAAGGTTGAAAATGAAAAGTAGAAATATATATTTAGCCTTGCTTTAAAATAAACTAACTTTTGCGACAAATTCAATTAAAAATTGAATGCATTCTCAGTTGAATTTACAACAATACAATAATCATATCAACAGTAGGTACCTCTTCATATTAAATAGGTGCTGTTTTTAAAAAATTAGGGTGATTGGTTTTATTTTTGACCTGGTGCAGTAATTTCTTTAAAATCTTACGGTGCTGCTTAATATAATTACACTGCAATTACATTAGCCTGCTCTCTCTGTTTCTTCCTTAATATGTTCGGACATTTTTAGGCTCAGTTCCTTGAGTTTTGTGTTTTGTGGATAGACAGCCTTAAATTGTGATTAATTTCTAATGCTCACCTTCAAGTTTAGTTTGGAATTTTTGAAGACAAATTTAAATTCAATTTAGTAAATTGCACATCTTATATTTTATTAATTCAAATGAATGCCTTACAGTGTTTCAAAATTTTATGAGAATTGATTTTCCAATTATAACTTTAAGTTTTTAGTTGTGAGTTGTGAAGCCAGTGTTGACCTTCCAAAAATACATTAATTGTTGACGAAGATAACGCTTTAGTACCCTAGACTCCTAGACTATTGTCTAAAGTCGAGACAATATTTATCTTTAAAAAAAAATTTTTTTTTTTAGCTTAACGATATCTTGTGCCTTTATTGCATTGATATGCTTTCTTCTCTTATTTATTTTATTAATTAAATCGAATAATTTCGTTATGTTTATAAGTTGAAAGGTTTTTAGTATCTACTCTGTTCAGTTGCCAACTAATCTGTTCTGTTGTCATTTAATCAGTTAATCTGTTAAGTAGTCACCTCATCTGTATAGTAGTGTAGTCATATTATCTGTTCAGTAATCATACTAGGCATCAAGTGGCTCTATCATTGAAGCGAGCGTATTGTAATAAAATACTGAATATTGAAATTTGTTAATCATGATGAATGTCATAGTTGAAGATAAGTGGAAGAGGGCAGTGTTTAGTAGAGTGGGGGTACTCGGTACAAAGCTTTACAACATACAACACGACTAAGAATCTTAACCACCCGCAATAGCTTTTTAACTATTAATATAAATGTATCACTTCATTACTCAAATACTACTGCTTGTATCAAGTTGAAATTTTACATACTTGTTTCAATTGTACTTTAGACGATGTATATGAAGTTATATTATTATCGTTACGTTAGAACGTAAGATATCGGTAAAAAGGTTGTTTTCTCTATTTAAAACGTTTAGGTCCGCTTTAATAGTTTTAGCGATCTTTATTAATTCATAGCAGTGTCGTTGTTGGTTTCACTAAAAAATGTATTTTGAAAAAAATGTTCGTCTCATCGAATAGGTGATGATAGAAGTTTTTCCCGTCCTAAAATACCAATTTTAAATTTGAAGCTCACGCGAACTCTTGGACGGTTCACGCTGTTCAACGATCTCAGCCTGAGTATTAGTAAAAGGAAGATGTATACCAAATTGCAACTAAATCGGTCAACTTTTACTCAAGTTATCGTCGGACACGTAAACGTTACACACAGACAGACAAGATGCATATTTCGTTGAATGTAAGAAGCTCGCTTCAATTATCTGTTCAGTAGCCATCTTATCTGTTCAGTTGTCATCTCATCTGTTCTGTAGTCATCTGATATGGTTGGTTTTTTTCAAGTTGAATTTACTTTATTCTTTCCCTTAAGGCCCCCAAAGACGATCGAACATTTTGCGCAAAATGTTTGCGCAAACCTGATGTAGGGACAAATTTAGGCTATTCACGTCAAACATCATGTTTGCGCAAACATCAAACAGCCAAAACACAGTCAAAATGTTTGCGCAAACATTTTGATCGTGTATGGGGACCTTTAGAAGATTTTTATTATAAGAGTTTCTTTTTGATTTGTATATTTTTGCAGTGCTTTTTGTGTTACGTACAATATATTTAAGCTAAAGTATTGTAAACAATTTATGGTTTAATACTACTAATTTAAATTGAATGGTTATAGTCTTTCGTTTTCTATATTTAATTAAACTAGACTAATATCCTTGTTGTCAAGACGACAATTTAATTTTAAAGTAAAACAGAATTGCTTTTTACTACAGCCTGAACAGGAATATATTTTATACAGTTGAGTCTCTCTAATCCGACAAATATGGGGCCTTGCCATATAGGATTACAGAGCATTACTGGATGTTTGATCTTAAATAATTATTAAATTATTAAAACAGTAACAGGACGCAATAAAACGTTAATTGCGCGAGATATGAGTGTAGACGCACAACGAACTTACGACTGATGGGTTGATTTTGTTTACCTTAGTGCTCCTGTGTTTTCAAGTTTCCCCCTCTTTAAGTTATCTTATCTTACACTTGGTAAGAGGAAAGGGCATCTTAGCCTCAGTGCCGGATTACTGGACGTGCCGGATTGGCGGAGTATCGGACTACAGAGACAACTGTACTTATGAATTCACGAGATTGAAACTACTTAAAGCAATAAACAAATGTAACTTTTTAAATAACTTCAACCGAAAACCAGGATCGTAATAAATAAATATATTTAAAGTAGTTTTCTTGATTATTACACGATTCAAGACACTCTTATACACAGCAGGCAAATATAAAATAAATCTTTCAGCTCAAAAGTTAATCATTAGCAGGAATTAATTCGAGACCTTTCCCCACGCTGTCAATAACCAAAGTTTCAACTCTAATTTAAGGGTCTAAAATCAAAGAAACCCTTGATCAGTAAAGGCTCTAGCGAGAGGGATTCTCAACTTTTGTAATTATGTTTTACTACGTCCGACAAAGAAACCACACTTCCACAAGCTTTTGAACAAAGTTTCTTTTGGTTAGCTTTCCAATATGAACTTTCTTTAACACACATAACATGCGGTAACACAAATTACTATTTAGACCTTTATTCGTGACTAAAAGTTAACTAATTCGTGTAACGAGCTAGAGGTTATTTAAAACCTATGATAACAAATTTATTTGGAGTTTTCAGCGTTGGACATAACTTAAGCGGCCCTAGACGGTCTATCTATAATATCGTGCGGTCATTCTTTCAATCTAAACCAGAGGCCCTCAGTATGATAAGGATGTAATCGGTATAAAATTACTATTTCCATAAAAATTTCAAAATAACCTCATACTCTTAATGTTTTAAATTAATATTTAAACACGACAATACACAATGGGACGGATATATCAGCCACTTAATAAATTGATTTAATGTGACGTTTAGATCTTTTCTAACCATCCAACCAGATATAAGATATACATATATGATTAACTTTGGTGCGTAGGCTTCCGCGGGATGACTCATAATAAATAGCTTGGTTTTCCGGTGAAATCCGGTGTCACCAAGGGATTCAAGTCCATCTCTAAATTTGCGGTGTCTACCCAATCCCTTGCTGTTGAGGCACAAATACATTGAACAAACCCGAAGACTGATCTCTGCCCTCCTACAAAAACGCGTAAGAGCAGAGAAAAACAACAATCACAGATCAGCGATAGCTCAGCATTCTAAAGAAACCGCTCATCTCATCAAGTTTGAGGAGATACGTCGCATCTGTAAACAGGTATCACAGCAGGGTGGTTGGGGAGGCTATTGAGATCGAGAAACAACCAGAGAGGACTAACTTCAACAGAGAGGATGGATTCACTCTTTCCCGAACCTGAAACCTCCCGAAAACCTTTCCGAACCTGCGCCAAGATAAAGCAAGAAGTGTCGCTGCGGTCACTTTTCGAATTTAAACATCACCCACTCCAAAAAGGAACACCAATGACAGGCAGCAACTGCACTATCATCCAGACAAAGGAGTAACCCGAATCAAGAAACCCCCGAAAAATCCAAGCACAAACTACTTTCCAGGAAACTTTCCAGTATAAATCCGCCGTCCTTCACTCCAGTCATCATTATGTCTTGTTGATGCAAGGAAACAACACGATGCTTCACACTCCTGAAGATGCTTCCAGTAGTGGAAGCGAAACGCCGGACTTCAACCCCTTCGTGACACGGATTTCACTGGAAAACTAAGCTATTTATTACAGATATATTATTGTTTAAATGCTTGTTTCAAATTGAGAGAGCCGCTCCCGAGTTGGAATTTATAAGTTAGTTAGTAGTAATCCCCTCTCTTCTTGAGGTGATCATGATTAGCATTTTAGTTTATTTGAGTCTATACATCCTATTTGGTTGTCCTGTAAAAATAGTAGATACAACCTATTTCTAAACAAGCAAACACTAATCTAAAATTCCAGTAACTCCCTATTCTTTAACAAATTTTTCCTTTTCATAGCAATGTACCAGTTGAATAAACTACCTGTAAACATACCTGTATTCAGATGTCATGTTTTCGGGTAAGCGCAGCCTATGATCTTTCCATGTTTGAGCGAAAAAAATATCGGCAACATACGTCTGAAACATCAACAAGTTAAAGCATTAATATTATTTTAAAACAAAGCGAATTTTTACAACAGAACTGATTGCAATTTGTATTAAGTAATGTTATGATAAACAGGAGTTTTTATTGGGATTTAATTTTCTCAAACGGTAAGTATTGGTACAAATACACAGGAGGCTGTAGACAAATTTCAAAATTCTAATAATAGAAGATTCTTTATAACATCTTCTATTGTAAGAACAACAATTTGAAACCATAATGTATTTACATTCTCTGGTTTTTTCCGATTTCACAAGGTTTAGATAGGGTAATAAGTAATAATGTACCCTAAATGCATTAGGGTACATTGTGGTATGTACATTGTACATCACACGTTCATAACGCGATTTTTTTGTCGGATTAAAGGAAGGGGGATCAACTTAATTTTGTCGATGCCCAGTAAACAATAAAAGGTAGACCAATATAATTACCTAAGAATAAGAATTTTTGAATCCTGAATTTTCCCTATAGAGTAGGGATGTAAACAAACAATAGACGATATAATCAAGAGCGTAAGTAAATGTGATTACAAGATCACAATCTAAGATGATATTGAAAATTGTTGTACTTATTTACTTGGTTACCAACCCCAAATTATTTGATTTGAAATTATTCCCTTGTCTTGATATCTAATTAGACTGAGGAATATTATCACCATTAGATATAAATAAGTGATGTCCCTTTATCCTAAAGTTCTTTCGTCAAAATATCCCTTTGTCTTAATAGCTATTTAGACAAAGCAATTTCTTGTATGTGTTAAACAAATATAAGAGGGGTAACCAATTCATTGATTGTCTCGGTGGCATCTCATTTAGTTGGTTACCCACCAACGTGAAGTGGGGGAAGGTTAACCAAGTAAATTTGTACCATGTGCGTTAATTGTAAATGTTGCCGGTATTTCTTTTACATTGTTAATCCCCCTATGTCTTTAAATGGTTATAAATGACTGACTAAATAACTATTAAGACAAAGGGATGCTTAGTCTAATATACTTTGGGACAAAGGAATATCACACTTCTGTTTTTATAGGGGAGTAAGAGTCTAAAGAAGAACATTCCGTACACATTCTTTAGATTGTTACTCCCCTGTTTTGTTTATAAGGGGAGTAACACTCTAAAGAAGTGTCATGTTGCCTATAATACTGTTTAGCAACTTTCAAGCCAGGACAGTTGTGACATAGATGTCGATGTATCGGATCAAAAAACATCGATGTTAAAATCTCAATATATCAGCAGCATCGATTTTGGCCCGAAACATCGGAATAAAATAAAAATCGTAATAAAAATCGTAAAGAAAATGTTCCAATCCTACAATTAATTTTGGATTACTTTACAATCTTACTATCAATAGATGACATCCCAGCTCAATCATATGATTTAAACAATCTCAGAGGTCGTTATGAGAAGGTCTAGTTTTAAGAATATTATAGTTTATAAATTGATATAACTCAAGTTTGTTAAAGAGAGTTCTAAAATATAAAGATATAAAAACAGAGATAAAGTTTTTAAAATATTAAAATATGATACATAATAATAACATTGTTCACATAATATAATTAAATACATTTACCAAAACATATACTTGAGCAGAATTCACGCAAAGTTTATCATTTCAATTCATCTATATTTTTTTTTTTAATAAAGCAGAAGAAAATCAACCAAGCGTGAATGCCGTGATTCATAATGAATAGGAACATTGATTGATAATAAGTTCAGTCAGCCTCTTGAGACAATAGTCTGGCATTTCATCGAACCCGCGAGATAATTCTTGCTTATTCGTTGTTTGAGTTCACTTTTATAAAAATCGATTTTGAACTTAGTTCGATGCTTTTTTGAATAATTTCTTGAGACTTTCCGATAATTTATTCATTTAACGAGAGCCATATTGTCTGAGGGGTTAACTGATGAGTCGCAATAGACAATTTTAAAATTAATGTAAACTAGAAGATAATTTTGCTGATTTTTACTATTTGAATGAGGTCACTGAAGAATCAGGGATCATCTTCTTAAATGCATTTTTTAATTTGATTATATACCTACGACAAGTACTTTTCCATGTGTATACGAATTGAATCCTGATTTGGGATTTAACAAGTTAGGTGTTTCCATGAGTTGTATTGAATTGAAATAAAAAAAACAAATTTTTCTTTGTTACTTTTGGTAAAGGTTATAAATAATTTTGTAACCTACAGAAATACTTTAGGTACGCTCACACCCACGCTCTGCGCATGTCAGGATCGAGTTCAGGTGTTTCCATGCAACTCAATCCAGATACGATCCCAGAATTTAGTGAATCGTATCGAGACCGGAATCGTATTAAATCTAGGTTTCCATGGACACTTCCAAAAACTATATTCAACCCGTATTCAATCTCTGTTTAAACATCATGGAAACGTAGTGTGCTAGCACAGCTCACCTCTAAAAGGTCTAATCTATTACTGTAGGTATTGTAACTTATAACTTTGGTTCCAGGGAGAATGAATTTAATATTTATTCTTTTAAAAACCATGTTTTAAATTTAATGAATTCTTACCATTGAGTTTTCGTCGATGGAGTCGATACCCATAACAGTTACATGAAAATACACAATAGTCGGGTTCCCTTCTTTTTTAGGCGGTCTCATCTTATCATATAACTTTTGATTTTCAGGCAATATTTCGCTAAAACTTAATCCTTGATTCCTAAAAAAAAATCAATCAAGATCAAAGTATTAGAAAAAATTATCGTTGCTAGACCCTTGAACAAGAAGTGATCTGGCACTCGGGAAAACTGTAGACTTAGCTTCGTTTAAAATCGGAACTCCCTAGTACTGCCACCCCATGACAATTAATTAAAATGACAACAAAAACAACAATAGCAGTGTACTTCTAAGATTCCCAATTCCCATGACCGGGGTCCACAATGGTGGAGACTAACACCCACCAATCTTACTGAAGGTCCAATGAATTAGGCGGCTTTCACACTGCATGCGAGACCGAGCAAGGCCGATTCCACTTGAGAAACAAATACATGTATTAGCATGGGGCTATTCACATATTAAACGCCGAGCGAGACCGAGCGTTTTTGTTAGCTAAAGCTTTATTTTCCTAGACGCGACTCTAGCGATAGACGCTCAAGCGATAGTCGCTGGGTGACTGTCGCTGAGGACTCTTCTTCTTAGTTTGCATGTTACCGTTTTCTTAGCTGAGCGACTCTTAATATGCAAACTCTTATAATTTTGTGCCAGCGACTATCGCTCAGCGATTATCGTTGAGCGTCTATCGCTGGAGTCGCGTCTTGGAAAACTTACCTTAAGCGTTTTCGGTCGCCAAAAACGCATTGTAAACAGTTGTACGTGGACTTGTAGATAATCAGCTCGGTCTCGCTCGCAGTGTGAATACAAAAACGCTTGGCCCGGCCTCGCTCGGTCTCGCTCGGCCTCGCCCTCAGTGTGAAAGATGCCTTAGTAAATAACGTTGTTTACGTGACATTAAGCTATCAGGTTTTTCAGCAACCAGCCATATATTCTATGGCATACGATAGGGGAAAGTTATTATTACCAGAACGGAGTGGTAAGTTACCAATTGCTTCAGTTTTTAAGGTTCCTTATAGCTTTTCTTGTTACTTATCCTAGCAGTACGAACCGGGCTGCCGTATATTCCAGTGTCATTTAAAATGACAAAATTTAGGTTTTGAAGTAAGGTAAGAAAGGTAAGAATGAAAGGTATTCGACGCAATGTCATGTTTTGTATTAAAGTTTGTTCCATAAAAAATATTATGTATTTACATTTAAGAATTCTTCTTTACCTCTGATTATTAGACAGAAATACAATTGTAATTATTTTGTCTTAAATTTAGTGAATTTGAATAAAGTGACAATGGAAAGTAAGGCTAAAAGAACTGGGTGAAATTTAAAATTAGAAAAGAAACAATCTAAGAAAGAAAATGAGGATTGGTTGATTCTTGATTCTGACGCAAATGGTTATTGTAAAATTGTTGGTACTAACAAAGATTATACACATGTAAAATTTGTATTTTTTTAAAAAAAGATACTTTAATAGTACTTTTCACTTAGGAAATCAAAAGAAGTTTGCTTCATTTATTAAAAATATAGAATTATAATCTATATTTCATTTTGAATGTACATTCATAAGGGAAATATAAGTAAATAATAGTTATTTATGCACCTAGGAAGTAAAGTAAGCCATTATTCTCTGAGCGAAAAAGATGGTTCTTGAGGCGAAGCCGAAGAACCACGGTCTCTAAATCCCGAAGCCTAGGGAATAACGCTAATTAGCTTCCGAGGCGCAGCCGAAGGAGATAATTATCGCGAAGGGAATAATAGCACTTTACTCCCGAGATACATACAATATTTTATCTCCAGTAGGGAGAAAATACTCATTTTCATCCATTGCACAGTTATTATTTATTATTTTAATAAATAACAACAATTGTTAGCACTTTAAATAGCAGATATAAGAGATTCAATATCAAAATCAAATATAAGAATTGCAATTAAACTCAAACAGAAGGTTATTTAGATGCAGGTTTAAACAATGATAAACAAGGTCGAAAAAGCAGTGTCGCCATCCTGATTTTAACAACTTCACTATATTAGCCATTCATTCTCTACTATTTATAAAATAATTAAGTTTACAATCCTTCTTTTTCTCCCTACTTTTACTTCTTATCCCTACCTTTTGAGTTCAGGGAAGAAAAGACTTACTTGAGGCCCTCTAAACTAATCTAAAATCATAACTTTTTCTCCCTACTGGAGATAAAAGATTTTTCTTCACATTCAATAGTTTCTATAGTGTTTTTGAACTTGATAAATTGAAAAGTCAGTTTTCACCCCTTACAAAAATTTAAAGAAAAACATGAAATATTGTACATAACTCAATTTCATCGTTAACGATTACACAAATAAATCAATGAGATTAATGAGTTAATTTAAAACTTTGTATTCGTAACTGAGATTATAACTGGTCCTGGTCATAAAACAAAAAGAATCTTTTTATACATGCATTTAATGTTAAAAGTAAATAATGTAAGTAAATTAGTTTATCGATAATGGTTTGTTCGAATATAACAAATAAACTCTCATGCAGTTTATTCATTGTTCACTCATGTGCATGTATTTGTATTTAATTTTTATTTCAAGTCTCTTAATTAGGATGAACTTAATTAGATTATGAGAGTGCCTTTAAATTTAAAAAAAAAAAAAAAACCTCTTGAATCGAGATATGATTAAGTAATAATTGTGTCGCTATTATCAATCGACGGATTATCAGATAGCGTGGTTTCCCCAATATAATTAGTCTGTATCATATCAATACAGCATGGGGACGGATTCGATAACAGGGTTCTAAAAGTTTTGATAACCCAAACTCAGGCCCAATTCGATATTTTATCAATTTATAACACATACTATAATTACAAAAACCGTATTGGCATTTTTTTTTTTTTTTTTTTTCTTTTGTATGAAACCCCTTTTTCAATTCCCTCCAGTGCATCTACAAAATATATTCATCTATAAATATAATTTTATTAATAAGAATATTCAAAAGAAATCTTGGTTTGTAGTATCGTGCCTTGGAAAAGTTATACTTTCATTCTAAAATAATTTTCTTGAGAATGTGTACTTCCATTCGTTTATTTAATTTTAATGACTTAATCTTGCTGGATTTTTCTCGTTTTTTAAAACTTAATCATTTTATTAGTAAAATATTGGCTTCATTTAAGAATATGTATGGATATATTAATAGATTGTACCATACATAAAGTAAAAAGAACCACTATGTGACATTCTTATTCGAACCAAGGTGGGTTTCCTTAGTTAAAACTATCTTTTTATTTGTAAATGAATCAAATACCAATTATTTATTTATAGTGAATCAAATAAAGGTATTTAACCAAAACAAAACTAAGATTTCTTGGTAAATTTCGGTACAATAATAACATTTTTTTTTATTTCTGTTTAATCTTTTATAGTAAATGCACTGAAAAAGAACTGAAGGTAGCTTTCCGTAATCCGTAACTCATTTGTGTTATAAAAAGCCCCTGTTGTTTAAAGGCATCATTCTTAGCGAGCCTGAAGAAACTAGGGAGGGTCTTTTACAGAGAGTTGAAAAAGAAATGGCCCTAGGATCGATCCTTCGTAAATTCCGGAGAGGGCAATGTACGCATGAGAAAGGAAAGAAGGAATACTTACTTTACAAGTATGAGCGGTAAGGTAACTAATGAACTGATACAGGGGGAGAAGATCGATAGCAAGGGAATCTAGATAGGGGTCCACCCTGACCCAAACTCACTCATGTTATGAGGTGTCTCTAAGAAATAAGCCGAAAGGGCTTCGTGTGACACATTACTATAGAGAGCCGAGTCGCACGTGGGGTCTACGAGATAGAAGCACACCCAGTCACTTCGACCTCTATATTCCTGATCCGTATGCAAGCTACTCTCACCATTACTACTAATTAAATGAAAAACTTGGTAATTAACTTTTCGTTAATAATAAATACCGCTGAACAAAGTTAAACAACATCAATATTTTAAAAGTAATCTTAAATAATTTTGACCTCTTACTCACAAAACCACCTTTTTCCTAAAAACAATTTTGTTCTTTTACATCTGAGGTATATGAAAGATGAACAAATTAATGAACTCCTATATTAATCCGTTTTTATTCAGAATATAGAACATTTTTTAAAGATATACTTCGAAATAACCTGTAAATATAAAACTAAGGTTAAAATAAAATGAATGCTGCATGGCACTTACATAGTTGCTGTGGTCGTTGTGATTGAGAACAACACCAGAAGGTTGATCATAATTCGTCCTAGCATATTATAACCTATCGCTGGAACAGTAACCTCTTGGAAACCTAAAAGAAAAAAAATAGACAAATTAGAATATGTATTGAAATAATTTTAAACTATTAAGTTTATTCTAGGGAGGTTAGCGGACATGTTGAGGTTAGGTTTGAAACCCTTACCTCAAAAAGTGAGTTTCAAAGCTGAAATGAAAGCTGAAAAGCTTTAGATATATGTGGCAGTAAAAGTTAATCCGTACATTTCTTAACTATTTATCGATGTAACTTTTAGTTCTCAGTCAATATAAGAGACATCAACCCATAGCCGACTCGGCCCTGATCTGCCCCAACCACAACTCCATTTTTTTCAGTTTCTTTTTTATTCAAACTCTTTAATCTTTCTTTTAATTTTTCGGTAATAGTTATTTACGCACCAAGGGAGTAAAGCTAGGCATAATTCCCTGAGCAATGAAGTTGATTCCTAAGGCGAAAGCCGAGGTAAACATGAATTAAGTATTGCTCTGGCAATTATCCTTTTTTGCTCTCGTGGCGCGTACAAGATTTTACCTTCAGAAGGGAGAAAAAAAATACAAATTTATAACACAAGATATTCCTTATTTATCTATTTTACGTAACTAAAAAACGAGAAAATTTAAAAAAGAACTAATAAATTTAACTAAAAACAACACAATTAATAGAACATTTACTCAAAACACGGAGCGTTTTAAAACAAAACAAAGAAATATTTAAAAACAGCTGATTGCGAGTCATGTTTGTAATAAACAGTGTTGCCAACTTAAATCTTCGTAAAATCCGTTTAAACGCAGTTCTTTTACTAGAATTAAGTTGGATGCACTGAATTTACAGGCACTGAATTTTCCCTGAGCGAAAAAGTTGGTTCTTGAGGCGAAGCCGAAGGAACCATGGTCCCTAAATCCCGAGGCCAAGCCGAGGGAATAACTTGAATCAGCTCCCGAGGCGCAGCCTAAGGAGATAATTATCACGAGGGGAATAATGGCACTTTACTCACGTGGTACATACAATATTTTATCTCCAGTAGGAAGAAAATACACATTTTCGTCCATTGCACAGTTGTTATTTATTATTTTAATAAATATCAATAATTATTAGCACTTTTAATAGCAGATATAAGATATTCAATATTAAAAACAAATAAGAATTGGAATTATACTCAAATAGAAGGTTATTTAGATGCAGGTTATAAACAAATATAAACATGGTCGAAAAAATCAGTGTCGCCAACCTGATTTCAACAACTTCATTACATTAGCCATTCATTTTCTACTATTTATAAAATAATTAAGTTGCAATCTTTACTTTTTTGCCCTACTTTACTTTTTCGCCCTACATTTACTTTTTCTCCCTACTTTTTGAGTTCAGGGATAAACAGACTTACTTTAGTCTCTCTAGTAACTCTAATCCAAAATCATAACTTTTCCTCCCTACTGGAGATAAATATATTTGAATATATAAATATATTTTGCGTTCCTCAGGTGGTATCACTTCTTTAAAATGACCGTTTTTCGAGTGTTGGACGAATAATCGCCCCTGCACTCAAACGTTAGTATTCCCAAAACTTATCATCTTTCTAGAGCTGGCTCTGGCTATGTAATTGGTGAAACTCATCCGGTCGACTCCTTTTAGTAAGTATCGGGTGAAACCAATATTTCTGCTATTAAAATTTTCTTCTCCGTCTGCTCATCGCAAATGTACTTTCTAACAACATCTTATCCACTTTAAATAAATCCATACCAACGAGAAAATTATAGCGAATCTAGAGCTAAAAGTACCAACAAGAGTACAGAAAGGCCACTACTGACAAAAATCGGCTTCGGTTGACGAACGTTTGGCCGAGTTGCCTGCCAGTCGTCCGTCAAACTGCCGAACTTTTATTCGGCCCAACAAAGTTCTAGTAGACGGCTCGCCTCATTATTTAAGAGCACAAAAATCAATATTTTTTTAATTGTAAAGAGTTGGAACGTTATCTAATAAAACTTATACTCTAATTATGCTGAAAAACGTCACGTAAACAAAACATTAAACTAAGCTATTGAGTGAAATTAGTTTTTTTAACATTGATATTTATTATTACATTATATATAGGTATATTTTTTAACTGTGTACCAAAAAAAAAGGTAAAAGATTATATTGTACACATTTTAGTGCATTTTTTTTAACAGTTTAAGAAAATAAAGTTGCTAAATTTTCTATGCACTCACAAAGGATCTGTAGGCAATATAAGAAATGGGATAAGTTCGTACAAGTATTGATGACAATATAAAAGTTTCATATTAGCTATAACTTCTAATACAAACGCATTTAAATTTTAAAATAAAAATTTAACTATGATTTTTCTAAGTGTACCCATTCATTTCATAAGTATGTGTAGGAGGATCCTTTTCGGGTAAAATAAATTTGTTTAAAACACTTTAATTAGGTTTCGGCAACGTTTCAACCATTTACCGGTCATTTTCAAGCCTAAAACAATATATTTCTTTTTATAAATAAAATAGGTTACATACACTAAAGACGTATTCTGTCTTTAAAAATTTAAAGAAATTTAATTTAAATTTTTAAATTTTTTTTGGGCCTCCTGTTTCAAGGTTTTCCTTCTTGGAGGCTTTTGGATCTTTATATTAATTTGTTATATATTCTAATTATTTATGTAAGAAATTGTAAATTATAATTATTTTATGTGAATTTGTAAATGTTTTAAATTAATAAATAAAATATATAAATATATATATATATATATATATATATATATATATATATATATATATATATATATATATATATAAATGATTTTGCCGTCAATAAGCAATGAAACTACTCCGCTGTTTCTAGCTCAATATTCAAATTTTTAAGATTATTCCTTTTTTTAGGGGGAGAGAGGGGGGGGGGGGATTAAATTTTTACATAATATGCGACAATGAAAAATTCCATAAAAAAATCTGTTCATTTTGTTGTTGCTTTTTTGACAAAGAAACAAAGAATAACTGTAATATTTTTTTCTTTTGCCTTGATTTATTAAGAAATAAAGTGGGGGGGGGGGATGAATTGTACAAAAAGGAAACCAATTTTTTTTTTTTTTTTTTTTTTTTTTCATCCAGCAGCAGAAATTACTTATTAATAGTTTAGTTTGTTCAGCTTAACTGCTCCATAAAATGGATCTGGAAACGGCCCACCGTGGATATCAATTACTAATTTTACACGGTAAAATTAGGTAAGTATTTTTTAGCTTAAATAAACAGGTAAAGTGTGTGCTAGTCAGCACACAGCGAGGGTCCCTAAGCAACACATTGATGGGGCTTTTTAAAATGCTAAAAAGCTTACTTTGAACTATCCTATGGGTCTTATATTCTCAAATACATAAACAAACTTCTGATAAAGTATTTTTTTGCCATTGAACCAGACTATAAACATATAAATACATCGAATAGAGCACAATTATAAAAAAAAAAAAAAAAACATATTTTGTCAATAGACATAATTTTTTTTTTTCAAAATTTCCAAAAAGTGGTATCTTTACTTTTGGTCAAAGAACATTCAGATTTTTTTTTCAGCATTTTCGTACTTTGCATAAGCGAGATAGAAGGGGGGGGGGGGGGCACTTTTCACACCAACATTATACTCGCCTACGCTCGACTTATCAAAGCTTATAACAAAAAATTTTATATTTTTGGAATCAGCTACGTACCCTTTCATATATGAGACACAATTGATCCACACGGTCTCCAAAAAAAAAATTTATTTTTAACCCTTAAGTTTTTTTACCCTAATTTTTTTTTAAATATTTTTTTTAAGGCGCTATATTTTTAAAATGTGTGGGTAGGAACTATACACATAAACACATACATGCTCAATTTCAAAGTAATCGGACGAAAAGTGTCGGCGTGAAAGCACGCAACAGACAGACGGACGGACAGACACACGCAGGAAAATATAAGGGTCCTTGGTTCTGCCCACGGACCCTATAAAGCTAACATGCTGATTTTTTATCATAAGTAAACGTAATGTTAGAATGGACAAAAAGATGGAGATTTTCTATGGACTGTCATAATAAAAATATGTATGGCCGTGTTGTTTTTCTATGAGTTAAGACCGTCTTAACTCTTAATGACCTAGCGTTGCCATAATGACTTATAGCGCAAGGACCACAGCTCGCGGTTAGCCGCGCGGTTCGGGCTATGTAGATATCAATATCTATGTCTCCAGATTGTGTTGCCAATTCGTGTCATGAATAAAAATCATCATTTTTTTTAAAGAAAAGTCACTCTTCATGAAACCTATAAAATTCTTTTATAGTGGTACTTAACATTCAAAATACCCAAAAAGTACATTTTCTAAAATCGAACAGGAGAACACTGGACCAAATTTTGATTTTAAGAAAAATTTATTCTTTATACTTTGTCATAAAGATGTTAAAAAACGAATTTCAAATCTCTCGCCCCGCCCCCTGCTAATCAGAAATAGTCAGATTTGTCTAATTTTTATAAATAAGGGGTCAATTTAAAGGTCTCATTGAGTGCAATAAACAGTTGTAGTGTTGCTTTACTTACATAGGGGAAATCTTAGTTATTATTTCAACTTTAATATATTTCTTTACAGAAGAATTGAGTTTTATGTACATAAATAAAGTTTTATAATGAGTATTACCTAATAATTGTAATGTTACTTAAAAAGGGAGGGGGGGGGGGCGCATTTTTTTAAGGGGGCCGTGGTTACTAAAACGTTAAGGACCACTGTTTTATAGGATCTTTCTTTTTTTGAGTTGTCTAAACCAAATTTAGTACACATATTTGTCATCTCCCAAGTAAAAATACTAGGATAGTTTCATCCTTTAATACTCACTCATTTTCAAGATAGCGGCCATAATGTGCTACTTTTAAGGTAAAATTCCACCTTATTACCTATTAATCACTACATCTCAAAAACTGTTAATTCTAGAATCAGGAATTTTGCTACAAATCTTGCTTTATTGATTTGGATTGCCGTTTTCATCCGCTATGTTTATTCAAGATGGCGGCGATTTTCTATCCATTGTTATAGTTGCTATATTTTAACCTTGACATTTGATGAGTTACTTCTTATGACATAAACATGTTCTAGAAAGGGATTTTGCAATCTGACTTTATAATTCAAAATGGCGGCCATATACATGTTAGTAGCAAATTCCCCTTAATAGTGTATTTATCACTATATCTCGGATATCGTTGCCACTAGAATAGCCAAACTTGATATGGAAATTCCTTTATTAGGGTCCATAGGAAAAACCAAGGACCCTTATATTTTCTTGCGTGTGTCTGTCTGTCCGTCCGTCTGTCACCTGCTCTCACGTGGTGACACCTTTCGTGCGATAAATTTGAAATTTGGTGTATGTGTATAGTACCTACCCACACATTATAAAAATATAGCGAATAAAAAAAAATGTTTTTAAAAAAACTAAGGGTAAGCAAAAAAATATATAATTTTTGGTTATAACTCTGATAGAGTGAGCGTAGGCAAGTTTGAAGTTGGTGTGAAAAGTGCCCCCCCCCCCCCTTCTATCTCGCTTATGTAAAGTGCAAAAATTCTGAAAAAAATTCCTGAGCATTCTTCGACCAAAAGTAAAGATACAATTTTTTGAAAATTTTGAAAAAGAAAAAATTGTTTTTCTGACAAAATACTTTTTTTGTAACTATGCTCTTTTGGATGTACATATTTATATGTTTACAGTCCCGTTCACTGGCAAAAAATACGTTTATCTACGATTGATATGAAATATAAACATTAGTGATTCTTTTCGTAGTTATAATTCATTGCGCATGCACGATTTGCGTGTTTGTTTACATTTAACAAAACTAATTTGCTGTTTTTTTTTATTAAAGTAACTGTTTTTATCAAGTTTTTAGAGTATATTTGTATGTATTATTAAAATCAAACAATCGTAGATAAAGAACGGTACGCATCTCATGCGAAAACTGCATTTTGCTTTGCTCGTGTGGTTTTACTATAATCTCGCTGTCGCTCGGGTGCAAACTCCACACTCTAATGCAAAATGCTACATTCCGCACTCGACGCGTAATGTACTATATCAGAAGTTTGTTTATGTGTTTTGAGAATATCATAGCCATAGGATAGTTCAAAGTAGGCTTTTTAGCATTTTAAAAAACTACTTCAATATAGGTACTACGTAAACAATACTGTGTTGCCTTCGGACCCTCGCTGTGCACTGACGAGCACACACTTGACCTGTTTGAGGTATTAATTAAGACATTCATTAAGCAAGATTTTTTGTGATCCGCCATTTTAATTCAATATGGTGGACGTTCATAAGTAATTTATAAGGTTTTTATACCTTGAGAACCACTCTAGAATCAAGGACCTTGAAAATTGGAAATGAGCCACTTGTTATGGCACAAAGATTTTCTGTAAAAGGATTTCTAACCTGCAGATTAAATTTAAGATGGCGGCTATATATCTATTTATACAAAAGTCAAAGTTGGTACGTATATGTTGTACATAGGTTCTTTCATTTATTGAGGTATCTGAACCAATTTGGCACACATATTTGTCATTTCCCTGGTAAATATACTGGTGTAGTTTTATATCCTAATACTTACTTATTTTCAAGATGGCAGCCATTTGTAAGCTTATTTTTAAGGCAAAATTCCACCTAATCACCTAGGAATCACTACATCTCGAAAACCGTTAATTCTGAAACCACAAATTTTGACAAAAACTTGTTTTATTGACGAAGACCTCCGCTATGAAAAGATATTTTGATTAAAAATGGTGGCTATTTTATTTACATTTTTATGGTTGCTAGATCTCCCAAACTACTTTGTCTAGAACCTTGAAATTTGGAAATAAGTTACTTCTTATGACATAAATATGTTCTATAAAATAATTTTATAATCTGACTTTTTAATTCAAAATGGTGGCCATATAAATGTTTATAAAAGCCAAGTCTATTTACTATATCTCGGAAATTGTGAGTGCCAGAATAGCCAAACTTGAAATAATTAATCCTTTTATTGATTTAGATGTTCACTAAGCAAGTTTTCTTTTATGATCCACCATTTTAATTCAAAATGGTGGACTTCCTTAATAAATTTTGAGATTTTTATATTATGAGAACCACTTAATCTAGGGCCTTAAAATTTAGAAATAGTTATTTCTTATGACATAAATATGTTCCATAAAGGAATATTTCAATTTTAATCTTTAATTTGAAATGACAGCTATATACGTGTTTAAAAGTTAAACAAGTATATGTACATATAGTTACACGAATACACTTAAATATTGGAACTTGATTTCTTTTCTTGGTTTAGATATTGTTTTTTGTGGTCCACCATTTAAATTCAAAATGGTGGACTTTCAAAACGAATTTTTAAGATTGTAATATCTTGAGAACCACTTGATCCAGGACCTTGAAATTTGGAAATAAGTAATTTCTTATGACAAACATTTCCTGTAAAATGATTATATAATCTGCTGCTTACATTCAATATATGTCCATGTATGTATGCCATATGTATGTATTATATAAAAAGTAACTAAATCATGGAAACTGAAGACGCTAGGATAACTTAACCAGCTTTAGGGAGATTTATTTGAGGATAGAGTTTTTGTTGTGACTGTTTCCCCTTTAATTTATTGATTTTTCATTTCCGCCAAGAAGTAAGTAATGTAATAATACTGGTTATAGCCATAGCCCCCAAAGAGATTTTTCTTTTTTTTGGTACTGTGTTTATTACTAAAAAAATTTTATATTATAATGTTAGCTTTTATAATTATATCAATAAAATACGTCCAAATACGATTTAAAGATGGCGGACAATTTTGTTTCATTTTACTATATCTTTAGAACCACTTGAGCTAGAACGTTGAAATTTGGATATTAGTCACTTATTATGACATAAATATGGTCTATAACGAGATTTTACAATTTAACTTATAATTCAAGATGTCGGCTATAATTCTTTTTAAAAGTTAAATTCCCTTACATTTCTTTTTAAATATTGTAAGTCTTAAACGTTATAGAATAGCTAAAATATAAAGCATGGTTCCTTCGATGATTTAAACGTCCGCTAAGCAAAGTTTTTTTGATCTGTTATTTTAATTCAAGATGGCGCATATTTTCATATCATTTTTTAGGTCTGAACCATTTAGAGTAGAACCTTGAACTATTGAAATTAGTCACTTATTATGAATATAGAGATGCTCAATAACAGGATTTTACAAATCTGACCCTTAAGGGGTATAATCAAGGGGGGGGGGGGGTAAAAAGAAGGTGATCATAGCCTGAACCATTTTTACAAGGAAGTTTAAATTTTAGAAACGGCTCAGAACATGAACAAGATTGTTACGATATCACTTCTAGGGGGTAAATATGGGCTGGGAAAGGACAAGTAACTCGGATTTAAATATTTGAGAGGTAAGAAGGGTTCTACTTAAAAATCTCGAGAAACTTGGAGAAGATTCTTAGAAGGAAAGTCCATTCCTAAAGAGTAGACATAAAGATATGGGAAAGAGAAGATAAGCATTTCCAACAACTGGGACTATGATACAACACACATACCATGATTATTATAATAATATAATAATCATTAATTGACTGCTATGGTCATTTACTTACTATATATATAACTTTCTCACAACACAATGTTCAATATAATATACCTACTTATTTTCCAATGTTCTGCATCTATTTATATAAATCTATATTTTTTTAGGGTCCGTATAGGCAAAACCGAGGACCCTTATATTTTCCTGCGTGTGTCTGTCCGTCCGTCCGGTCGCCTGCTCTCATGGCTACACCTTTCGTCCGATCACTTTGAAATTTGGCATGTATGTGTCTTGTACCTACCCACATATATTAAAAATATATAGCGACTTAAAAAAAATATTTTTCAAAAAAATTATGGTAAAAAAACTTCAGGGTTAAAATTTTTTTATTTTGTTTCGACACCGTGAGGGGTATCATATGAAAGGGTACGTCGAGCTGATTACAAAAATATATAATTATTTGGTTATAACTTTGATAGGGCGAGCGTAGGCAAGTTTGAAGTGGGTGTGAAAAGTGTCCCCCCCCCCCTTCTATCTCGCTTATGTGAAGTGCAAAAAATCTGAAAAAATTCCTGAACATTCTTCGACCAAAAGTAAAGATACCACTTTTTTGAAATTTCGAAAAAAATATTATTTTATTTTTTATTGACAAAAGTCATTTTTTTATAACTATGGTCTTTTCGATGTATTTATATGGTTTTAGTCCGGTTTAGTGGCAACAAAATACTTAATAAGAAGTTTTTTTATGTGTTTTGAGAATATCAGACCCATAGGATAGTTCAAAGTAAGCTTTTTAGCATTTTAAAAAACACCATCAATAGGGTACTACTTAAACAATACAGTGTGGCCTACGGACCCTCGCTGGTGTGCTGACTAGCACACACTTGACCTGCTTATTTTATTTATATTTTTTTTCTATTTTATTCACCTTTATATTTATTTTTGGAAAACGCTGGCAGGTATACATAAGCTAGTATTTATTATTTATGAAAGCAGCGAAGGTGTCGCGTCGTCGCATATTTCCCCCCACCCTTAAAGTGTGCGATGCGTTGCGTCCAGGTTATAAACAAAGCCGAAACTATATAAAACTAATATAAACTATATAAAACTATAAGCCGAAATATATAAAAAGACAAATCTCTGTAGCCCCCGTGTAGGGGATGGTGAGAGAAGAAAAATGAGCCCATGATCGAAGGGGTTATTAAGGTTTTTGTTCTTCTTTTCGAGCGCCATGGGCGCTTTTAAAATGAAAAATAAGTATATTTAATATTTACTAATGTAAATGGATGACTCGATAGTGATAACAAAAATATAAAAAAGAGGGAAGAGGATGGGCAAGTTTTATTCAAGATTGAAGCGGCAACAAAGAGCGAGAAATTCGGTTGGATGAAAACGCGTGGAAGAAGGCTATGGAAGGCCGCGCCGCAAACCGCAAGCTGTAAATCCAGCTCTATGGTAACGGCAAAGGAAGTACCTATTCTTTTAAAATATAAATGTAACCTAGTACATTACCACTAAGTATAAATTTACTGCTCATCTTTTGATAAATATCAATTTTATAAAAAATAAGTATGGGCGAAGCTTACTGTTTAAAGGCTGTAGAAAATAATTTCTTTAAGCCGAGTTTACACAATCCAAGTATACTTGGACCGAGTCAGTTTTTACTTTGACGCTATTTGGATCGTGTAAATAGTGTGTCAAAGTCAACTAGCACATCCAAGTTGAGTTGGATTGGTTCCATCTAAGTAGACTTTGATAAAAACAAAAATGGAGCCCACCTGACAAATTATGAGAACGAGCTGTCAAAATATGACAGACGTAAGGTTGAGCAGGGTTTTGTTAACCAGAAGGTGATACATCACCACCGTTTTAAAACTTAATAAGTAAAATTTAACTGGAAAGTTCCACAGGGAAAAATATTTCACACAATCAATCTTAACCTCTACTTTATAGTGTATCAAAGTTCCACTACTTGGACCAAGTATACTAGGATCGTGTAAACCTTACTTCAAAGTACCACAAACACTTGGACCAAGTGGATTTGATCAAAGTGACTTGGACCAAGTATACTTTGATCGAGTAAACCTTACATTAAAGTTCCACAAACACTTGGACCAAGTGGATTTGATCAAAGTGACTTGGACCAAGTGTACTAGGATCGTGTAAACCTTACTTCAAAGTACCACAAACACTTGGACCAAGTGGATTTGATCAAAGTGACTTGGACCAAGTATACTTTGATCGAGTAAACCTTACATTAAAGTTCCACAAACACTTGGACCAAGTGGATTTGATCAAAGTGACTTGGACCAAGTATACTAGGATCGTGTAAACCTTACTTCAAAGTACCACAAACACTTGGACCAAGTGGATATGATCAAAGTGACTTGGACCAAGTATACTAGGATCGTGTAAACCTTACTTTAAAGTTCCACAAACACTTGGACCAAGTGGATTTGATCAAAGTTACTTGGACCAAGTATACTAGGATCGTGTAAACCTTACTTCAAAGTACCACAAACACTTGGACCAAGTGGATATGATCAAAGTGACTTGGACCAAGTATACTAGGATCGTGTAAACCTTACTTTAAAGTTCCACAAACACTTGGACCAAGTGGATTTGATCAAAGTGACTTGGACCAAGTATACAGAATAGATACCAATCATTCACTGGACTCTATGATTTAGAGAGTTGATTCTCTAGCAGGCTACATCAAATTTGCAGTGGGAGAAACACTTGTTCCATAGATCTACACTAGAGACGGCTCAACTTTATTTACTGGTTGTGAAGAACATTACTAACAACTTACTAGAACATTAAACATTACTAGAGACTTAAGCCATTTCAACTAAAAGTGGCTGTCTAATAAGATTAGGCAAATAGGCAATTACGTATCAAAATGACCGTATAATTGTTTTGTAAATAGCCGTTATCGAAATAAAATTGCATAACAGTTAACCAAGATCTGAAACCGGGTTTTTTCTATAATAGGTTTTAATACGTCTCTCTAGATTTTAGCATACATTCCCCGTTTCAATTAGGGTCCGTAGGCAAAACCAAGGACCCTTATTATTTTCCTGCGTGTGTCTGTCTGTCCGTCGTCTGTCGACTGCTCACACGGTGACACCTTTTGTCCGATCACTTTGAAATTTGGCCTATATGTGTATAGTACTTACCCACTCGACTACTACCTACCACTGACTTCTTCGTGTTGCAGTAAGATGAATAAGTGTTAATAAATATTAGCGGGTAGGAAACGGCTTGGTTGAATACGGCATTTATAAAAATACGCTTGCGTCCTTATTTCGAGTGAATTTATTTAATAAATATACACTGATTTTCTTTTTAAATTATTCTCAAGAAATATTGTAACAATCAATGTTATCAAATTAAGTGGTTTCAGTACGCATAGAAACGAAGTGTCCGAACACAAAAGAAATCAGACGAGTTCGGTATCTAGTTTCATCGGCCCAGCCGTTCAAAGATGGTGGCTATTTAAAAGTTTATTTTAGCTGTAACTTTAATTTTAATGAACCTTTTATTATAATGGCGTAAAATAAACGCCTTTAAATGAATTTGTATCGTCTAAAAGCAATGAAACTACTCCAAACTCCAAAGTGTCAAGATTCAGTCGTTCCGAAAATAATCATTTTTAGGGTCCTTAGGTAAAAACAAGGACCCTTATATTTTCCTGCGTGTGTCTGTCTATCCGTCCGTCTGTCGGCCTTTTGGAAATTTGGTCTATATGTGTATAGTACCTACCCACTCATTTAAAAATATAGCGACGTAAAAAAAATATTTTTCAAAAAAATAAGGGTAAAAAACTTAAGGGTTAAAAAATAATTGGTTATTTTGGAGACTGTGTGGGGTATCATATGAAAGCGTATGTCGAGCTGATTACAAAAATATATAGTTATTTGGTTATAAGATTGATAGAGCGAGCGTAGGCAAGTTTGAAGTTGGTGTGAAAAGTGTCCCCCCCCCCCCCCTTCTATCTCGCTTATGTAAAGTGCAAAAATTCTGAAAAAATTCCTGAACATTCTTCGACCAAAAGTAAAGATATTACATTTTTGGAAATTTCGAGAAAAAAAAATTATTTTTGCTTTTATGGACAAAATATTTTTTTTATAATTATGCTCTTTTGGATGTATTTATATTATGTTTGAGAATATCAGACCCAAGGATAGTTCAAAGTAGTGTTTAACATATTAAAAAGCACATCAATAGGTACTACTTAAACAATACAGAGTTGCCTACGGACCCTCACTGTGTGCTGACTAGCTCACACTTGACCTGTTTATTTCTATATCAAACTAATAGGTTTTAATACGTCTCTCTACGTTTTAGCATAAATTTCTCGTTTCCATTATATGTATAATGTAAGTTGTACTGTACACCCATTTTACTTTGCTACATATATCTTCTTTATTTTTCTCTCTCTCTGAAGGCCACAATTCTACTTCTAGGATATTAAGGTGACCATAAAGTTAATCATTTTCAATTTTACCTGTGATCTATCGAACTAAGAAGGTAAAATTGTAGAGCAAACGTTCAAATGGATAAATGTATGACTTATGTGTGACCATTGGGCCTTTAGATTTTTAATACTACAAGCAAACATATCTGAATAATGGCCCGGATTTAGAATTGTTTGATATTAGTTTGTTTAAATGATATTACAAATACTATATTTAATATTTATAAGTAATCGGGAATATATTGTCTTCTGTTAAATGTTACTAGCTTAGATTGCTTTTATAGAACGACGTCATGCATGGTTAATGCCCAACAACTTATAACATAAAACCGTAACACCTTTAAAAAATTATACCAACTATACTTTTTAAGCTCACTTTCATCAGTAAAAGATAATAGTAATAATTTTATCAGCTCAGTGGTAAAGATTTGTATAGTTACTAGGACTTCAAAAATTCAAATATAATGAAATATTTTCTAAAAGTAAAATTTTTTGCACTATATATATTTGTATTTTTTTACCTTGATTTAAGTGAAAATTGTTACATTAATTTCCATGTTAATTATCAAAAGCCAGTTAAGGTATACAGTAAGCATAAATGATGAAGGTCTTCGGTCTTCTCTAGCACTGCTGAAGGCTCTTTAGTATTTATGAATATGAATAACGTAGGTGGAAATAGTACTTTAGAAGTATGGGCCCCAAAAATTGCAATTTAATTAATATAAATAAACTTGACAATGAAAATGTACTTCCAATTTTTATCGCAGGTTTAAAATATCCGTTGCAACGAAGAATTGCCTATCTAGCTAGGTTAGACTTATTTCATCATTAATAAATATGTTATAATTAAGATAAAGCATATTCTCAACTTAAAGAAAGGAAATAGATAGTTATATACCGACTATTTTTGCCCCCTCTTAACCACTTAATATAATAAGGGCACAACGTGGAAAAGAAAATAGATAATTATATTGCTAATGTCATTTTTTGGCTTGGAACTTCTAAATGGATGTTACCTCTAGAATTTTAGCTTTAGAATTATTATTTGTTATGCTAAATGAATACATTTTATTTTTATTGAAAGAAGTGATGACTCAACTAAGATAATGAAATACCTCATAACATTAGGTTATATTACGAGTTATCTACACAAAATGGTTTCAACTATATGAAACAAAAATATTTCAATTATATTAAGTTACATAATGAAAACTATGGAATTTGGGTAAATACTCTTGTAACCGTTTTGATATACAACCATTGGAATTCTTAACAAGTGTCTAAAATTATTTCTACCAATACCAAACTGTATTAGGAGACGATAAGGAAAACTTGAGTCAATTGTTCCCTTTATACGTGGTTTTTTTTTTGGAATATTTACGGGAATATAACTATAAATCAAAGATTTGCTAAATAACAATAATACTAAAATAATCACACTAAATTTGCGGCGTTTAGACATGTATAACGCCTAGGTTAACTAGAAAGAAAGTTCTGTAGTCGATCTATGAGAGGCGGTTCGACCCTGATCGGGTGGTACCGTATTCTGTCTACATTTCGTGCACAAAACAAACAAAGCGAGGTCTGCCCGCTCTTAAAATTCGCCTGGACGAGTAAGGGGGATAATTTTTACCAAGGGATGATTTCCGAAGAAGCCGTTTTTTCGAGGAGAGGAATGTGATCTCGTCAGTGGAAGAGACCGGAATCGATGGGAATAGAAGCGGTGGGACCTGGTCTTCGAGTGGTTCCCCCTATAAGACAAGGGGGGCTGCAGTGGGGGCCGCAGTAGGGCGCCGCAACCACTCTAAGCCTCCTTTTCAGGCTCTTGTTCTCTTCTCGTCTTATCCCTTGCCTCCCGCCTCCTTATTTATAACTGATGATAACCCTAATTACGTTCAGAAAAACTTCTTTTATTAAAAATAAAATTCTTTTTTTACGCTCCAGAGTGACTTTACTCGACCTAAATAACTGATTCACTAAGTTTCCAGCTGATGATAAATCGAATAATCAATATGTCTTGATATAGGTACAGAGCATAGAGTTTCAAGTATGTAATATCACCAACCATATATTATAATGCTGATATTCATTAACGAAGCGACAATCTTGGTCTTTTATCATCCTTATATGCAATTTAAAAATATATATAAAACTTTAATTAATGCACAGAAAGATTACTAATATAAGACATATTTACATTATGAATTACAACTACTATCAGAAGTATCAATAATTAAGTCCCAGCATCACTGCTTGCCCTCAAAAAATAATCCTGTCATTTTGACAGGTAATCATACTAGACACTGTCGACTAAATTGACATGTACAACTGCTTAGTCTAGCTGGGTCTAGCTGAAAGCCCTAGTGTATAGCTTAGGTGAGGAAGAGAATATAACCTCTTTTCACCTTATCAGCATCTGTCCTGCATTAACTCCTGAGGTAGGAAATCATTGGCTTAGCCATTATGCCTATTTCCCCTAAGCAAGCCCAAGTAGCGCAGATGATCCAAAAAAACATTCCTGGGATATCCTTTTATCCAAATTTTATCCTGCCCATGATCGTTTGTACATTGGTTCCCCTATGGCAATCCAATTTTGGATGTCTTATTGGTCAATCCTTGGATAGTCATGGGTCCATTGTAACAAAAGTAGGCCCATTATGGGTATCCTACGGATATCCAATTAATGACACTATTGGGCTTGCTGAATGAAACTTGGAACTTGAAAGATCTTCCCAACATATTTTAAAACATATCTATTTGGTTTTTGTATTGTTGCAGATGTGTAGATAAAGTTGTTGATTTTTTCATTTTATGTAATTTAAAAGTTCAAATTGATTTGGAGAGTATGTTACCGTGTGTTAAATAATGTTACATTTTCTAAAGCTTCTTGACTATATTAAAAATTTTTTTACAAATTATTAAGTTACTATTTGGATACCCGTGCTCCGCTACGGAGTGTAGTATTAATTTGATAAGTTTATAAACTACCATCAAGAAACATTTAAATTATTTTACTATGCGAGAATATCTAGATTCTCTCCCTCCCACTTATTTCTATACCCCCTTCTCTTTGATAAGATAATTTGCAAATATCCTAAATTTACCCCCCTCCTAAATGAAAATATTACAAAACTGTACATAACAACAATTACTGTACTCTTAAAGAGCTTTTCAACAAAATTGCTTCATGAAGGGTATTCAATACTTTGACCCCGTATCATCAAATCATCAAATTGGGATAAACCTGTAAATTTGTATAAAAGATATACTCTCATACGGATACTCTTCTTTTTTTATAAGATATACCTATATTTTTCCATTTTACCCCCCTTCTAAGTGAAAATATGATAAAACTGTACATAACAACAATTACTATACTCTTAAAGAGCTTTTCAACTATATGCATCATAAAGGGTATTAATTACTTTGACCCCGTATTCATTACTTGTACCCCGTACCCCTGTGTACCAATATTTAAATTTTAAAAATTCTTGTAGACAGCGATTTTCCCCTTGCTTTGAAGGTTAAGTATGCAAATTTTCATCGAAATCGGACTAAAACTGTAGATTTGTATAAAGAACATACACATATTTATATATATATGGCCGCCATCTTGAATCAAAACGCCCGATTGGTAAACCCTTTATCAAAAGTTTCTGCTTTCATAAAAGAAAGCTAACTTCTAAATTTCAAGGTTCTAGTGCAATTGGTTCCGGAGATATCGTCTTATTTTTTATATAAATGGCCGCCATCTTGAATCAAGATGGCGGATTTTAAAAACATTTCACCGAGCACCTAAGAGGTAATAGGAACACACCTACAAAATTTCATGGTCATAGGTCCAGTGGTTTCAGAGATATCGTGATGTGTCAGTCAGTCAGTGAGTGGTATTTGGATTTTATATACATAGATACAAAGGATGGTGTCCAAGTGGAAGCTTCGGAAGGGCCTGAAATGTTGGACAAAAATTAAAAAGTTATTTTGTGTGGGTTAAGTATCTATTTTGAATACGGTTCCATCGGTATGTCTCCTGGTCTAGGGGTTAGCGTACTCGACTACTGCCTTGGAGAACCGGATTCAAATTCTGCAGATAGCACACAAGATAGCTTATACTAAGGATATCTACCTTACCAGAGATGTACTCATTAGATGTAAATATCAAGAGGTAATTGTGTAAATATGATTACTTAATATTGTTGCCACTACTGTTCATTATTTTAAATGCTTACATTATGAACATCCAGAATATGTCCTAAAATTGTCCCTGTTGGATATAATATGGACGTCCCATGGGTGTTAAAAGGGTGGATATCGGGTTAGCCTTAAGTGCGCCATAATGTTAAAATTCCATCTATGATATTGTCCAAAGAAAAAGTGAATGGTCCTATGGATATTCGAAGGATAACCCTGTGCTACATGGGAGGTACTCAACTCACTTTCTGTGAGTCCGTTAGTTTGCCTGGTAGGTAGAGTACTTTAAGAGGGTTTACTAACGGGTTTGCACGTCGGACCCGCGTGTGAAGGCTACTGCTTCGGACTTTATACTTAAAGTCCCTGGGGATAAAAATAAATAATAAAATAAATCAATACGTCAGGAAAAAAAATACACAGCTTAATAGATGAAATGCCTGTTTCCGAAACGTGAGTAAATAACAGCTTAGATAGTGACCTACGTCCAAATGATATACTAATTATTTTTCATCAATTTCAACCTCATTACAGGGTTGCAAGCTCTTAAAAAATAAAGTAAGGCGCGCTTCACGTAAATACGTTAGGCGATAATCGCCGGTTTCTATGTACGATCGTTATCTTTATGTAAAATTGCAAGATTTATACTAAAAATCTCAATAATTTTATCGTATTAATGTTACTTATCGGTGACACATATTATGTCTTGTATCGTGGGTATTGCTTTTCGTAATTTCATGAAACTTGATTAAAGACTGTCGTAAAGTAAGATAAACATCGAATAAAAGCCGACATTATGCAGTATGAACTTCTTTTGCAGGTGTTTTCACCCATTTGAGTTACAATTTTGCGTGATTTGCGAAATATATCAATCAGTCAAAAATATCAAATCATCATAGTTGAGCGGACATCGGGAACTGCCCCCAATGGCCCTTGCTTATGCTCTTCTTTCAGTCCGTAGACCAGGGCGAAGAGTTAAGTCCCTTTGCCCAGACTTAAATGTGAGCCCGCACACAATGGTTCGTGAACACTTGTCATGGAAGTGTTAATACCACTTTGGTGTAGGTCCAAGTTGGAAAAAATAGCATCTAGTTTTGAGCCATTTCGTGTTGTTGGCTGCATAGGAGATTTCAATGTAGTCGCCCGCCATATTGGCTGCTATCTTGAAAACATTAAGTGTCAAGTATTAATAGTTGTACATTCTTTTTCTACACTTCAAGACCTTTAAATTAATGTATAACATTTCATGGTGACAAAAAACGTTTTTTTGGTAACCCGCCATATTGGAAATATTAAGTGGGAAAACTCCAAAAAGTGTACAGTTGTCACAAAGCCGAGATGCACCTGAGCCAAATTTCATGTTCCTAGCTATAGTAGTTTATGAATTGAAACATGCCGACGGACAGACGCCAACGGACAGACAGACGGACAGAGCCGTTATATATAAGGTTTCTTTTCGTACAGAAACCTAAAACCCTTTAAAACTTATACTACGTGTCCATGAGTTTTCAAAACCGTTTTGAAAACGGTTTTGGTCTTCAAACCCCCATGTGGAAACGGCGATTTCAAAACGTTTTGAATTCATGGTCACAACGTCAAATTTTCGGTTTTGTATTGAAACTGTTTTGAAAAAATAGTATGGCATTGAATTGAAAACAGAATTGAGACATGCGCAGTAGGTACGATACGCAGATATATGGTAACCTGACTTAATTATAACTAGTCTGGGAGTTTAGAGTTTTCAAAATTGTTGTGAAAACTCCTAATGGAAACGTAGTATTAATGAAGGGTTTGTATCACTTGTTAAAAGAAATATTAACACTGTACTATTATAAAATATAAGTTTATTTGTCTTGACCACAATATTTAAATTTAATTCTAAATCAGACCGGTTTAAATACTAAAATATAACAGGTATAAAGAGTATGACGGCTATCTTCAGTGCCTTATATTTATATAGGTAGACACGTTTGCATGTGTCACATGTTAGTTTGTCTACCTAGGCCAAACCGGAAGGAAAGTATGGAAACGTGTCAAAGAACATGACGCAGCATGGACCAACAAGTCGGCTAAATCCAGCTTTGCCAACCATTTAATCGAAACAAATCACACTTTCACAAAACAAACCTTCCAACTCATTCACATTTGTGAAAAAGGCAAAAAAATGGATTTATTAGAAAACCTTGAAATCCACAGAACCCTAAGTAATCCTGACATCGATTGCTTCAATGAAAGAACCAACCTCAATAACTCCATACTAGTCAAACCCTTATAATAATAAACACTTCACTCACTCTCTCCTTTAACACAACACAGTCCCTTATCAACTTATCACTATTATAACAGTAGTCAACTTCATCATCTCATAGCATTTATTACACTTACTCTTATAAGGCTTGCTATCCGTACAATTAGGTTAAATTAGTTTAATTATGTTAAATGTTACTTACTCTTTTCTTATTATTTGTCATTTTGAGATATGTCTAGAACTTCCCCTTTCTAAGATTCTAGTAAACATTGTATTTAGTCATTATTATTCAAACCTGTAATTTTTATGTTGTCTAATTCCATGTACATATTTATACTTCCTTTACACTCCTAGACCTAGAGCTTGGCCCTAGCTCTTAATCCGATTGGAAACCCCTCACACCCGCTTTTCCATGAATACCACCCCCCTCCCGACCTTATGTCCTAAACACTTGCCACCTTACCTTCTCGTCAGTCTATAAATATAAGGCACTGAAGATACCGTCATACTCTATATACCTGTTATATTTTAGTATTTTAGAGGCTGAAACCGGTCTGATTTAGAATTAAATTTAAATATTGTGGTCAAGACAAATAAACTTATATTTTATAATAGTACAGTGTTAATATTTCTTTTAACAAGTGATACAAACCCTTCATTATGTTTGATTTCCACAAAATCTCAGTCAAAACAACGAACGTAGTATTCGTTATTTTTACCTTTATATTTAAGAACATATCTTACTCTTATAGAATAAACCTCTAAAAACCAACTTATACAATATTTATTATAAAATTAACCCGCAAATGAATATAAACCGGTTTCAGCTACTTGAAATAGCCAAACGAAAGTTGAATCCTTGTTATTGATTGAGTTAAAAGCACAAGGTTAATATGCATTATCTGTGAAAACTGGGGACCATTGTGGATGTTATGCGGGCTTGTGAATCACTTCTTGCTTGTCAAGTCCCCAAACCGTATAATCTGATTCTGGATTCTGTAAATTACAAAAATAATTGAGAAAACATTATCAACTGCTTTATTGAGATATATTTTTAGTATGTCCTTTCTATTCCATCACAATTATTACAATTATCTTAATGAGTGTTTTTCTATCGTAGACTAAGATAAGTTTGTTACCATACACGCTCTAAAATATGCTTATAATTTCTTTTTGATAATTATTTGTGTTAGCTGAATTGATTACTATATGATCATGTTGAGTGAAAGATCTTTATATGTGCCTTGTCTAACATATGGTATATGGTTCAGCTGTACATATTTTGTTTTTGTTTAAAAATGATGTTTTATTAACATCATTATTCTTTTCCCTCTTTTTTATAGCTATTTCTTATTTCTACTTAATTTTTCTGCATTTTCACCGCGTTAAGTAATATTCTTCTCGTCGAAACTGTTATAGGCAGAGTAATCTTTGGGTGTTTATTGAATTTGACTACTATCCAACAGTATTTGCTTATAACTTTCCTGGGTTCATTATTAGTTAGTGAACAGATTTGTCGTTGATAGTTGTTTGGCGCGCGATTTCTAGACATAAATAAATAACTCTACATCATACAGTTTCACGCGTTAAAGTATTTGACAATTATTACTAAAATAACGTCTGATAAAACGGTCCGAGTAACTCAAGAATATTCGTGAAATAGTAATATCAGTTTCTCGGCAAATTTATATTATAGCTATATTCGCATTTATTCTTGTTACACAAGAAGAGAAATAATCGATAACGAAACCCGAAGTAGAACGTCATAGCTATTTCACCTTCCTAAGCGACCAGTTGATATAAATTATACTTATATACTCCCACTGAGAAAAGTAGTCGTCCGGCTGTCATATCAAATGTCCATTAAATATTATTGTGAGTGTTTGTGTTTAAATAATTATAAATGTGAAAGATAAAATTAGTTGGGGGGGGGGGGGGACGAGTTTGCTACTAGAGGGAATTTGTGTGGCCCTCTTAAATAGGAAGGGGGGCGCGGGTGGGGCTCCAGACCAGCCGCCATATTGTTTAACTCCGCCCTAGGCGGAGATCCCTGTTTTTTCTTTTATAGATTCACCTCGAGTATTGCAATTTAACTTAAATTTTTTTTAAAAAACACAGTTTTTGTGCTTTTCGTTATTATCGTTCTGACAGTTTAGGAAATATAGGGTTATTTTTCCCCAAGCAAAATGTAGAGATATTTTTATCAGGGTAGAGGACGAGTCCTGCGCCTGTGGGAACACTGCGCAACGACCTAGATTCACAGTAATACTAAACCTACACTACGACCATTTTTTTTTTTTTTTTTTTTTTTTTTAGAAATGAAAGCGAACGAATCGGGGTTCTCACTGAGTCGTAGTAACCATAGAAGTCATGGTGAAATAGTTATTTAGTTGTTTATCATGCGAATTTAAGTTCGGGATTACTGTAGGAATGATTTCTCTTGATTTTGTCAAGTGACGACATGCAGCCTTATGTCGAGGTGTTTAAGCTCGATTAATCAGTGCAAATACGGTTTAGGAAGATGAACAACGGTATTTTCGAAGGTGGTTTTCGAAGACTGCCGGAACAGAATTTGGCTGGAGCGAGTAAACACTCGAGAAAAGGAGACTTCTTGGAGAAAATTCAATGGGAACGGCTAAACAGACAGGTTTGTGGTCGATCGGTTCTATCAGTGTTCTGTTTTCTTTACGTAATGTAATTTTTGAAGAACCTTAGTTCGATTCTTGTCGCGTCGAAAGCTGTCAAATGGATAGAAAAATATGTCTTTGCCCTACTCTATATACAGGGGAAAATTGTCTTATTTTGTGGAAATGGTTTACGTAAAACTCAAGTTTGATATTTACGTTAGTGTCGAGAAGTATTAACCTCTAACTACGTTTTAACCCGTGGTTATAGTTTACTCGGACCTATAGGTGGACTCATATCACTCACTCTGTATATTACCTTTAATTCACCCCTTACTATTTGATAGTTATTGAATTCAAGCGTATACTTACATAGTTACGTCATACAAACGATAACTACTATTTTATACATTTCCTTGCCTAGATTTTTATAATATTATATTGTTTTTTAAAAAAAATTATATAATAAAATGAAATCTAGGTAAAACTGAAGAGCAACAGCCTGAGTGGAATATATTGTTTTGATAAAAAGATAAATCATAATAAAATGAAATCTAGGTAAAACTGAAGAGCAACAGCCTGAGTGGAATATATTGTTTTGATAAAAAGAATAAATCATGCGGAGCGATTCTCGACCTTATTGTCTCCTTCAGATTAGCCGAAATCTCTTAATAACATACAATTGCTCAAAATGCAGCTCATATGGTTTCTGAGAATGTAATTATGAATGGTATCTGATATGAGCTAATATTATGCAATCTTCAGGGCAAAAAATTCCATCCATATTGTCACTCATGGGAAAATATTTCCCCATGTGTAAAAATTAAAATTTTACTGGGCAGACAAAATAAATGGTCAATGTTGATGAATACCTAACATAAGGAGGTATTAGATTTTTTTTTTTTTTTTAAATTGGTTATACATTGGAGATTTTACCTTCTGAATGAGGAAGATATTGTTTGATAAGAATCAGGCGCTTTTTTACTTTAGCACACCCCTTGGTTCTAAACAATTGTCTGCCAAAAGTTTGTGAGTTTGTCTGCCCAAGTCATTGAGAATCCTGGGGCAATTTTATTACGCTATTTTAAAATAGAGTCTTATCATGTGTAAGACTAAATCTTTTAACGACATCTGAAGGACAATGAGTTGTACAGTTTTCTTAGCGTATATTTAATATTCCTTTGTCTTAATAGTTAATTAGAGTAAGGGGTATTATAACATTTATACACAAAAGTGTGATATTCCTTTGTCCCAAGGCACATTGGACTAAATATTCCTTTGTCTTAATATTATTTTAGACTAAGGAATATGTTCTACTCTGTTAATGTTCCTTTGTCTAAATAACTATTAAGACAAAGAGATATAGGGGGGTGCTAAAGTAAAAAAGTACCACCAATCATCCAAAACCTCATTTTCGGATTATTGACACATAGGAGGTAATTTATGATATGTGTGTCCAACTTGAGCATGCCTGCTGTTAGCTTGATCCTGGTGTATATTTTGTAAGTGGTTTTCTACAAAGCACTCGCTTAATTTGTCCTTTAAGTCCCCCATGCACGATCAAACATTTTGCGCAAACCTGATGTCGGGAAAATTTAGGCCATACACGTCAAACATCATGTTTGCGCAAACATTAAACTGCCCCATACACGGTCAAAATATTTGTGCAAACATTTTGACCGTGTATGGGGGCCTTTACATTGTCCCCTGTGTATTCATTCTGTTTGTTTTTAAATGATATTCTATTTCAAATTTAATATGAGGGAATGGGTTGTAATACACATTGGGATTCTTCGTCCAGATATATTGTCATGTGACATTGAGTCTAAAAATCCCATTTCCTATGGAATTCTATTATTTTTCCCTGTGGCTATCTTGTCACGAATATCGTTCTTCTAGGTTTCCAGGGTTTTGGGATGTTTGCTGTTTACAACATTGAGGATCGTTGTAAACAATAACAGTTCCACAACCATGGAATCCTTGAAGTAAAATATTTGGGACAAAATAGCATATATACCAGTTGCTATACTGAAGAGAGTTGACAGAAACTTAAGAAATCAATGAATGGACATCAACAGTGGCCACTTAAAAGTAGCGTTGGGAACCAATCGATTGAAAACAGTCGACTAAACGGTTGTTTTAAAATATTCATTCATTCGGTTGTGGATATCTAGTTTTCATTCAACTGATATCAGTCTATAGTATGGAGTTGTATTAGTTGTAATTCGGACGTGTATATGTGGACGTGTGTATAACGAGATAACGAGTGTCATGCGCCTTCTCACCCCTCCTCCGCTCTGAGCCCTTCACCGTCGTTCCTTTCCCCTACCCAAAACCAAAAAACATCCGAATGAAACATTCGAATGAAAAATTCGACTGGATTCAGTCTCAGTCTATATTTTTTCATTCGAATGAAAACGATGTCGTAGCAGGCTGTAGTTTGGGACGAGATAATGAGTGTCAAACGCCTTCTCACTTTCACCCCCCCCCCCCTCAGCTCTGAGGCCTTTACGGCCTCCACCGTACTACTCCTATATAAAAAAAACCATTCGATTGAAACATTCAACTTGCGGGTTCAGTCTCGGTCTATATCTTTATTCGTATATCCTATACCTGCTATGAGACTGTTTTCAGTCGATTGAATTCAATCGACTGTTTTTTCCCGAATCGACTTATTCATTCGGTTGTTTTTTCTAGTCGGTTTTCCCAACGCTACTTAAGAGATTATACTTATTGTATTGCTACTAGCAACAACAACAAAAAATATCTTAAAAATTCCTTTTTTATTTGCCTTTGAAAAGAGCAAGTTTTCCCACATATAGTCTAATCTGATATAATGTTCACTATTATGTGATAGTATAATTTGCTAGTAACAAATGCTAAACTTGAAACAACATTTCAGGTATATCCAGTATTAAAAGGAAGGTATCAGACATCACTTAAAAAATAATTATATTGATAGTAGGCTCTAAAGGAAAAATTAAAAGCTCACTTTTGGAATATTCGACCCCTTTTAGGCATTAGTTGCATGCCTTCTAAAGGTTGATCAATCCTATAAAGATTTAATTCTTAAATATATAATTCTTAGTAAGTAGTAAGGTTTATTTCCTTGTATGTAATTCTTATTGATAGTAGGGTCTAAAGGAAAAAATGAAAAGCTCACTTTTGGAATATTTTAACCCCTCTTTGGGTCATCTTCAAGCTGACTAGAACATTACTATACCATCCTGTTCTTGCTAAAAAATTATTTTATTCTGACCTTGATTGTTATTGTCAATCATATTCAAGAGCTAAGATCTTAAATTTTTTGTTATACTGTGATCTGTGATAATTTTTAAGGAAGTTTAAATGAAGATTTTGTATAACAAGCGATTTAAGATCTCAGCTCTTGAATCTAACCACCTAGGTGAGAATAAAAGAATATTTTTTAGCAAGAACAGGATGGAATAGTAATGCTCTAGCCAGCTTGAAGATGACCCAAAAAAGGGTCGAACAATTGCAAAAGTGAGCTTCTTTTTTTTCTTTTAGGACCCTACTATCAATAAGAATTACATACAAGGAAACAAACCTTACTACTTACTAAGAATTATATATTTAAGAATTTATTTATTTATTCATTTTAAATTTTCTTTGTGGAGACCTATCACAGTAGGTGTACAAAAGTCAGAAAATTAACATAGATATTAAGACTACAACACGTCTTGCACTATTTATCCTAGTTCACAATGTATATAACAAAAACACAAACAAAACATTTTCAACAAAATAGGACATGTACAGTTAAAAGTTAAAAGATTAAAAGTTTGAGGAGAGCAAAAAAAGTTAATAATTTAAATTAAAAAAGTTATAAAGATAAAAATTGGAACAACAAAATAACAGTTAAAAGAATTGAGAGCGAAGAATTCTTCAACGTTATACAGAGGGTTCTGAATTAAAAATTCTTTGGTAACTTTTAATCTTTAAGAGGCATGCAAAAATGTGAAACATCAGAACGAAGAAAAAATGTATATCGAAAAAGCGTAACACTTTATTCTTTAGTTACCTTTTAAATGAATTTAATATATTCTATATCAAAACCAATTTATTCTCCTACAATAGTGTAAACACTATATTATGCTCTATAATAGTGCACATATTGATGTGTAGTGTGTACTCATCGGTGGTTAAGTGTGGAAAAAAATAATTAGCCAATTAAATCTGCTATAGAAAATAACCGTTCTCCTCAAGTTATAAGGTTGGCAGTGAATAGAATTTATTTTTTTAAACATAGAATTGTCGTAATGATTTCAATACATCATTCATTTTTATTTCTTTTTGTTGCTGAACATCTACTCAAAATTAGTAAAATCTACATCTCCAGTAGTACTTACTAAATTAGCCAATATTTTTGTATACTGTCGAAGAAAAGATTCATTTAATAACGTCCTTACAAATGGGTTGTATTATACAAATAAAATGATCCTATTTCATGAGACTTCTTTTAGTTTATGTGTAACAGGATCTGTTTAGCTGTGATATCACTTTGTTGAATTAGATGGTAAATAAAACCATTAAGTTTTCCATTTAAAAAAAAAAAAAAAACAGAGTTTAGACCTCCCTCCTAAAGAATAATGAGTTTTGATAACAAATTTAAGACCTGAAAAGAGCATTAACTTCATTAAAAATCACTGGGTCAAGATAGATTTATAGAGGGGTGTATCTTGGAAAAAAAGAGTGGTTATTAGTGGTTGCCTACCTTTAAAAAAAGCCTAATATAATAATCAATTATAAATATCATTATGCCTGTGATTTCAGCAATCTTGTCTACACTCAAAAGTCATGTAGCCCTGGGGGTTGTTGATAAGTAGCTTTTTAGCTTTTAGGCAATAAGCTTTTAGGCTTTTAAGACAATGTTTTTTTTTTTTAGCTAAGGGCTTGTTTGAAAGGGTTCATTACTTTGGTTGTATTTATTATTCAAGACTTAATTCTTGTCACTCCGTGACACAATTTAGCTCGCCCCAGGGGTTCCCTTCTGCTTTGTAATTCATTCAAGCTGTATAGATATATTACTGGCAAAAAAGTGTTTAAACTTAGTGTTGTAAGTTCTAGCAAAAAATGTTATAGCTCTTTCAAAGCAAGGCTGCCTTATTTTAAACTTATTTCCAGGTATTTCTAAAGGTGCTGGGACTGGTCATATGCTTTCACAGGGAAGAATAAATGAAAAATTAATTGTTATAATAGAATTAATTTTAAATAATTATTCCCAAGCTTATTATTATTATTTTGTTTTTTTTAGCTTGAGGTCAAAAGAAAATGGGCCGCTACGGTCATCCAGTCCCTTGGAAGAGGATTTCTAGTCAGGAGAAGATGGCGAAATGGCATTGTTAATGAATTAAATATCATATCACATGCTCGCCCTCCAATATCATATGAGAAATTCGGATATTATATGGGAGCATATTGCTATTTTGAAGGGCTTGAGGCTCCGCATGTATTGGTATATATCATTAAAATATATAAACTTTTTTTTTGAGTAATTACAGTTTTTTAATGTACTTTTTTTACTTAATAATTTTCTAATTAACCATTAATCTGTTTATTATTTTTATTCTTATGTTCTTATTTTTTTAGGAATGGCTGAATAACATGGTAATGACAAATCAAAAGTCTATAGTAAATGAAATATTTTACGAGGATACTCCTTGGCTTTGGAGAATCAAATGGTTTTTAAAAGCCAATGCCAAAAAAATCGGCTACTACATGGATAATGGTTCTGCTATGGATCCCATTTCCATCCTATCCCATTTGGAAGTTTTGGAAACGTTCACTTGTTATGAAACATTTAGTACAGAAATAGGCGATCATTGGGCTCTCATAACCATTAAAGAGGTATTAAACTCCTAACTTTTTTTTTTAGGTTCATATTTTATTAAGTAAAATAAAAATATATTAATAAATTACTCGATAAATTATAACTTAGACACTTCAACCTTATTTTCTTTTCATTCTTTTAAACATAGACGTCTAACCCCCTTACAAACAAACAAAACATTTTTCATGATCCCACCTTATTTTACATTGTTAAAAAGCTCTCAAAAAGCATTTTAATTTTAAAAATGTATAATTTATCAAATGTCTTGTTTCAGATTATCAACTATCTTTTTGCTAATAAGTTTTTCTTTATTCTGAGGAACATGTTATACACTGATAATCACCTGGCCATAGGTTTTACACAAAAATCTGAACTTCGTGATCTTGTTAATGAACATTTAACCAACATAGTTGGTCTAGTAGGTCTTGGAGATGCAGATTATGTGTAAGTTTGGTTTTTTTTATTTGGTTAATTAAAATTGGTCGTTTAAATTTCTTAACATTTACATGAGATTGAAAGCTCTACTATTCAATAAGTTAGTAAGAGGATAAGCCTTTATTTGTTATTTTTAGCATATTTATTATGCAATAGAGAGGGTGAATCCGACTTACCAATAAGTAGCGCCAACTATCTAAATTCGTAAGTCGAACTTTGTTGCTACATAAGTTAACAAATAAATAAAAAATGACGCAACTAAATGCTTAAGATAAGGCTAATTATGTAATATAGAATCTATTTGAACTTTAATTATTGTTTATTCGGCACTTCTTTAAAGGGCTACTCCCTTTATAAAAACAACAGTGGGGATTAACAATCTAAAGAAGGTGTAAGGAATGTTCTTCTTTAGACTGTTACTCCCCTTATAAAAACTCAAGTGTGATATTCCTTTGTCCCAAAGTACATTAGACTTAATATCCCTTTGTCATAATAGTTATTTAGTCTGTAATTTATATCCTAAAAAAACATAGGGGAGTAACAATCTAAAGAATTACCATATATTTTATTTAATCTTTTGTAAAATGGAGGGTGGTGTCAAATGACTCTCTGAGATTGACTACTTATGACACAGACTGTCACTTTTCTTCCACCTTTTTAATAGTTATTATTTAATTATTAAAAGTGGACTCTGGTCTATGAAAGTTGAAGAACCCCTGTTCTATCATTTTATTTCTTTAAGCTTTATGAAATTTTTCTTATAATTTTTTCAACCTCTAGTTTATGTTGAGACTAATGAAATATTTATAGAATACTTTTTTTTTTACCTATTATTTATGCATATAATGTACTACTTTTGATTTGTTCTCCTTGTAGCCCATTGGTTAGAGAGTTTGCCAAGCACTTTTTGACCAATAGAACAACTAAAGATGCAAAGCCTATTATTATGAATATCGCACTGAATTTGCAACTTGAAGGGACAAACGCATTCGTGAATGGAATTATTAATGGTGAAATTTCACCTACGACAATGTGCTTCTATGCCATCATCGAATGCTTTAAAAGAGGTATTTGCTATAGTCATTTATTAAATGATAATTTGAATTTTTACCCATCTTTTCTTATTTATTCTTTATTAATTTAAATGACATAACTTTTTGTTTTAGGGTATTTTTTCGTTCCAAAAGGCCTCTTACTTGGCAGAACCCTTGAAGCTTTGGCTGTGTTGTTAAAGAATAGTGCAAATTATTGTCCACCGGTGAAAACCCGCCGGTGTTTTGAAGATGAACCAATGGCGTCAGACTCGAATGACATAGATGATGATAGCAGTGATGATGAGGATGATGGGCCTTCCACTTCCACAAGAAATCACTTGTCTCCATTAAACCAAGAGGTAAATAAACTAACAATTAAAGTCAAATTGTAAATTGTTACCGCAAGTTCGTAAGTTACCAAATGAGGATATCCCTACCGTCGATACTTGCTTGTTCTGGAGATCACTGGACCGGTTTCGACTAAACGCCATCATCAGCTGAGTCGAAGTCTCTCGTAGCACTCATCGAGTCTCATGTAGAGAATGAAGTTCATTCTCTCATGTAGACTTGATGAGTGCTACGAGAGACTTCGACTCTGCTGATGATGGTGTTTAGCCGAAACCGGACTAGTGATCTCCAAATCAAGCAAGTATCAACGGTAGGGATATCCTCATTTGGTAAACTAACAATTATTTATATTTAGTTTTATAAAGGAAACGGATCTCTTCTTTCCATCTAACTCCTACAAAATCCCTCTAATCAATTATCCTCCGCATCACCATTGCCCCTATGTAACCAACCTAACACTCAACAATGATCTGAATGTTCCTTTCATCCATGATCTTACATTCTATCGCTACAAATCCTTCGACTCTAAATTTTCTGCTCATCCTAATCCCCTTACCCAAAATTTATCCTCTAGCACACTCCCAGATAACCTCCACAGACACCGTTAGCTTAAGTTGCCACTTGACCTATTACAATTATGCAACTCTTATAGGATTCTATAGACAAACAATTGTAACTGCCACTATTGAGTGAACTTGTATTATCAAAGCTATCACTAGTACATATAAAAATCGGTCGGAGACAACTTAGACAAACTTTCTCATATACGAGCTCATAACTACTTGCCCAATTTTCGAGATTCCGTAGGTACTCACTAATTATTACTCTCCGTCATATGAAATGGTATGTCGAGCTGATTACAAAAATATATAATTCTTTGGTTATAACTTTGATAGGGTGAGCGTAGGCAAGTTCGAAGTGGGTGTGAAACGTTTCCCCCCCCCCTTCTATCTCGCTTATGTGAAGTGCAAAAAATCTGAAAAAAATCCTGAACATTCTTTTTCTTGACAAAATAGGTTTTTTTTATATAACTGTGGTCTTTTCGATGTATTTATATGGTTATAGTCCGGTTCAGTGGCAAAAAAATACTTTATCAGAAGTTTGTTTATGTGTTTTGAGAATATCAGACCCATAGGATAGTTCAAAGTAAGCTTTTTAGCATTTTAATAATCACCATCAATAGGGTACTACTTAAACTATACGCAGGGTTGGCTATGGACCCTCGCTGTGTGCTCACTAGCACACACTTGACCTGTTTATTTATATGCTAAATTTTGTCAAACAGACGAAAGACAGATAAACAACAGACAGACATTTTTTAAGCCCATTTTTTTGGACTTGGGGACCTCAAAACGTGTAAATCCATCTCATCAAATTTTCGGGTCATTACAATATTTTCTTTTTATACAATTAAGTAAAAACTGAAGTAAAGATCCAATTTAACAACAATTTCAATAATTTAGGGGTTAAAAACAGAGACATTTCTTTCCCTATGTGTAGACCAATTACTATTTACCTGTCAATGATAATCAAGCTATCAAAGTTATTCTTCTAATTGGTATAGTTCTGAAAAAAATTGGTCTTCAGAGAAGTTTCCCCATTTCACTGACAATTATAGTTTCTAAAAATACTTGACTTCTATTAACTGAACCTAACAATGATACATTTTGAGTGAAAATCAATATTTTTAGGAATTCCTGAATAATATCAGTGTAGTCTGAAGATGTTGCTGGTTTTTTAGTTATATAACTTATTTTATAATCTTGTTTTAGATGTTAAATGAATCTCTTTCGTACGTGAAAAGCATCGATTTTGCTGTGAGTGTGGTTGATTACTTAACAACAGGGTATCCTGTTGATATACTTTCTCATTTATCAAAATTTGTCCATGTATTGGTGTCACATCACCCTTTCACACAATTCAAGTTAGTATTATTATTATTACTATTACTTAAAAATTTTAGTTAAGCACTATTTTTTGTAATATTTGTTTACAATTTATGTTGTGGTTTTTTCTTTAATTTAGCAGTTATTACTACGGAATATAATAACTTTAAATTTTAAGAGTGTGCGTAACATGAGTTTACTACTTAAAAATATCCTAACATTTCTATAATAAAAGTTTTTTTTACATGAAATATGGTGCTTACTTCTATTTGATATATGAATATTTTCAAAAAAGTGTCTGGTATAATTATTATTTACTTAAGTGAATAAACTTATTTGTTTCTTATTTTATTTATGTAACTGGTATTAATCTTGTCAAGTAAGTATATTTTTTTATAGATTTATAAACAAATACAGTAGAACCCTGAAAATCTGAACCCCAATAATCGGAAAACCCTGATATTCCGAACAACTTTTGGGACAAAAAAAGAGATAATACACTGACGGCTTTGTGAAATTTCCTGGGACTGCTTTGAGCTGCCACTATGTGTTTCTTAAAACCCAATCCCATTTTTATGCCCCCCCCCCCCCCCCCCCCCCTACATTTCTATGGAACCAAATTATTGTTCTAACTTATTCATAATTATTCTAAATCTTTTTTTTTTTAACATAAACACTGGATATTCCTTGTACATAGTTCCGGAACATAGTAATAGACATGTAAACTATACCAGGAACAATTTCTTCAAGGACTGAGTTATATACCTCAGTGTACCTATTTAGTGTGTAAGGTAGAAAAAACCTCAGGTCAGGGTGGAACATACCTATTTTGGACCCCAAGACCATACAATATATATTGTATGGTTGTTCCCCTGGCCTGGGGGCCCAAAATAGGTATGTTGCTCCCTGGCCTGAGTTTTTTTTCTACCTTACACACTAAATATATCTAATTTCTTGTGCCTCCAAACAAGAAAAACCTGAATAGGACTTAACGGGATAAGACAATAAAAGAAGAAACCCCGATAATCGGAACAATTCAGAAATTCGAACAGGCCCTGGTGCCCTGGTGCCAATTAGTTTGGATTTCCGGGATTCTATTGTATACGTATATCCTTTAAGTTAAGCCGCATAACATTTTTGTACAAATGTGAAACTAAGTTGTTTTATATGTTATCATATTGTGCAATTTTTTTCCTAGGATTCTTTGGTATCTGCCACTTCATCCAAGCCTTTACAAAGATCTATGGGTTTATCTGTATTCATTACAACGTCGTGAGGGAAGTAGAAGTAAATCTCTTTTATTAGTTGTGACCGAAGGCAAAACTCTCACCGCTCATGAAGCAGGACTGTTTTTCCCTGCTTTGATTACATTTTGTATAATTTTTAAAAGACATCTTTGTTTGTGCAACTATGATGGTACCACCCCAATAAATGGCAAAAGTATGACATTTTTTAAAATCTATTGTTAATTTATATATTTTTTTTTTAAATTTTAAACTTCTCTTATTTTTTATTTATTTATTTTTTTAATACATTCTAGAGCTACCATTTAATAAATCAAGACTAGTAGAACTTAGTAAAAGATTGAGGGATATTGCATATACAATTTTGAAAACTGGTACGCCTGATAAGTCAATGATGCTTATGACTGACATTGAAGAATATAATTATAAGTTGATGGAAGACGCATATAAGGTAGGTTTTTTTAAAAAAATATATTTAACCATTATAATATATTGGCTCTATATTTAGTCATTGTAACAATATTACCATTGTTTAATATTATCAATAATAAATTTATCATAAAAAAAGTAATCAAACATTTTGATTGTGAAACCTTTCAACAACATTCTCTTGCCTATTAGTTATTTTTTTGTGGCTAAATATAGCCGTAGTTCTAATACAACATCTGGAGGGAGGGTATTTGTTTAGTTTCCTAGATAAATCTATGTTCTATTCTCAGTTATTAAGTTTTATGCAGGTAGTTTTTTGGGTTATTGATAATATGATTTGTAATATGATAATAATAATGGTCAATTTAATATTAATACAACTACTTCAAAACAGTCTATGTTCACAGGCTTTCTAATGTTGCATACAACATAGGAAGCGGGCTTTCTGTTGTTGTTAAGTTCTTTTTCCGAATATTTAGACTTTTTATACAATTATTTTTGCTTCCATTGCTAATTTGTTACAATACATCTTAGTCTTTTTCTCCTCATTAAATTTAGTAATATTTTTCTTTTTTAATGATAGAACCGGGGATCGAGCCCCCATGGCGCTCTTCAAAAAATCTTAACGACCCTCCTCAATGTTGGGCTCATGTTTCCTCTCTCCCCTACACTATATTGATGTTGTACAGACATTTGTCCTTTTATTATGTTAAAATATTTTCTTTATTGACATGTCATATCACATAGTCTATTATTTCTTTCTTAGTGTTTAAAAAAATAATTGATCATATCAAGTAATAACAATAAATAGAGCACTTTATGTAGTTATGTCTGTAATAAATATAATTTTTGTTTGTTTGTTTTATAGCCATTAATAAATGTTTTGAGATTACTTCATTCACGAGAGTTTGTGCCAGATATGTCTTATTGGCTAAAACCAAGTATGTTTGATTACCCGGGTATGCCACCATTTAATGACTCAACTTTGCTAGCCAGACATGAACCTTTTAAGGACCAGACTATGTGTACGTATGATGTTTATTGTTTATATGTTAAATGATAACTTGCTTTAATATCACTCATTTTGATGTTTGTTTAATTGTACACATTTTTTTTTAAAAAAACTTCAATAACTCATTTTCTTTTGTTGCAGTGGATCGATTGATAATTTCTACAAATAATGCCACAAGACCATTTATGGTTCTAAGAGATCTCCCTTATTCTATTCCGGTTCAAAAAAGATTGGTTCTATTACATGAACTCTTCAATGTCTTAAAAGCTCATTTTCAAAGTCCTCAGGATTTTGTCAACGAGAATACGTTTATTAGAATAAGGAGAGACTTCATCTATGAGGATGCCTTCGAAAAATTATCTGATTTCGAAAGTAAGATAAGCTAATTAAGTTTATGAAAAAAAATTGTATTTACAGTTTATACCTACTAGTAATTATACTTTCTAATCTATTAGTAATCAATACCTACTAATAATTACAGATTATACCTAGTAGTTATTAACTGAGACCGAAGAATATATTGTCAACATTACTGTTTAATTCTAAATTTTTACTTAATCGGGTGTCTTAAGATTCCCTCTGTAAACCTGAATTATATTTAAAAGTAAACCTAAATTAATATGAATCAATTAATTATAATGCATTTGTATTAATATTTATGAAATGATTATTTTTTGTTAAAGTGCCTGATATTCGTGTTCACATCCGTGTCCAACTCGTCAGTAGTATAGGCTATGAAGAAGTGGGCGTGGATGGCGGTGGTATTTTTAGAGAATTCATGACTGATTTTCTTAAAGCCGCGTTCGACCCAAACAGGGGTTTTTTCAAGGTTAACCAGCAAAATATGTTATACCCAAATCCCAATGCAGAAGTTTTATACATCAACTTCAGGAGACATTACTTTTTTATCGGGAGAATGCTGGCGAAGGTAACCTTTATACATATCACAATTCTGTTAATTTTAAAGAAATCGGTAATTCATTTTTTTTTTTATACTATGATAGTGTATAATATATATATTTTTTTTCAGGCATTGTTTGAAGGTATTTCATTTGATTTGCCCCTTGCTGATTTTTTCCTTGCAAGTATCATCAAGAGAGACCGTGACGTAAACATTTATAATCTTCACTCTCTTGATCCTATGCTACATAAGAACTTGACATCACTATTGAAATATGAGGGTGATGTTACTGCCCTCGGCCTAAACTACACATGTGTTAATGATCATTATGGCCACACCACAGTAAGTACTATTTAACTGGTACAAGTTTGTTGCGTAGGCAATAGTGTTATAATTTTAGGTCAAAAATCCATTTCAGCTATTATTTAAGCACCTAAATTTTGTCCTTTAACCTGTCAATATCCAAATTATTAATTGAATTTAGTACTATATCGAATATGTTATCAACAAAGCAGGTAATTCTCTCTATGTTGTATTGCATTCCATGATAGTCTTAGTGCATAGGGTTCCGAGGTTGATGTAATCATGAATTTCTAGGTCTTCTGGTGGTGACCGTATCTTGTTCTATGTATTTTCTGACATTTCACTTCCTATGCTGGAGGCATCTTCAGGGGTGTACATGTTGTTATAAACAAGGGACAATGTGAACTAAGATGTTATAATTACCCTACTTCGCACGTTCTTCCTCACTTAAAACAACATGTACACATCTGAAGATGCCTCCAGCATAAGAAGCGAAACGTTCAGAAAACACATCCAACATGACTTGATCTCTACTGGAAGACCTAGAAATTTATGATTCCAAAAACACTCATCTGCAATATCGTGGATATTCCTGACAAGGTGGTTTAACTGATACTGGGAGAAGTATCTGGCCTCAAAATAGTCTTGTTCAATTAATATTTAAACAATGGACCATCTCTAAATAATAATGTTTTTTTGTTTTTTTAAAAATGTAAACCTTATTGTTTATTTTTTTTAAAAATTACAATAAATCCTTCTTGAAAGTGGATTCAAGGAGCCTTTTATTTAAAAGTTCATAATTTTGAATAAGAATGATTATGATGGTAGTTTTAAACAAATGGATTTTATGAACATTTACAAAAAAAAAAAAACTAATAAATAAAGAAAGGGCCTACATAAAACTAAGTAATAAAGAAAGGGCCTACATAAAACTAAGAAATAAAGAAAGGGCCTACATAAAACTAAGAAATAAAGAAAGGGCCTACATAAAACTAAGATTGTCAAAAGTTCTCATTTTTACCTGATAATTTATTTTTTTAGGTAACTGAATTAATTAAAAATGGCGACAAAGAATGCGTCGACAAGAACAACCGAATTGATTACATCCAAATTGTGTCCGAATACAAACTCAACATACAGGCGGAGGCACAATGTAATTATTTCAAGCAGGTATGGGTGTTTTTATATTATTCCTTTTACATGTTTAACATAACTTGAAACCTTTTTATGCATTTATTTGTAATTAGTTTGTTGATTTAACAGAACATTCAATATTATTTAATATAATTTTATCAATTATTTTCTATTGAAGTCACTAAGACAAAAATCTTCTATTTTTAATAGTTTTTACTTTCTCATATAAAGAGGAAGTATTGTGATGGCCTGAAACAATTTCTAACTTGTAGTCTATTTAAATACGAATCTAACCATATAAGCCTTTTTCCTGGGAAAACGGAAAAAAATATATTTATTAAAATAAATTTGATTTTGTTGAAAATTGAAAACAAAAAGTAAATATCCTCCTGTTGAATGCTTTTTTAATGGTTTTTTTTTTTTTTTTTTTTTTTTTTTTTTTTTTTTTTTTTTTAATAATTTAAATGAGAAATGGAATTTAAATATAGACAGTGATAAGAAATGAAAATTATTTGTTTCAGGGGATAGGATCTGTGTTCTCCCTTTTTTGGTTAGCTATGTTCTCCGCCAAAGAACTTCAACGAGCTGTGTTTTGTTTGGACAGTCCGATAAATGTTGACGATTTAAGAACTCATTCGTATTACTCAGGTATGTAACAATTTATACAATTTTATTGTCTTTCTGGTAGAGAGTGTTTTGAATACATTTTGTCACGATTTTACGTTATTTTTATCACGATTTTACGAGACAAAAGTCCTGTACTAGCAAAATTCTCAGAGAGAAAATTTCCCTCTCTAAACACAAAAATGTAAACACTTAATCGACAAATTTGTGTGATTTAATTTAGTGAATCATTGCTGTTTTCTTTGTATTGGTGCTGAAACTTTTTTGTTAACATTAATATTAGTCAATGTTACTCTTTTTCGCTGAAAAATTAGTACATATTGTTTTGTGTATGTAACACAACAATATTGTTTCACAATTGTAATTAAAATTAACAAGATCGTTACGAAATTATATCATTGTCGGTGATAACATAGTAAGAGTTTAAGTCAATTCTCTACACTAGTAGTGTTATACAATTGTGGTGACAATATTGTTGTGTTACTTGTTTTACTAACCACTCTAGTCATATTTATGAAGTGGTACCACTAAATCTCAGTCAAAGCAACAAACCACTTATTCTGTAAACTTATTGTACTCAACTTACTGAAAATATTATCTTACTAACCATATTATTTATCTTAAATGTTTAATTATTAAATTTATCATTAATTTTCTCTCTTTAAACTGTGTAGGTGGATATACCTGTTCTCATCCTAACATCTTAAGATTCTGGAGAGTTTTCACCAAGTTTGATAATGATGAAAAGAAGTTGCTGTTAAAATTTGTGACAAGTTGCCCTAGGCAGCCTTTGCTCGGTTTTAAGGTGAGCAATTAGAATTAATTTACTCATGAATACTTTTATTTTTAATAAAACAGATTTATCATAGTATATACAAAAAAGTACATAAGCATAGCTTAAAGCTGTCTGTCAGAATCTATTACAATATAATATTACATTAAGAAATATTGGCTCAAACCTACAATATAATTTAAACAGAAAGTAAGAAGAAAAAAAGATTATAATAACTTGGTAAAAGAACATACAAAATTAAAAATTATAGTTATTACATAATAATACAAAGAAAAATAATAACATAAAAATAACAATATATTCAAAATGCTTGATAAAATTGAAATAGTAGTAGAAATAATATTATTCTAAAAACTTGATATCTTGTGTATATTAATTTATAATTAACAATTCTTCATACTTATTGGGCTTTTAGGGATGATCATTAAAAAACATTTCTATTTTTTTAAAAACAATATAATAGGTGCGAATTTTCGCCCATACCTGGGCATCATCAGGCCTTTATCTGAGTAATATTGTGTGCTTTTCACTGATCTTTTATATATATGTATCCAAAGGTGGTCTTTATATATATGTATCCAAATGTTGGTCAGAGAATGTTACTCACCTTTGGATACATATATATAAAAGATCAATGAAAAGCACACAATATTATTCAGATAAAGGCCTGATGATGCCCAGGTATGGGCGAAAATTCGCACCTATTATATTGTTTTTAAAAAAATAGAAATGTTTTTTTAATGATCATCCCTAAAAGCCCAATAAGTATGAAGAATTGTTAGAAAATTAAGGGATAAACTGAAGATTAATCAATTTATAATTATTTATTTCTCATTTCAAGAAAAAAAAAAAAAATATATATATATATAATATATATTATCATAATAATGATAAATTAATAGTTTTCCTCTCCAAAAACACTAGTAACTTCATTATTAAATTACAAATGTAAATATATCATAAATAAATATTTAATCATAAAAAATGATTCTATGATTCAAATATTTTTGGTGAATGCGAAGTACTTGATGAAGAAATTTAACAGGTAAACGGCAGAGCACGTGACGGGAACATGTTCTCCTAACTGCACTTCTATTTTCTAATACCCAGGCCCATTCTGTCTAACCAGTTAGCGGTTCTATACATAATTCCCGCTTTCTCCTAGCTTTTTTGTTATTTAAAGTTGATTTTTTGTTTTATTTACCCAAGCACTGCATTGTGTCAAGCAATTATTCTTCCACCCTGAACATGTTAAGGACTTGTTTACATTTGTTGGTGTAAGTTTTTCCACTATTCCAAGCAAAGATTTGTATTCCGACCTGAGAATAAGCTTAATTGATTGTAATGAGATTAAATATATTTTCATTGAGCCTGAGATTGCATATGGAGCATTCCTCTTTATCTTGGTATCTTTTTAATCACAGAACTTTACTTAAGTTAATAATTTCACAGCTCAGCCTAAACAGAAGTTTAGATGAGAAAAGTTACAATGTTTGTGATGAGAGTCGACAGTGGTGTTAATGTTGAGAAATATTTGCTCTAGGACCTGGACCCTCCCTTCACTATTCAGCTTGTGGACAGTAGCGATCGCCTTCCCACAGCGAGCACATGTATGAATCTACTCAAGTTACCTCTATTCCGGGATGAAGCTGTTATGAAAGAAAAGCTGTTAATGTCAATCAACTCTCAAGCCGGCTTTGATCTCTGCTAATTATTTTTCTGAGTGTACCCGTTTCTGTTTGAAATTTTAATAATGTAAAATCAGATATTTATCTATTTCAAAAAATATATATGGAGAAATTATTTTTAGTTTTATTTTATATAGATAAGAGAGCATTATATTTTATGTTTTGGTAGTATATTTTTTTAATGAATGTCCATAATTTTATAATTTATATTCTTATTCTAAAACATTATTGATAAATCACAAAAATAAAATATGAAAAAAATAAAAATAAAACAGGGTTTATATTATAGAGGGACCAGGTGGATTATACTCACCCCCTCAGCGCTTCATCTTTATTATATTATATTATTTTTTTTTATTAATTATTTAAAATTTGCTTTGTGGATGTTTTGCTGGTCTACTTGCATACCAACTCAACATTTTCACCAGTGCTCCACTCCGAGGCGCACTCCACACAACTGTTATTGTTACCTACCTGTTTCCTTTTCTTAATATAGTTATTTTGTGGAAATAAGAGTGGTAAGACATTTGCACTCTTTGATTTATTACATTATTTAACAGGTATCGTCATATCTTCAGTACAATACCAAAGAGGCATTCTTACAAATTTGACATTTTGTTATGATCTAATGTCATTTCCTCCCCTTTTTACAATGTCAAAATGATGAAATTAAGTAGTTGAGAAAAATCATGTTTTTAATGTAGTTTGATGTTAACTAATGAATGCTAATCAATTTACTGCAGGAAATGTTTAAAAATATTTGTCGCTCAAGTTAATTTTTTTTACCTGTCCCACTTTGACATTGTACCGATGATATCTTTCTTTATTGATTAAAATGTACTCAGAATAAAATCTTACCTTCTAAAATAAACGTAATTAGTAGATGTAGGGTGTCTGATCTCTTTATATTATTTTAACATAACCTACATATAGTCGATGTATTTTGAGTATAATTGAATAAAGTTTGTGTTAGATGTTTAGATTTAGAATATACATTTGTCGTAATAATATCAAACAGTTAATGGACTTATATAGACAGTTAGCCGACTTTTTCCCCTTTTTAATTCAGTTTATTGAGTCTTAGCTTTAAGCAACTCACTCATTCTTTTACTTTTTTTTTAAAATATTTCCTTAATTTTTAGTTATGAATTTTCAAATATTATTTGCATTGTTAATTTTTCAAATAAAAATGTATATCCAATCCAAATATTTTCTCATTCTAACAACACCTTGCTACCGTCATTTAGGGTTGCCAGGGTTCCACTTTTAAAACCCTTGCCTCTCTGGGAAAATATTCTTGATATTTTATATATTGAATTATTATTTAGCAGTGATAACCTTATCTTTTCTATTTGAACCAATTATCATCTATAAGTTTTCATAACCGGATATGGTTTTATGTATAGTTGTTTTGTTAATATATTTATGTTCTTAATCATGTAAATTATTTTTTGTTAATATAAATGTGTATATATATTATATATATTTTAATTTATGTTTTATTTATATATTCATTTTTTGTCCCTACATTTAAAAAAACCAAAATAACTGTTTGTATCTTAAATCGTAGTATACATAAAAGTATTTTATTTTAACGAGATTTTGTGGAATTTTATGCAACTGGAATATCGCTTAGGTGGTGGCATTTATAATGAAATTAAATGATCAAGTCAGAAGACAGTAACTAGGAGAATTTTAAATATTAACATTTCTACGTTACAACAATTTTTTATGAAACCAAAATATTAATAGTCTCTCAACTTCTTACGGCAGATGAGTTGATTTGCCGATTATTATTTTTTAGATTAATATCTATTGGCAATACATAAGATTGATAATATGGATTATACTACATAGTTGATATTAGTCTAAAAATTAACTAAGTATATCTTATCTATAAAAATATAAATACACAAAGAAAACATTACGTATTCTTATGTCCCTACATTTATTTCTTTGTTCCAAGTCTAAAAAAAAAAACATAGTTTAGTATCCTGGCATTACTTGCTGTCTATCTGATAATGGTTTTATTACTTCTACCATAAATTCCTTCTTTTCTGAAGCAGAAATTCTTGTTTTTAAAAAGTGTTGCTTTGTGCCAACCAGCAACAGAAACAATTGAAATCTAAAGGATGCTTTGTTGAAAAGGAATTGACTGAAATATTATTTAAGGAACTAACCTTTGTATTCCCACAACAGTTATATGGTACTTGCAATTTAATCTCTCATTCTTAACTAGTTTCTATATCTCTTTTTGCAACAATGTAATGCTATATAGTTTAGATTTGTTTCCAAAACTAAATATTATTTACCCTTCTTCTTACCATACTAATCCTTTTTGATGCTGCAACCCTATAAATTTCTCCTTAACATTTTCACGATCCTACTGTGAATGAAGTGTACTGCATTTAGCATACTCTAAGGATTGCAGGGATGCATAGCATATGGCCCCAAGAGCCTGAATTCTAATATAATCATTACTGGATTAGGGAGGAGGGACTGTAAGCTGATTTTTTTTTTAAAAAAAAAACATCACACTGATCTTTATAAGGTGATTAACTTTATAAGGTTAATGGAACTGCTTGATTTGTTTATTTTTTTTATAGTGTCTGTTTTAAATTATATCAATTTCGAACTATGTAAAGCACCTAATAATTCCTGAAATCATGTTGGCGGGCTGATGACCCTTTGTCGGAAGTTTAAAGAAAAGAGATCAAATCTTCTAGGAAGTTTTATTTCTCCTCGTAGCAATACTCCTTATTTTGTTGCTTTATTTTTTATCAACCTTACAAGTATTCGTTTTTATCTTTTCCTAATTACATTCCTTTATTCTAATGACTTATTGATATAATTTTATTATTTTTACTGTATTCAATTAAATTGATAAACATATTTTAATTCGATTGAACTTATTTATATATTATGTTTCTTTTTTTTTCAATTTATCGGTATAATTTCAAATATTTTTCGCGACCCTTAAATATTTTGATGCGACCCTATTTTACGTTGAAACTATATAGTTGGGAAATGCTGTTCTAGAAGACGGCAGTTTTGTTGAACTTAGAGAAATACAAACCAGTTTACAGATGAGGTTAACTTATCATAAGATAGGTAAAAAATTGCTCCTTTATTACTGAAACGGACAAACAATTAAACTAAACCCCATTACTATTAATGTTTCATTTATCTTGAGAAAATTCTACAAAATCTCAGTTTTAAATAGCTAACTTAGTATTTAATCGATTATCGATAAAAATATAAAATAAGTAGACTAGCTATGAATGTTAATTATATGTTACTGTCATAACTATTAATCTCATGAAATATTATATTACTTTAAATTAAGTGAATTCACATATGTTTAAAACAAGATTGTAACTCTTGAAAGATATTGTATCTTACTTTCAGTGTTACAGTTAAAATAAAAGCAGTATTTATTTTAAATTTTTTAGATAAAACAATCAAAGTGTATTATTTTATCACTTCAATGACAAAATGCAACTTTTGACAGTCTCATTTGAGGTAGATTTTGAGATCTTTTGTGTGACTGGTAGCTTGCCAAATGTCATCGGCTAACGAGGGTGACAGAGCTTCAGCACACAATAGTAAAAGCTCAATTAGTGCAAATTTTTAGTTTGAGAGTGTTGCCTCTGACATGACTAAATAATATGTTATAGTCATTACTTGCTGAAATAATGAAGTAGTAAGGGGATAGTGACCTTATTTTAGAACTGGAAGAAATACATTTTGATTAGTTCACGGACCATTTCCGTTCGCCTAGTTGACCCGACCTTCTAGAATTCAAAATCCTCAACTCTCAATTTTTCAATTTTCTCAGACTGTCAAAATTGAATGTGCATACTGTTGTAAACAACAAACTTTTTGTTTAGCTTGAGAAAGCTCACATATATGTTTCAACTAACAACATAATAATTAATTTGTTTGTTTTTTGTTAATTATACTTTACTTAAATAACTATTGGATCTAAACAGAAACTGAAAAAAAAGCTATAAATTATGTGAATTCACATATATGTTTAACTAAGATTGGAAAATTTGTTCTGTAATTTGATTGTATTAAGTGTTTCAGTTACACTAGTGAGTGGTTCGATGAAGAATGAAAACTGTTGTTATTATATTATTTATTTATAATCAATTTTTAAATGTTAGAATTGAACAATGTACTTATTTGTCTTGATCAAGTCATGCAGTTAATTCATGTCAAGGTCCATTTACACTTTGATTAGTAGAACATTCAGGTGTATAGTGCACGTGGTTATTGGTCAAAGTGTAAACGAATGTGCCAAGTGTGAGTGATAAGAACAGTGGTCTATAACTTTATAAGCCACGAAACACGTTCTTAACACCGTGTAAACACAGAAATTTTACTAAGCACTTTACTCTTACTATGCAATAACTTATCACTTTCTACTAATCAAAGTGTAAATCAGCCTTTTTACTGCATTACTTACTGTTCCAAAAAAAAAAAAAATATATATTTGTCTGTTTTTGTATTTATTGTTTTTTATTTAGTTTAACTCTTAAATTCCTTATTCATCTTTTCAAGTACAGTAGTGTCTTGCTAATCCGGGTTTGACGGGACCGGACCCAGTCCGGATTACCGAAAGTCCGGATTAAACGGAATCAGTTTTAAAATATAATATAAAACAAGATTTAGTTGAGAAAAACTATTAAAATCGATGTTATTATCGTAAAAGTTACTTCTACTAGACTCAAAAACATACTTGTACAACGTATGTTCACTATTTTAGGACTGTTCTGTCACCAGTCCAAATGACAAATGAATTAAAATAAAATTACAATCTACTTAGCTGGTGCAGGTATAGAAGGGACTTCCAGGGAAACAAGCTGTTTTCCGATATGAAATTCGAGCAACGGCTAATCGTTTCACAAAAAGTTGAGACATTATACACACGAAGCTTGGCGTAATTTCACGGAACTGCGTTGAGCCCCGCTACGTGTTTCTTAAAACTCTCTCACCATCTTACTCGTATTTTATTGTATTTCCTGGAATACACTACCTTTATATCTTCCGCCCTACATTTCTATGGAACCAAAAGAGATTTGTCGATGTTCTTACTTATTCTAAATCTGTTAATTTTTAACAGAAATACCGGGTATTCCTTGTGTCGGAACGTTGGAATGTACACCTGTATGTAAACTATTCTAGGAACAATTTTATATAAATTTTAATAGACAATAAAAGCAGAAACTTCGATAATCTTAACAATTCATAAATCTAAATTAGCCCTGGTTCCAATTTGTACATAGTTTTTAGCCTGTCCGGATTATACAGATGTCCGGATAAGCGAGACTCCGCTGTAATCAATATTGAATAATATTTCAAATGAACTGCTGAAGGTTGTTATACTTTTAGTATAATATAATTTACATTTGAAACAGAATTCATGGAACATTATTAAAAGAGTTCTGGCATTTCTTACATAAATTTCGAAGTACAGTTAAATAAAGTGTCCCAAATAATCAGGCCATCCATGAGAAAATAATATTAGTGCTATCCAAATTCTTATGCACATAAGAACACACAGCTTTTTTAAAAAATGACACTACTAAAGGTTTAGGTTTACTGAGTTGAAAGGAGTTACAGTGGAAGGTTAAATAAAGATGAAACAGAGCAAGGTTACACAAGTTGACTGGTGCGACGGTAGGCAGGAGTCATTCCAATGCTAGTTAATATTTTAAACTGTCTTCAAAATGAGGTCAGTTGGCATGAAACAGTTCTTTTTAGCACTCGCACTGTGAAAAGTTGGGAGACAACCAAGTCCACTCGATCCAGTCGACTGACTGCCTTGGTCTTGACATTCTCTTCATGTGTTTACACGGTGGGAGTAGTAGTGTGCTGCACACAATCAGACAGTATACTCAAACCAACCAACTCACATCATGTAAACACGGCTTAAGAGTTTCAAACTTAGCCAAATACTTTTTTAAAGGTAGGTAAGTTGTCAACGGGTTATAACTCATTGGATATAAGTCAGATAAAACTATAATCTATATAACTGGTACTTTAAATAGTATTGTACTTAGGTCTGATCATTTCTTGGATTAGCCCCATAGTTTGTGTTTTCCCCTCTTCACATCGTTTTATGATGATTGAGCAGTATATTTATAAAAAAAAAAAAAAACCTAGTGTTTAGCTGCGCATCAGTTGAGAAGGGCTCAACTAATTTCAATAAATTTTGGCAGGAGGGTAGATCTTCCAGGTAGCATGCCTGGAATGGCTAGTGTATGAATATAATTGGTTCATTCACCTATTTTACAGGTATATCTATGATGGTACATTTCAGTTTTTTTTTATATATATCAAAGGGAATGTGTAAAGTGATGCCAACGCTGTTAGTGGCCGAATACCGAGCTTTTCCGAGGAAGAGTGTTTTCGTAGTTGCCATTTTGTTGTTAGTGATAACGATAAGAGAGCTAAACTCCTTTCACATCTTAATTATTTAGTTTTTCTTCAACATTCATTTAGAATACTTATAATGCGCACATAATATAATGTATTTTATTAGTATTAATACAAAGGAAGTATCAATAAAAACATATTTTGATTAGAGTATTTTATTATAAAAAAAACAAACACTATATTATAGTCAAAATAGAAATATAATAACAAATATTAAGCAATACAACTAGATTATTAACAGACAAGATAGGTGCAGAAAAAGGAGTATACTATTGCAGTAAACAAGGTGGAAGGAGAGAAGAAATAGTAGCAACCAAAAAAAAAGAGATAGGAGGTGCAAAATTAATCTCTTTTAATCGTCAGACCCCACATTCTGAGAGCAGGCTAGTTAAAATGGAAATATACGTTGGAGGATAAAGGCCCTCATAAACGGTCAAAATGTTTGCGCAAACATGATGTTTGACGTGTATGGCCAAAATTTGCCTGATATCAGGTTTGCGCAAAATGTTTGATCGTGTATGGGGGTCTTAAGAAACTAGATATTGTAGGACTAGCAGGACAGGCAGGGTTTGGGCCAGGCTTCTCACTACAAGATCAGCTGCATACGCTAAGTCAAATATTAGAGAAATGCAGGAAATATAACACTCCTCCAGTGCTTTGTTTAATTGATTTTAACAAACCGTTAGATGCACTAGAACATGACAAAATTTGTAAAGTGTTAAAAGAAGCAGGAGTTAAGAATACTTATATTGAAGTATTTAAAAATATATGTGATAATGTAAAGGCTTTCACAGCTCTGGAGAAGAAAGAGAGGAGTTTTAAATGACACAGGGTCAGTCAGGGATGCCCTATGTCAGCTATAATATTGAAATGCGTCCTGAAGGAAGCATTTAGGGAATTAAATTGGGAGGAATTAGGATTTATAAAATAAATAGTAAAAAGCTACATAATCTACAGTTTGCAGATATTTTTTATTTTCAGGACGCACTAAGCAGTGAAGTAAATTGGAGAATAAAGCTGGAATGGAAGAAGTATTGGGCTCTAAAGAAAATTTTTAAGGGATAGATTTCAGCAAGTATAAAACATAAGACCTTTCAGAATTGTGTATTCCCCACTATTCCATATGAATGCCAGACCTGGTCACTGACTCAGAACATGGATCAGAGATTAGTTTGAGCTCAGTGTCAGATGATTAGTTCAATGTATGGAGTAAGCAGGAAGGAAAAAGTAAGAAACAGAAAGATCATCACTAGTACTAGTAGTGAAACTAAGAGCCTGATGATACAGTCATAATAATCTAAAATGGAAATAGACAGGCCATGTTAATAGAATGAAACCCAAAATATGGGCAAGGATAACTACTGGATGGAAACCATAGGGAAGTACTAGAAAAAAAGGGAAAGCCAGCTACAGTATTCTCACAACTAGAATTAGTGCGTTGACAGTGCGGGAAATTGAGTGACACACAGATTGGCCAACCTCTTTGGGGGGAAAAAATAAAGCCACTACGAAGCCTTCTTATACGGTTATCCAGAGGGCCTCTCCCCTCCACTAGAGACATTTGCCTAGTTGGCCTGACCTTTTGTCCGGGAAAATCTCGAGCTCTCATTTGCTCGTCACCCCATTTGCTAGTTTTTCCCGCACTGTCAACGCACTAATTCTATTTGTGAGAATACTGTAGAAGATGAACAGATGAGTTAGTGGAAAGAATGGGAAAACTGTGGCATAGGAGAGATATGGAAAGGCAAAGATGGAGAAAAGCTACTTCTTTACATAGGAATTTTCTACATCAAGAATTTTCTATGTTATGGTTAAAAATCTACTGAATTTACTCATTAACTCCAGAGTAAGGAAGGATTTTGCTGTTAAGAAGTGTCCAAATAATTAATTGCTAAGCGGTAAAACACTGTCCAATAAAATAAGATGTATAAATTTAGCAACTGTTAAATTATGAATTATCCTTAAAATTAGTGAGGTACGGTTTAAATAAAAAAACTACATAGTTTGACCAACTAGTTTCGTGTAATTTGTACACATCTTCAGGGTATAACTACAGATAATAGACAAAATATACTGAATTTAAAGTATATACATGTTGACGTTAGGAATAGGACTGGTCAAGAAATGATAGAGTAAATAGAGGAGTTAGAAAGGATTGAAGGTGGGAGGTAAGAAAGAACCTTTACACCTGGCCTTTTCTTTTACTGTTAATCCTCTCACGTCTTTCTTACCTCCCACCTTCAATCCTTCCTAACTCCTCTATTTACTCTATCATTTCTTGACCAGTCCTATTCCTAACGTCAACATGTATATACTTTAAATTCAGTATATTTTGTCTATTATCTGTAGTTATACCCTGAAGATGTGTACAAATTACACGAAACTAGTTGGTCAAACTAACCGTTTATTTAAACCGTACCTCACTAATTTTAAGGATAACTGTCCAATAAAGTTATTTCAGGAGGTGACACTCTGTTTATATATTGACTTCCATTTTAACAACATAATCTAACGGATGCCAACAACAATTTTCAGTTGTAAAATATATAATCCAAAATTTTGTAGTTTTACAACAACTAAAATTACAGATTCACGTTGACATATTTACTTGATGTGGAAGGTTTCAAAGTTACAGGCTCAGGTCAGATATACAGGTGTCATATGAGGAGCAAGCCCTAGCTAAGTTGCCAGATCAACTGAGACCGTATAAGAGGGTTTTTGCTTTAGTTTGGTAGAGACTTTCTGAACCCTGTGACCCCATCATGTAATGTAGACTTAAAATGAAATTCAACTTCTACAGCTCCTATTTGTTAAGTTAAAGGTAAAAGCCTACAATCAAAACAATTCATCCTAGGCTCTGTATTTTACTAGGTTAATTAATTAAAAGTTACCTGCACTCAAGCCAGGAGATTCACGCATACCGGACAGTCAAGAAAAGAACTACCTCAACACCCCAGATGGGTAGAAGTGGAACAAGCAATTAATTAAAATCCTTATTTAATAAGACATAAAGTTAATACGCAACTCTTTAAGGCCTGTAAGCGGAGATCTCCACCTTGTTTTTTTCTTTATTTTTCCTTACTTAACGACCCAGGACTGTTTACTAAATTATATTTAGCTCTTTCTAGTTGTTGTACGAAGTACTATGAACCTTCTAAAAGTGTTTTATAGATAGACCTTATTATAGAGCTTAGGTATCTAGAGGAAATAAAAGGGATATAGTCATAAAGCAATAGTTACAGTCTAGCACTCACCCACCATGTGAAATTTTAGGCCTCACTATTCACATTACATCTTCAACACTTTTCGTCATAATAACAAAGTTATTTTTTATTTCTTTCTCAATTAAAACTAAAATATCCGGGCTTTGGGTGGACAGTAAAAAGTACCGAACTCACCAAAAAAGTGTCAAATATCTCTCAACAGGAAATCTCAAATCCCTTTTGCTGGAGGAATTTTTTAATACATATTTTTGGTCACTTAGGTACTATTTATTGTGTACCCAAAGCCCAAATCATTTAGTATCATTATTTGGTAGTAATTCATTCATTTTATTAGATTTTATCATAAAATATGGAATTAAGAAATAAAAAGAAAAAAAGTGATTTTATAAAAAAAAAAATATATGAATTATTTTATGATATTCATAGTCACAAATCTTCTATCCAAGGACTTTCTACTCTTTTTTTATAATTAAAAATTCAATTAGTATTGATTATTGATTAAATAATTGCAGCTGAATAGAAAGTAGCGACTACAAACTAGTTGAAAACTATGCAGGAAAAAAGTGGAATTTTTAAAAAGTAGTACTAAAAGCATTTTAAAGTTTGGAAACCATTAAAAATTGGTAGAACCTAAAATAAGAATAATGTTTCAGTTATGTCATCTTAGAACATTTATACATTATTTTCAGGCCATTGAATTCCACACATTCAACTGAAAAATTTGAAATATTTAACTTATTTATAATAAAATGTGGTATTCCACTTTTTTCTCCACGGAGTCTTTAGTTGTTTCTAACCAGATTTCCCGGAACTTATTTATGGGGAAAAAACACACAGAGAGGAAAATCAATTAGTTTATTGTCAAAAAACCAATTTGGACCACTTTAAAAGGATATAATTTCTGAACTAATCTGTTAGAAGAAAGCTGTGGCCAAGGTAATGACTGCATAAAACGTTTATATATCACTCGCAAATAATATAAATAGTAAAATATAATATTTAAAAATTTTATATTACAAAGATCATTTTTCATAAAGTATATACAATAAATCACAATTTAAATTACATTTATTTAAACATTCTATAAAACAATTTACCACTATAATAATGTACAATATGTAACAATACGTGAACAATTTAAAAACAATTAGTAACAAGCCAATATTTCTCAATGAATCAAAGATGAGACATTTCTTACCACAGGAAAATTAGCAGCAGTCTGTAGTTGAGAACCTTGAAAACAGTTCCACAGTAAACTCAGAGACAGCAAAAAATGACAACAAAATACAGCAAATATAAGTAGGTATTTTTTTGGGCCCATTAAAGGTAGAATCGATTTTAAAAGCACGGTACCTGAAAGAAGAGTACCCATACAAGCTAGAAACCATTGCAACCAGCTTATTTGTATTACCCACAGTATTGATATAGGAATATAAATAGTCATACAATAACCGTAGATACAAGTCAGTTCCAAATAAGACACTCCAACCTGAAACATAATAATTACAAAATAATCAATGAGCATTTGGCTTTAACGCTTAAGAGTACTGAATTGTTACATTTCATTTACTTTTAATTAGATCTAACTTAAATCAAATTATAATTATTATTAACAAGGGAGACAGACAGAGAAAAATAGACTCCAGCGCCGGGACTTGAACCACGGGATCTAAATAGAGGCCCGTGGTTTAAGTCCCGGCGCTGGAATCTATTTTTCTCTGTCTGTCTCCCTTTGTTAATAATAATTATAATTTAATTTTAAATTAAAATTTAAACTTTCCCTAGTATGAATACTACCTAAAACTTAAAAAAAGTTAGATCTAACTGTGATAAACCAAAGAAAAATTGAGTTTAATCAAATTACTCAAAAGAATCTAGTCCACCACTATAGAAGTTAAACAAGAAAATTGAACCTTTCACCCTAATAAACGTTTTATGTAGTTTATTGTCACATTTTGATAATAGTCAATATAAAACTACATCCTTTCTGTCAAAATTGAGTGTCCCATTTCCTATATTAAATTATTAAAAACTAGCATATTGTTTTACAAATATAGTAAATAACTCTAAAATGGCAGCTGGCATACCTCGTTGAATAGATAATACAACAGTTAGAAATCAATTATACACTGATTCAGTTTAAATGTTTAAGCTAGTGTGTCATGCAAAATTGTTTGCCATCAAAATTGGCCTTAATCATATTTGGACCTATCAAAGAATACTGCACCACTTTTGAAAAATACATTGAAACCTTTAAAAATACATAATTTGTAAATTGACAGTTGTTAAAAGAAAATTAGTTAAGAATCCCTTCAGTACCTCTACATTACTATGACTTTTGTAAATCCTGTAATAAATAAATTAGCAATTGCCTTATACTAATTAAAGCTTAAGAAATGAGGCAATTTATTGTCTTATTTTAACGTAAGGTGGCCCTAAAAATGTAAGTCCAAAACAGGACATTGGAATTGGAAGGAGGGAAGAGGGTTCGAGCTATTGCAGCCCACAAACAAAACGGGGCCCACCTTCCTAGGGCCCCAGACCCCTCTAGGGGCCCTAGGAAAATTGTCGAAAACCGACGGGACGCCTTCAAAAGCTTAAAATAAAGGGACTGTCCCTGTCAAAAAGGGACGTGTGGTCACTCTATGACCACAAGTGTGGTCACTCTATGTGGTGTGTGAAAAAGCCGCAAATAAAGAAATAAAATAAAGCTTAGATTGGGTTTGAGGAGAATCTAGAAAGTAAATTAAGAAAAGAGATAGTGTATTAGGAGTGCTTTGAACGCAACAAAACCTCCATTCGTAATATCAACTAATAGTTTTTAAGAAACCACACATTTATTATTATGAAAAGGGTATGAATTAACTGTTGTGTTAAGCAGTGTATATAACAAAGAGTTTTTAAATTATAAGCTTTAACAATACATCATGTGCTTGCTGGTACCTGTATATCAAGATATCAGCAAAGCATTAAGTTTAAAACCATTATGTTAACATCAGTTCGTTAAGTTGGTCCAAATACTTCTTTTTCGGAAGAATTGTTTTGTTTTTAAATGTTTGTGTGCACACAACAACCATTTTAAAAGATATTATAGAACACAAATTAAGTCAATTGAATTTTTAATTTTTTTTCAGATTTATATTCAATACTTTAAAGTGTAATTAACAAGTATAAAGGCTGCTTACACCTGCCAAAACATGCATTAAATAAGTCTTCAGCCAATATGATAAGTACAGTTAGTACTCGACCTAGTAGTGTAAGAAATCCGCCTGAGACAGTGTTCCTGTATCGACCCATCACTCAGCAGGTGTATACAGCCTTAATAATATACAGTAATCTCTAACTATTCACTGGAGTTAGTTTCCAGTTAGATAAAAAACCCGCAGATACCTCAAAATATAGTACATACATTATATGGACTAACTTCTAATTCTCTAGTAAAGGCTGTTAAATTTTATATATATATATATATATATATGCAGTACAACAAGGAGCAAATTAAATTTGTTCAATAATATTAAATAAAAATATAAGTACCCAAGTATGGAGTTGTCAAGCATTAGAACTAATGCCACCAGATTTTAGTTTTACAACCAAGTACATATAAGCATAACCGTCGATATATAAGGTTTGTTCCAACCACACTTCAAACTAGTTTGAAACTGTCTGACGCATGCGCATTAGGAACAGGGCGTTCCAACCAGCCCAAACTCAAACTCTGACTGTTAGTCGGCTGTTCCAACCACGCTATGATTGAATCACGGATTGGTTTGGAACCAGTCAGAGCAGTCAGCGATCGGCGGCATCGACAAGTAGTTTGAGTTTGGGTGAACAGAAACGTAACCTTCCGCTTCATTGTTTTTGTTTTGATTTCGCTCACCTATTATTCTCCTTTCTTGCGATTCAACTCTTCTTTTTAAAATGTTTTTGTACGAATGCGATGATTAATTTTTGTGCATATAATGACATTTTCTAGATATTTCTGAAAAAAATAAAAATTGGATCTATTTTACAAGATGGACTTTTGATACTTATTCCATTTTCAAACAAATATCAAAAGAATCCGATTTATTTCTGCAATATTTTTTTTGTTAACTGGACTAAGATTAATATTTGTTTTTTTAAAACAAAAGAGCATTTAGGATTATATCAATAAAGATACGTGTGCGCCGTGAGTCTACTAAAACTGGCTCACCGCAGTAAGCCTGAAAATTGTGAATTGCATAAATTGAAATGAAATCGTGAATTTATGTATTAAATAAACATTTCTATAATGTGTGCATGTGTTTTCATCATATCCTCTATGAGTATGTAGGTTTTACTTCCAACTTTAGAGCTTAATTAGCATTAGAAAATGAAATTTTTGAGGTGTGGCCCCCCTTGTTGTGCGAGCCCCTAAGCGGCCACCTTGGCCTAAATCTGGCCCTTATTTATGCGACTGGTACTTTTATCTTCATCAACTATTGACTCATCCATATCTTTATTATTAATAAGTTCAGGTATTTATGAAAGCACAGGTACGCAAAATCACAAAAACGATCAACTCAACAAGTTGTTCTGATAACAGTGCTAAAACCTACCACATTAGAAGTTTGGTTCGAGTTCAGGAGCGTTCCAACAACACGTTATCACCAATCAATTCCCAACTGAGTAATGATCGTGCATGCGCATTACGTCGATCTCGGACTAATTCGAAACTGATTCGGAACTGGTGGTTGGAACAAACCTATTGTAACTTAATTTAAACTAAAATGAATACCTGATCCCCAGAGTTCCACTTCGTGAAGGCCCAGAGAACAGATGGCAAAACCCAACAGTAGCTCAGAATAGAGGTAGCTGCCAATGAAATGAGATGAAAATCGTATTTCCATGAGAATCCTGGATCATCACTCGCAGCCAGTCGGAAGTAACTTGCTAAGTTGCCGCTCATTGTTACGGTAAATATAAGAGTTAAACTTATCCATATCGGTCCATAAAGGTCAGGATTTGATTTGATGAAGTCTTGAAAATAATTGATCCCCGGTTTAGGAAACATCGACCATACGAGTCTGCTTAATACCTGATCAGTTGTTACTTCGAAAAATCTTCGATAATAAGATAATGACCACATGGAATGTTTTTCATCGTCTTTTTTCTCCTTCCACTGTGAATTTCCATCAGCTGGATTGTCTTCTGCTGGTTGACCGTAGTCAGGAACAAAAATTTTACTGTCAGGATTCATAATTCTTCTGTTTCCATTTACCAAGTAGATAACCGTATAAAAAACTCAAAAATCACTGATATTGATCAACATAAACGGTCATTGATGAGAGTAGTGACGTGGAGACAGCCCTCATAAAGTCAAAACATTAAAATAAATCAATTACAACGCCAATTGTTTCTTATCACAAATAACTTTAATAATTTACAAAGCAAAGCAAAGACGAAATATTGTGGTTACATATCATCAAAACACAAACCATAGGTATCAGAAATATCCAGGTTCGTTTATAACAACTTTTATATGAATTTCATAGCATACTAAACCACTGACTTTGAACTTATAATATATTGTCCTCATTAAGAATAACATCTTATATCGTATATAATTATATATTTTTCTTTGATATGATTAATGCAAACCTACAGTTCATAACTCCATCCATCAAGATAAAAGCAAAATAAGTAAGATGGAAATGATTGAAAGCAATATTGATACATTTTCTAAAGGATATGAGATTTTTAGGTTGTTTTTAAAGTTTTCATTAATTGACAGCCGTACCCTGTTATTTTTATTTTGATGTACATATATATTTTATAAGAAAAAGGACGGCTAAATTTAAGAATACAATATCCATGCCCGCAATACACTGTTTTGCTTTTGATTACACTTCAAAATTTATATAATATTGTAGAGATTATGCCCCTTCGTCTTTAAATTGTAATAAACAAAAGAATATTATAATTTACATAATCAAGAAATTAAAATTATTTAAATATATATTTTTTTTTGGGGGGGGGGTCAACATATTATAGGAATGTTTTAGGTACGAAAGAAGGTTTGACGTTGAGTAGGCGTCCCCCATCCCCATCGCAATTGCACTGATACTATCGGTATCAGCTGTTGTTGTTTTGAATTCTGAAAGATGTGAGAAAAAGTCATAGTGCTATAATTTTTAAAAAAGAGAACTTGTTTGGCCCTCGCGTGTAACTGTTTTCTTTTAGCTGAGATCGCAAATTGTTCAATGTATATTTTCAACATCATTTTTGCCTTTAATGCTTATTATGTTTTAACACCTGATATAGGTGTTAAAAATAAATAACTTCGGAAACAGCTGAAATGACTTTTTATTGTTGCTTGTCGGTTTTTTATTTTTTATGATTAAGTGATGAGTATTCGTTTATTTACAATAGCAGGGTTAATTCTGTGTTTTTGTGCTTTAATCAGTGCCAAACTTACTCGTCCGAGTAAGCTGATAGACACTAAAATAGTTAAAAACGGTAAGTATATATTTACAGTTACTTTCTAAGCTTTACTCGATAGAATTTTGGGTTTTGTATTATGTGTATTTCCCTGCTTTAGTTTATTATTATGTATTTTTTTTACGTTTTCTTTTGAAATGAAATCTTTAAACAAAGATAAATAGATAGCTTAAGATTTCCAATAAATAACTAACTCTATCTGAAATGAAGTAGTAAGCTATTCAAAACATTGATGCGGGCTCAGACTCCGTATTTTAAATCTTAGCCTAAATAAATTCTGTTCTTAGCTTTCATGTACATTAACATTTTCTCTTTAATTTTTAAAATTATTTACTATTATTATTCTTATTATAAGTTATTATACACTATTTGAAAAAAGGATATATTTTGTAAGGAACACTCAGTAGCTATTTTTTCTACATAGTTGTCTTGAATCTCAATACATTTTTCGTACCTTGTTAACAGTTTTCGGCTGAACTACAGTGTACGGTGCCCCTTCTAATAACACGTTATCGCACTGTCGACCTTTTTCGAGACTTAATATATCTATATATCTTGTCCGTTTAACTCTTTTGTTCTTTGATTTGGACCTCTACCTGGTCTATATATGCAGCAGGGTTGTTTTTCTTCAGAAAATGAGCGGAGCACCGCAAAGCGGTGCGGAGCAGCGATAAAAAATTCTAGGGCTAAAAGAAATTAAGGTTAACAATATTGAATTCAAACACAAAACACACATTTTTGTTAAAACTTGTATAATCACGCATTATTTGGATGTATCGAAATATGGCGTCATTAATACAATTGATAGTACCTATTTGCGATATCTAGTAGGGACACCGTACACTGTAGTTCTACCCAGTTTTCTTTTTAATCCAGTGGTATACCACTCTCCTGCCAAACTGACAAGCCATGCCTTATTTCCACTTGTTGTTTCGATTTATCTTCATTGGCAAAACCTTTGCCTTCAAGATGTTTCTTCAGCCCTGGGAAAAGGTGAAAGTTGCTCAGTGCATGGTCAGGGGAATAGGGTGGGTGACCATAAACATCCTATTGAAACTCCTCAAGCACGGCTTGAATGTCATGAGCACTGTTAGGGCAAGCACTATAATGGAACAAAATAAAAATATTTTCCTCAACTTCCCCCTCCTCTTGGTTTCGCTTCAGAGGTTTCCTAACACCTCATAATAGCAAGCAGCTGTGCACCTGGCAGATATATATATTACAAATATATATCATAAGTATGTATATAATATTTCAAATATAAAAATTATAAAGCATTGATTGGAATAAAATATTTTAGGCTAGATTCTCAAACATGGTTAGCCAAAATAATATAACTGCAGACTATTGTTCCATTGAAATTTGACGTTAACTGAGTACCTGTGACCATTACTTTCTATTGGTAGTTAATAGTCATCACTGGTACAGAACAGGTACCTACACTCTGATCTGTATACCAATAGACAAAAATATATATGCGATGAGTAAGATAAAAAGGTTTGAGAGTCTGTTAAGACCTCACACCTAGAAGAATATAGTATTCTAGAAAAAGGGACCTGGGACTCGGGGACAAATACACCTTTTGGGCTGATGTGACTGTTTCTCTCACAAACCAACTTCCATGTCGAGATACACGAGGTTATTATAATTTGATGCATTCACTCATGCAACACAGTATCTACAGACTAACATTAAGTCAACCCTAGTCCCTGGTACTAATACGAAAATAGAATTTCAGAATGCTCTAATCACCAATTAGTGAATTAGCTGTACGGGATTAGTGGGTTGTAATTTTATCTATCATCCTCCCTTCTATATTAATAATAATATCATTGATTTATATCTCTACTGGATTTTAACCAGTATTCATTTTAACTTTCTTGTGATAAAACTTTTGTTTTTTCTATAGAGGCCTCTTTATTATCACAATCATGTTTTTTTTTTTTGTTTTTTTTTTTTTCCACAATCATAATCCTCAAAACTTCATCTTGCTGAGATTACACGATTTAACAGTGAATCTTTTAAAAAAAAATTTGTTGGGATCCTCTGTAGATACAAACGCCAGCGGGCCTGGCCGACCCTTGTATGAGGGTTCTGCCTAAGACACGAGGAAAAGAGCGGCGGAGTGCCAGAAGGGCGTGCATGGATCCATTAGGGAACCAACCGCAAGCAGCATGGAACCACAGTAGATCCAAACGTGTTCAATAAGTTAATATGATACTGTGTCTAATTTTGATGATAATTCACAGAAACTCCTTAAACATCTTATTATATAACTTTCTGCTTTTCTATAGAGGTCTCTTGATTATCATTAAAAAAAACATTTTTGTTCACAATCATAAATAATAATCCTCTAAACTTCTTCATAAAACTTTTTTAAACTATCACTGGTGACATTAATCCAAAATATTACTATTTACTATGATGCCAGATTTAATAATGATAAATCACAAAAAAACCTTAAGAATTTTGCTTGTTGCTTTTCATTATCACTAAAAAAAACTTTTTGAGACACTGTTTAGGCTTTCCCTATTACCTTTTCCCAATATGAAACTACCCTCATATACCAGTTGTAATTATAATGTAAAATTGTTGTGTGTTTTTAGAGTACATTGTATCTTTTAACGGCTACTATAAGAAGAGTATTAGAGAGTCATATATCCGTGTTGCGCTTAATGATAGCAACGTCAAATCATGGCGTATAATGCAACGTATCAATCTTGCAAGTGATTATCCAAGTGATTTTGACGTGTTGGTTGTAAGTATATATAATGTATTTTATTAATAATCGTAAAGAAATGTATGATTAAAAATTAAGATCACATTATTCTTGTGTGTAAGCTTCATAATGAAGTTTTGTCTTCTTATAGTATCCACATGCTGATAGGTGTAGGGAGGGGGGGGGGGTTCTACTTTTTTATCTTAATTTTGGGGGATTGAAGTCAAATTTAGCCTGAAGGTTCGGGTTATAGAATCGAAGACATAGACCACATAGAAATGTTCATTGAGCAAACCTGTTTGGACCTGTCTAATACAGGTCTGGACAGAATCACACATCTTCTTGATTTGATCGTCAGTGTGTAAAACATGTCTCTTTTTTTGGGAGTACGCTACCACTGATCCGGACAACCTACCTAATCCAGGGGGACCTGCACTTGTCAAGATGTAGCATCTTCAAAGGAGTACATGTTCAAAATCAGTTGTTTCTATCAAGATTATGTGGAACTTTAGCTTTGCTCTTTGAGTTTTATTTGCATGTTGTATAAATGCAGAAAGAGTTCATGTTATTACTTCTTTTAAACAAATGTACTCCTCTAAAGGTATCCCCCCACACTAGAGCAAACTAAAGTTGTGGTTAAAGCTTTATTTTGCTAGACGAGACTCAAGCAATAGACTCCCAGCGACTATGGCTGAGGACTCCTCTTCTGCGTTTGCATGTCACCGCTTTCCTAGCCAAGCGACTCTTAACAAACAAACTCACAAGAGGAGTTCTCCGCCATAGTCGCTGGACGACTATCACTCAGCTTCTATCTCTGCAGTCATGTTTAGCAAATCCTACCTTAACAGCCACGGAGATGGTCTTTTGTAAAATTCTCTACTAGGGTTTTTGCAGACGTTTGTTTACCGATAATTATTTTTTGGTAAGAATAATTCTTGTATACAGAAGATGCCCTCTTATCCGGTCTTGGTTTAACCAGCCATTGCTTTAGCTGTTCAGTTTCAGTTCTGGGTTCTTAGTGATCTTAGCTCTGGATGTGGACACTTGATGCGACAATATCACACATATAGTCTTACCAATTGCTACACGAAACCACATACATCTCACTCGTCAAATCCCTGTCACACTTATACTATCAATAATCCCTCGAACTATGCGATTTTGATTATCCTTGGTAAAATATATAACTAAAGTGTCATGGAAAGTGCCTCAATCGTCGTTAAAATAAAAAAAAATAAAAAAAACACCTTGAACTGGTGATCAGACAAGGCAAAGGTTTTTTTGAGCTCTCAAATTATCTGAGAAAAGGCAAAATCTCTTGACCATCAGTTATTCGAGGAACACTGTGGAATCTAACCCCGTGGATATCAAGGGATTACTGTACTTTAATTTGTGCAAAGATTAAACAATAAATTATGAGATTGAACCCATTAAAAGAATCTTTTAAAGATTTAATACTAATAGAAAGCAAAACTTTAACATCTACAAACTAAACTTGTTATTTGTCAGGTGAATGAAGGCAATTTATCTGATTGTTTGTGGAGGTTAAGACAGCATCCTTATATTAAACATGTGACCCCACAACGTCTTGTAATCAGAAATTTGGATTTCATCGACTCAGATTACGACGAGTTTAACCATTACCAAACTGTGAGTATAGAGTTTAATCTTTTATTAATAATGATTGACTTGTTTACATTTTTCTTTTTTAGTGGTTTGAACACTGGTAATAACATGGTTTAATCAATTATTCTTTTAAAAAAAAGATACTTTTTTAATGGTAAATACAAAATCAGAAAGGATTTTTTTTTTTTTTTTTTTTTTTTTTTTTCTTTAAATTTGTTATATGTACTTATAATATTTAAAATTTTATATTTTTTAATAAATGATTAAAGATTGGCTTTCTTGAGGAATTTTCTTGATTTTTAAAAACAGAAACATTACAAGCTGGGACTACACAATGATATTACTTACACTAGTGATTCGTCCTACTCGTTTAATACCAGCTCTAAAACCTACTACAAATATTACTTCTCTTGTCAACTCCAGTATTAAATTGTGTAGCTCAGGACTAATTTATTGTAAATCACATTATAGCAATTATTTGAGAGATATTGTCTACTTGCTAAAGATGGAAAATAGAGCAGTCATGCAACATTTTACATTGATTAATACACTTAGGCAATTTGACCAAGTAAAAAAGATGATCTTAAAATATTAAAAAGAAAACAAATCAACTGACAAAATCAAAATAAAAAGTATATCGAATATTTCAACCATTTTCTTTATCATAGAAGAGTAAATGATTAATCTATATATATATAAAATTAAATTTTGTCTTTACATTGATCAGAATTGAAACATTTTTCATTTCATACATCCCGAAAACCGAATCTGGCCTTAACTTTTTTGTGTATGTATGTATGTATGTGTATCACCACCAGTCCGAACTTATAGGCGCAAAAACGGCTAAATTAAATCGATTAATTATTTTTCAGAGGCGAGCACAATCAAATTTCGCATGTTGTTTAGGCTTGGTTTCATCAAAAATATTGAGTAGAACCTAAGATATTAACAATTTCATAAAATAAAAATTAGGTTGACTAAATATATATTAAGTGACAAAACCCACTGATTCGCTAATCAAAATGTTTGAGTGCTTCTAAAAGTTTTTTTCTACTTCTAGTGGTTTTTTGCATTTGATCGGAAATTGGCCCAAACCGACCGGTAAAATCCGAAAAGTTAAAATTTTTTGTTTTACCCCCCTTAAAAAATTAAAGATTGGGGACGCAATTTTAAAGTTTTTTTGGGGGTTTATTGCGGCTAAACAGTAAGTCGTATCAAAAAGCAGATCTACAACTTTGGTTTTATGACTTTTTGCCGTACCTCCATTGGTCGTATTGAGAGAAGAGACTGATAATTAAATTAATGCACCAATGGTTGATGATTGTTCTATGACTTCCAAGTCTGATTGGTTTTGACTATATTTATTTTTTCATTTATTTTATCTTTTTTTAGAATTGTTATTTATTACTATAGTACTTAGTTTCGATTGGCTATTTTTTTTTATATATATATGAATAGACTCGAAACTACTATTTGGAGAGTATTATGTTCTTAATAATGGAATGAATGATGTATAATATAGTCCTGTTTATATTCCTAGAAGGCTTTGGAAACAAAACTATTTAGGCATTTCATACAATTGCTATTACCTTGCAAGATAATAGGAAACATAGGCACTAATACATAGCATGAGCCCCACACAGTGTGGGGTGAAGGCCCAAAATAGTCAAAAAATAGTTTTATTTTCAATGAAGAATGAATAGTCAATAGGCAAACAAAATGGGTTGAAATGTAATGAAGATACAAATTTTTGAAAATAACTAAAAATGAAGCTGGTTATGCAAGACAGGAACAGTATGGATGATGTATTTCTAAACTACATTAAAAAATATAAAAAGTTGATTTTTTTACTCTTTGATATCTTCAAAAACAAAAATGACAAATGGGCGATGGTCACTAGCTAGGACACCCTGTATATGGGGACAACCATATTGAGACATCATGATCATATTGAGTCATATATTCTCTAAGGCACCAAAAAACAGGTTGGACGTCGTCATTAGTTAAAGGGTTAAACAATATTATGGCTTTGCTTATAGATTTAGTATTTGATTAAAAGCATAATCGCTGAATCTATGTATACTTTTTATAGAATAAATCATCGTCTCAAATATGGAGGAAAAGAAAACTTCTGAAAACTGTTCCAAAACAAGTGACGACAATTCTTCAAGCAGACACTCTTTGGGAAATGGGAATCACAGGTATATTAACTCTTCTTATTTCATTTAAAAACAATAGATGTTCAATCTGCTTAAAGGGATCACATGCTGTATTAATATAATTTGATTTCAGGGTCAGGAGTAAAAGTAGCTGTGTTTGATACTGGTTTATCAAAACGTCATCCACATTTCCGCCATGTCGTCGAAAGATCAGATTGGACTTTTGAAAAGAGTTTAGAAGACGGTTTAGGCCATGGAACTTTCGTCGCCGGGGTAATTGCTAGCAGCAAGGAATGTTTCGGATTAGCACCTGATGCCCAACTCCACATTTTCAGAGTATTCACTAATAACCAGGTATGTAACAATTTTTTAAAATACCCTTCATTAAATTCCATAAACTTTTTTTTAAATTAAAATTCTATTAACAGATTATACTTATTTAATCGTTGAAAATTTTTGTTCTAGGTGTCGTACACATCTTGGTTTTTAGACGCATTTAATTATGCAATTCTTAAAAAGATTCATGTACTTAATCTAAGCATTGGTGGTCCTGATTTTATGGATCATCCGTTTGTCGATAAAGTCTGGGAATTAACTGCTAACGGTGTTATCATGGTATCGGCTATTGGAAATGACGGTCCTTTGTATGGGTTAGTTAAAAAATTGTTTTAATTCCGACTATTTTATTCTTCTTAGCATTGACATAATTATGTTTAGAATTTGTGTTAAAATCCATTTAGATTTTATCTGGAATTATAATTATAGTGTAAACATTGTACTCTGTAATGTTCTCCTTTGTAACAATTTTCTCTTTCTTTTTATTACACCTCATTCTGTTAACCTTCTCTTCCATTTAGGAAACAAATTGTAATACGTAAGCTAATAAAAGTTCTATTATATCCTTGTTCTATTGTCTCAACATTCATCAGAAAGATGTATTAAAATACAGGCAAAAAATACGAGTTTTATCCAATGAATGTTAGCCGACTATAAATTTGACAGGTATCATTGGCCTTTAGAATAAAAATTTAATCTGGTGATTGCATTAACCTTTTACTCCTTTATTGCATCGCACTTTAATCAACATATTTATTTATCTTTTTTTTTGTTCACATGAAGCACTCTGAATAATCCTGCTGACCAGATGGATGTTATTGGTGTCGGAGGGATTAATTTTGATGATCAAATTGCTAAGTTTTCTTCTAGAGGGATGACAACTTGGGAGTTACCCTATGGGTAATATTATTTATTTTTTAAAAAATATTTATTATTGACTGTCTTCAGACTAATAGTTCAATGTACAATTATAATGCAGGGATTAAGATTAAGTGTTAATTTCTAAAAGTCTTATTATTATTTCAGCTACGGAAGAGTTAAGCCAGATATTGTTACTTACGGTTCATCGGTGCTTGGATCAAGCATTAAAGGAGGCTGTAGAACACTTTCTGGTACCAGTGTTGCCTCACCAGTTGTTGCTGGCGCTGTTGCACTTTTAGTAAGGTAAGAGTAAATCCTTATCTCTTATTAAAACCGTTCTTTTTACTTCCCAAATTACCAATTTTTAATATTATCGCCCTGTGTTTTTACAGTGGTGTATTGCATCGAGGAAATGTTATAAATCCAGCAAGCATCAAGCAAACTTTAATGGCTTCAGCAAGAAGATTACAAGGTGTTAACATGTTCGAACAAGGACATGGGAAATTAGATTTGATTAAGGCATATCATATTTTAAATAGTTATATACCTCAAGCAAGTCTCAGTCCTGGGTAAATATGTTTATTCTAATAATTATTTTATGTTGAGACACTTTGTGGAATCTGTTAAAAAATGTACGAGCTTATTATTTTTTTGTTTACCTGTATTAGTTATATTGACCTGGGAGAGTGTCAGTACATGTGGCCTTATTGTACTCAACCTATCTATTCTACTGGAATGCCGGCTGTAATCAACGTAACCGTTCTAAATGGTCTTGGAGTTTCTGGTAAAATTGTCGGTAAACCAGAATGGTACCCCTATATCCCTCAATACGGTCATTATCTAGAGGTAAGGACTATTTACATTGGTCGATTTGACTTACTTAGATTAAAGTGTAGCAGGGAGGTGAGCTAGTATTATTTTTAATTTCTTAATTTTAGGTTTCAATTACTACTAGTGCTGTGTTATGGCCTTGGTCAGGCTGGATAGGTGTGTCTATCGGAGTAACTCAAAGTGGTGCAGATTATACCGGCTCTGCACAAGGTCATATTGAAGTCACAGTGGAATCTCCTCCCGAAGACAATGAAATAGTTCCAAGACGATCTCACATTAAACTTCCAATTCGTGCTAATATCATCCCAACTCCTCCTAAGAAGTAAGATGTCACACCCAAACCTTTATTTTATTTTAAAGATTTCTTATACGTCTAAATTTATGATTTAAGAGCTACAAACTTGATGCCGGAATTTGTAGAAGTGCTTTTAAACATGTGTTATGTTTGCATTGTAAAAGCAAGTTGTGTTTTAATTATAATTCTCACTAAAATTATTTAGTTGTTTTGCTATCTATGATCATTGCTCTACAATTAAGTATATTTTATAATACGACCAAAGGAAATGTGCATCAGTAAATATCTCTGTCAAGATTTATAAAATTTGAAATCCAATCAGCACGGAAAGAAAGTCATAATAAAAGTAAAACTTAAATTAGACTAAAAATGCTAATAAGAATTATAACCATCAATTATTCAAGCTAATATGGTGGAATAATACATTTTTATGAATCCCAATTTTAGAACAAGAATGATATACACTTGATATTTGACCGATTTTTTAATATTTCATATTTGTTATTGTTATGTCATAAAGAAAACGTCTTCTTTGGGATCAATTCCATAATCTGAGATATCCTCCTGGCTATTTCCCAAGAGATAATTTGCGAATGAAAGCCGATCCGTTGGATTGGAATGGTGATCACATACACACCAATTTCAAGGTATATATAAATATTTCCTATTAAACTATTTATTTCCCTTTTACACTGTTATTTTCATTTTATAGCTAAAGCAAGGTGCAAAATATTTCTACAAGAATGCACTACACTGGGATTTCTACTGAAGCAAGATGTAGCTGGGTAAGGAAAAGTGTTGGGAACTTAGACTAGCTCGTGGAATACTCAAACGAAAATTAATCATGTTTTTTTAACTGCAAAATACAACTCTTAAATTATTGTTAAAGAAGAAAGGGAGTAAGTACATCAAATTATCTTGCATTCGTGGATCTCTCAATTTATACTCTAAAGTTCTAGCCATTGAATATTATCATTATAAACATTAGAAATCAAATATGGGATCTTAGAGAGTGTTGGAAGATTTTGCGACAATATAGTTTTAATTACTTGATGGAATGACATTGTAAACAAATATTTTATTATGCTTCTTATTTATTATTACTATTAATTATCTTACTTCTGTCTTAATTAACTTGATTGCCTCGCATAAAACACACGCATAAAAAAAAACTTTACATGAAAAAAATATATACATAAATGCTAATTTGTAAAAAGGTGTTTTTGCTATAAAAAAAACAGAGCCGAGGTTATAAAAATTAACCAATTTTAAACCCCTTTCCAGGTGGTTTAAAGAGCAATTTTAGGGGGTTTGTTGCTCATTATCTTGAAAAGTAAACCTAAATTGAATTATAATAGTTCATATTTGTAGAGCAAAAAAAAAAAAAAACTTTTTTTTCATCCACCGAAATTAAAAATTGACTGAGTTTTAGCATTTTGTAATTTACAAAAAATCATGAATTTTAGCCAAAAATAGATTTTTCCCGTTTTCTCTAAATTTGTAGAGGAGAGGAAAACATATCAACATCCGTCCTGGTGAACTTATTTATTACAGAATTCGATCGAGTTACAGTTACTTCTTTAAAAATGAACAAAATTGCTAAAAATCGAATACGCAATAATTAATGAATACAAATTGTTTTTTTATGATAAAACTTTTTTTGTTAAATTAACAATATCTATTTTCAATATATATTTGTAATTTTAGTAAGTTGTAATTTTTAGGTGATTAATTATTCCATTTAAGGTTGGCTTACTTTTCAAGATAACAAACAAAATTGCCCTTTAGAGCCACTAAAATAAAAGCCTCATTTCAAATGCACCTTTTTTATAAGTGGCATTTATATACAAATGTTTTGACCAACAAAAAACCTTTTTTTTACAGTAAACTGTTATGTATGTTAATGGTTTACTATGAACAATATTAAACTTTAATGATATTTCAAATATGCCCACTTAATTTATTTGTAAACATAACTAGACAATCATAAATTTTAATGCTTTTCTCTATATTTCCAAATAATGCTTGACTTCATTTAAATTTGAAGCATTGGCACCATGAAGATGTATTGTAATTCTACAATTTTTTAAAACTAATAGCCAAAACAGGTTGCTAAAAAGAATATAAACTGTACTTTTAAAGCTCATTAAATGCATTTGAAAAATTTAAAAAAATCATTAATCCATAGGATAACCACACGTCCCGTTTTGACTGGGGCAGTCCCGTTATTTTAAGCTTTTTAAGGCATGCCGTCGATTGCCAAAAATGTCCCATTTTTTTAGAGACTGATATTTTATCACCGTTCTGAAAGGGGGGGGGGGGGGGGGGGGAACAACAAAACACTAGGTCTTAACACAAAATATTTTTAATATCAAATAACCTTAGTTAATCTTCAGATTCTAAATTAGTTGTTTACAGTAACAAGATATCAAAATGAATCTTGGTCATTACATTACATTGAAATACTTTGTGTAAAGACCTAGTGTTGTTTTGTTTCTTTTTTGAAATGATGACGAATATGATATTTATATTGTAAGTGGTAAATCTGCACTATATGCCTCACCTATTTTGAAATGTCCGATTTACTTTGTTTTTTTTTTTTTAAACTGTTCCTTTTTACATAAATAAATTCAATCTTATTTTGTAAAATTAATTTTAACATATCTTTTTAAAGTAAGAACACATATTTTTCCTTAAAATTCCTAATATTTTTCTATGTTGTCCCCCCCCCCCCATACTTTCGTCTGGTGCTGCAATAGTTCGACCCCTCCCCCCCTCTCCCCAATTCCAATGTCTCATTTTGGACTAAACTTAATATGGCCACCTTATTAATCCATTAATTTAAGGATGAAGAAGGGAGAAAGTAATGCTTCTGGGTTTAAGAGTCTTTTTTTTTTACAAAATTTGCCAGTTGTTTTATTGCCACAACATTTACAACATTTTATTGCCTTTAACTTGATATTTGTCTGTTAGAATTATTTATATTTAGAAAGACTTTTAGAATTATTTATATTTGCATTCAGTTTATAAGCCCCACTCCAACTTAAGATAGTTAGAGACAATCTTGAAATAATTTTCTAGATAATGTTAATGACCCTATTTCTCTATTTAATAGGGTTGAAGTTATTTATGATTATTATAGATTAAGAATTACCTACACTTATGAAATTAAGCCTTGTTTAGCTAAATTAATACACTTGATTTAACTAGTCTATCAAAGCAACAATGGACTGCTGGAACTTTGAGGTTAAATTATTTTTCAACTGCTCATAATGCTGTTTTTATAATTCTGATCAGGAGGACTGTTGGTATCTGCTCTTTGCACACTTAAGGTAGAGAACTAAGAATGTTAGTTTACAACATATTATGTAGGTTCTAGGGGAAAACCATTCAAATAGCTTCAAAATAATAGTTTTATATAGAGAACTTAATTTTCCAATATGGTTATTGCTTTAATTTTTTTTCTGTTTCAGGATATGTACCAACACTTAAGAAATAACGGGTATTATGTTGAAGTCCTTGGTGCTCCCTTAACTTGTTTTGATGCTTCAAACTATGGAGCTTTGCTAATTGTCGACCCTGAAGAGGAATTTTTTCCCGAAGAGATCACTAAACTGAAAAGTGATGTAGATGCTGGATTGTCTCTTGTTGTTTTCGCCGATTGGTATAACGTCACTATAATGAAAAAAGTAAAATTCTTTGATGAAAATACAAGGTAATCTTTTGTGATTTAAAATAAATAAAATTGTTCTTAAATATTTTATTATTATAAAGAATATAATTTTGAAAAATATCAATTATTTTGTTTGTTTTATTGTTATATTCAGACAGTGGTGGATGCCAGATACTGGTGGAGTGAATATCCCAGCTTTAAATGAACTTTTGTTTCCTTGGGGTGTTGCTTTTGGAGATATAGTTTACGATGGTGAGTTTACAATTGGTAAACAAACGGCAACTTATGCTTCTGGTACCCACATTGCGAGATTTCCACCTGAAGGAGTGGTTATAGCTGCTGATTTGAATGACCAAGGTAATGTATAATTTACTGACTAATCTGAGATGAAATTATGCTATTATTTTGACTCTAATTGTGATTGTATTTGCAAATATAAGAAAACTAAAGTGAACCACTATATTATGAGACTATTATTTTGAAGATGTTTGCATGGATTTGAACGGAACTTGCATAATTTCTTGTAAACTAACATTCTTAAATCTCTACTTTAATATGCAAAGAGCAGATGCATTAATGTATTCCATTTCTCAAGATTTGCTTAATCTTGATATTTTTAAATATTTGTGAGGTAACCATGTCACCACACTAGAAAGAAACTATTTCATAATATGAAACCAAAGTTATTTCTTAAAAATTTTATTTCTGTGTTTAATTAATGAAAATGAACCAGTGATGGCTCTCCCACATACAAAATAAATTCATTGGATTGGTAAATTTCCTTGACAGTTTCATTGTTTAAAAATATATTTTTGGCAATATTCTTTTTTTTTAAAATATATACATTTTGACAATAGGTGCAGAAATGCTTGGAAGAAAAGGTGAAAAACGTTCAGCTCCCATCTTAGGGTTTCTCCAGTCTAGAGGCAAAAGTTCAGCTGGAAGAATTGTTGTTTATGGTGATTCGAACTGCATTGATAATAGCCATTTATCTAAAGGTATTATACTTTTTATAAAAGAGCCTTTTTTAATTTTTTGTTTTACTCTGTAATCCTTAGGTTTTTTTTCTGATTCATCTACCCAACCTAAGAAGCACCAACCTAATCTACCCTACCTTAATAAAAAGAGAAAAATGTGAAACTAACTGGCAAGGGTATTTTGTTTCTTGCAATGAACCATGTTTATTGTTTATATATAGCTATTTATTAACAAATGAATGTGCTTCTTAAATGTATTGATGGTGCAATTTAAACAGCAAATAAATTTAGAAGTGTAGTGTTAATTTAAATGGCAAGGGGTATCACCAGATACTGGGGAGCCAATTATCAATGTCTGCTAAAATTAGGGTGTCCTTTAACTGAGGAAGTGCTACTACAACTATTGTTTTCCACCAGAAGTAGTAGTAGTTGAACGGAGAGGCCGAACCATTTGTTGGAACCTAGCAATTAGAGCACTTATTTGAGGCTTCTTTACTAACCACCATATGGAGTTGAGCCACTGCACCGACCATTGTACCGCCAAAGCAAATATTGTGTGATCATAAGAGAGCCATGTAAACCAAAGTGCTTAGATGGATCATGGCAGGATCAAACCCCCAATCTCAGCCTTGATTAAAAGACAGCTGAGCAGATGCGTCCAATGTTTTTAGGACCCCGAATACTTTGAACCTCAAATACAATATAATTAAACCTCAACTCAAATACAAATAAAGAAAGGAGAAACTAAAGAAAAACAGTCGCTTGAATTCACGAAATTATACACAAATCTATATAATTTCCCTAGAAACTTCAACTTATCTCCATCAAAATGCTAATGCTAGTATAGAAAAATGGCATTTAATGTTTGTTTTTCAGAGCTGTGATGTTTTCTACGAACTTGCACTTTGAAAGTTTTTAAAATGAATGATGTGCTTAATTATATGTGAGTTAATTTTACATGTGTTCTAGACTGCTTTTGGTTGTTGGAAGCTGTTCTTGATTATATCATTAGTGGTCACATCCCTTCAGTCTTTCAGAAGCATCATGTTAAGCAGAAATTCCAAATCAACCCTTACAGTCTTCCCAAGCGAATGGAGGGCAATAGACTTTATAGGTAAACCACTTTGATCATACATTAAGTTATTTTTTAGCTAGCCGTGAATTTAGATTTTATGTGTGTATATCTGTTTAAATGTTGTTGTTTTCTCACTATTTACTAATGACTGTTTAAGGCTCTACCGCACTTTGAGGTTAGAAAAAAACAGTAAAATTAAAATTTTATTGGTTCTAAGCAAGATATAAAAAATCTAAGTACAGGCTTCATTCCCAATTTTAATTCTGCACAATTTGAGCCCTATTTCAACTTCCTATGATAAACAGTACAGGCGACATCTCAATACAACGATAAAACTCGTATTGAAATAGTTGTAGTACTTATTGTAGTAGGGAGTTGAAATAGGGCTCAAATTGTGCAGAATTAAAATTAGCAATGAAGCCTGCACTTAGATTTTTGATATCTTGCTTAGAACCAATAAAATTTTCATTCTAATGATTTTTCTAACCTCAAAGGGTGGTAGAGCCTTAAGGGGCCCTTACATGGCGCACTTTGTTGTGCAACCAAGTTGAACAACTTGACAATAAACTAAAAACAGGTTTCATAAACATTAGTTTCAAATTTGGAAATACTTTAATGAAAGGACAGTGTTGCCCAACAAAAATATATAAAAATCCTAAATATAAATATAGATCTACAAATCTTAGGACTGATACAAACTAATGTTGGTGTCAAAGTTGTTCTACTCTTCCCTACATAGTTCAACATGTTTTTAAAACATATAGCCACATCCACAAAAAATTACGGCGTTTAGATTGGAGCCACAAGTTTATGAAGCCTGAAAATTGGTTAAAAGACCAATTTGCGCAATTTAGAATCCTAATGAAGTCTATTCTAAACTGTTTAATTGTTGGTGAAATGATTTAAATAAATGTTTATTGTAGGCTGTTGATCTATGGTGAAAATTCTTCTTTCAGCATAGTGTTAAATTCTAAATAAGGATAATTTTAAGTTTTAAACAAACACCCCCAGAAACTCTGTTACTAATGCTAACTCTGAAGAGCTAGTACAAAAATTGACTTCTTAAATTCAATATTCAAACAAGTTTTATTTTAAATATATCTTAGTGCTCAAATATGATATTATTTTTTTATTGACTATTTATTTTATAGGTATTCAAAGGTTTTAGTGGATCACATGGAAAATTCTATTCATTCGAGAACAAAGCCTTTACCTGAGTGCCCACAACACGTATCAGCTCAGTCGAACCCTTTAAACAAATCTGCACCCACGTAAGTCTTGGTATTATTTCTATAAAACTATTATTTTTTTCTGTGGTGATATTCTATAACTGCTCTCTAGTTGTATTTTTATTTATTTATTTCAAATTTGTCAGATCTCTTTTGCTCTTATCTAAAAATAAAAACCTCACTATTTAAATGGGACTTAAATTTAGAATTTTTTCATGTAAACAAAATTTAGGCAAACTTTTTTAAATACCACTTTTTTGGATTTAGAGGACCTGAAAACGTAAAAAAACATAAAATCGCAAATTGTATAACATACTACCTATATAAAAAATAAAAATATATCTGTATTCAATTTTGTTAATTTCTTAACAACTGATTATATTTTACCCTTTATTTAACTCTTACTCTATTCTCTCACTCTTTTGAACTTGTTAAGTAATACAATATACTAATTAATGTTGCTTGAAAGAGTTTTTTCTTTCAGTTCCGTTATTATTTATATGTTTTGTGTATTTTTCATTTAATTTATGCTTAAATTCTTTGTTAATTTTGGAGGAGTCTTTACAAGTCTCAGAAGCTCTTGTCTGAAATGGGCAATTCCGATCTACCTCCTGGGATCTACTACAGTAACTGGTCTCCACCAACTGAATTCGGCAGCAATGAAGAATCCTATTTCGTTACATTTATTGTAATAGTTGTAGCAATGATTGTCGTCGTTTTCCTCTTTTATAGATTGTTAATAAATAGATTCCTATTTTCACACAGAAGGTCTTGCAAATTCAGTATTTTTTATAGCTAACATTAATGGTTGTATTTAATTTAAATTAGTGTATTTATGTTAATGTTAAGGTATGTACATAATGTAAATAACTGATAAAAATATTTTTTTGATACTTATTGTGGTAATAAAACTATATTTTAATATAACATTTTGTGTACTTTATATTTTCAATTCCTTAAGGTGGATAAAATCAGTTTTTTTTTTAAATTGATTTTGTCCTTGCCATTATAAATTAATGATGTGAAAACCTTGGTGAAATCAATTGTTTACCAAGTAATTGAACGAGCATTGTGAGTTCTTCATCTCAGAGCCTTGGGCTTTGAAAAGTTTGTGCGTTCAAAAATCGACAAAAATCGTTTGTCTAACGAACGATAACTGGCATAAATATTGATTGATTAGAATGAAATTTAGCACAAATGCGTATCTCATAATTTGTGATAACTGTGTAATTTTTGAAAATTCTACACTAAATATTTTCAAGATGGCGGACAATTAAACATAAAGTTTTTAGTCAATATGACATGTTATAATTAAATTTAAAGGTCTTGAACTGTTGAAAAGGAATATGTAACTATTAAAATTTAACATTTAATATTTTCAAGATGGCGGCCTATTAGAAGAAAAACCAAGAAAGAGGTTTTAATCGTCATGACATGTTATACATTGTTTAAAAGGTCTTTAAGAATAAGAAAAGAATTTGTAACTATTAAAATATTTAACTTAATATTTTCAAGATGGTGGCCTATATAATATAAGACTAAAGAAAAAGTTTTAGTGAGCATATGTTATACAGCGTTTAATGGTGTTATGTTATACGCTCACTTGTTTATTCAGCAATAGTAGCTACTGTTATAGCAGGCTCGCCTGTCTAGACAGTATTTAAAAATAGTTTTTATTTAATTTATTGGAGGCTCGCTAAGCTCTCCTGTTTATACAGCATTTATAGATAATCTTTATTTGAATGAGTTGTTGTAGCCTTGCTACACCCACCTGTTTATTCAGTATTTGTCGATGATGTTATTGTAGCCTCCCTATGCTCACCTGTTTATGCAATAAATACTGTCTCGACAGGTGAGCGTAGGGAGCCTGCAATATCTTTATTTAATAACGATTACTCTACAAATGGTGTATAAACAAAATGTTGTTGGTATAAATAAAAACTCTAAAATAAAGATATCTACGAATGCAAGGAAAATATGATAAGGCCCAGCTGTCTAGATAGGCGAGCCTGCAATATCTGCATTAAATAAACATTATCTACAAAAGCTGTACAAATAGGAGAGTGCAGCGAGCCTGCAATAATTTTAATAAATAAAGAGTTTGAACAAACTCTTTACCAACAGGCTAGCGCTGCGAGCCTGCAATATTTTTTTTTTAATTAATTCATATTAACTATAACTGCTGTACAAAAAAAAGCTTGCAATAACTTTATTAAATAAAGATTATGTACAAATGCAAGGAAAATAATATTTTCTACCAAGAATTTCTACTCACAACATCTGAGTATATTTTACAACTTAAAATTTAAGATGGCGGCAAATATTGTAGACAACTAAAGAACAAGTTTTAAATCAGCATGACATGCCATACAACGTTTTAAAGGTCTTGAAGAGAAGGAATAGAATTTGTAACTATCCCTGCAGTGCATAGGTGAAATAATATCATACCACAGGTTGGAATTTTTAAAAAAATATGCTTTTAAATATTTTTTTGAGATAGTGACTACCTATATTTGAGGAGCCTAGTATCAAAAGACGGACATTCGACATTTTTTCCGAATTTCAGTTATCGATTGTTTCTTATAGATTTTTGGCTGCTGCATCAGATTCTGCTATCCATTTGTATCAAAAACGACCAGAAAAGGGGTAAAAATGCAATAATATTTTTAGTTTGGTTTCAAATACGGACAAGTCAACACACGTTTTGCTTCAAAAGTGGACATAACCGAAACAGCCAATCAGGAAGCTGCATTTTACTAACTTGTTCCTATGATGCACTGCGGGCTTTAGCATCTAAATACCTAATCCTACCATTTAGTCATACATGTTTAGAAAAATGATACCCCGAGGGGAAATTGAGAAATCAATTTTAGCTCTAAATTTGGGGGCACTACCCCTTAAGAACTCTGAAAAACGTGAAAAAATGATTTCTCCAATAATATTATTCTAACCATTATTTTCAACGTCATTTTGCTTCAAAAACGGACAAAACCTTGTTTTTGTTTCAAAAGCGGACAACTCCACTTTTTAACTCCGTTTAGCAGCTAAAATATCAAAGAAATTCACGTTTTCAGTACTTCTAACTAGTTTTGAGTCTATTAAGAATCTAAAGAAAAAAAATCATTGCTCTAGCACCTTTAGAATTTGAGCTTAGCATCCAGGCCCCTTTGAACAAATAACGGGGTCCGGGGGTCCTTCATCGGAGAATTTTTTAAAATTTAAGTGCAAAAAGATGAGTTTTAAGGATTTTTGAGAGCTAGTTTGTCCTTACAGGAAAAGGTGTTAAGGCCCCTCCAGACTCTCGCCAAGTTGGGCGAGGAACGAGAATGTGGAGGGGTTGCTCGTGGTTCCTCGGGGGTCCTTTCCTCGCCTCGCCCGACTTCGCTTCAGAGGCGGTTTTTAGTCCCGAGTCAAAGGGGACGCGAGGAACATTGAGTCATGGCAGTGAGGTGCTCGTCACGGAGGGCGAGAGTGTGGATGCGACTACTTCGCCTCGGGTATTCTCGAGTATAATCGGCGAGGATACTCTGCGAGAGTGTGGATGCGACTACTTCGCCTCGGGTATTCTCGAGTATAATCGGCGAGGATACTCTGCGAGAGTGTGGAGGGGCTTTTAGGTAGGGACCGATTTTGAAGTTTAACTAAGATGGACTAAAAAAAACAAATAATCGAGTATTTTTGTAGCTGGTAAGTTTCATTAACAACCCTTCTTTTACACTTTGTATAATACATAATATAAAATAAAACATAATATAAATTGTTTGCTAAAATAGTGAGATTAAGAGTAAACAAATCAAAATAGTAAAGTAACACATTTTATTTTTAAAAAAAACTGCATTACAAGTAAAAATATAAAAGTTATTAATATCAGTTTGTTAATATGATTTGTCTGTCAGTTCTTCCCCTGTAAATTAACATTGACCATATTGAATATTGAATAAGATGAAAAAATCACAAAAATCTAAAATAACTAAATGAAACACAAGAATTCAAACTTCCACATGACACATTAGGAATAATTTAAAGTTCATCACAATCAGTGGAGTAGTTCACCAAAAAAAAAAAAAAATGTATGACAAAAAAATCAAAAAAAACAGTTGCGTTCCGAACTGAATCAGGCCCTGATCAGAACTGAATGGGGCCCCCTGACAATGGTATCAAAGTATAATTCCAAGTTAGATTTTATTATGCTCTAAAGGGGCCCCCCATCGACATTGGTGATAATAGTTTCATGTTCTTTTGGTTTTGGGGGGCCCCGTGGCACCGGGGGCCCGCCCGCAATTCGGACCTGTAGTTACGCCACTGATCACAATATCCTTATTGCCTTTTTGGTTCTAAAAAAACCAGGGCCGCCCCCCGGAGGCCTGGGCCCCTTAGAGTACCGGACCCCTGGGCAAAAATGGGACAGCAATAAAAAAATAAAAAAAATAAATAAATCTTTATTTCCATTAGCGTATTTTTTTTTTCTAAATATACTATTTTTTTTTTTTAATAATGGACGAGAATTCAAAATGTGGCAGAAAAATGGAGAAGATCTGATTTGAAGGTATAGGAAGGTCTAATATAACACACTGCAGGGGCGTTGCGTACACCCCTGCAGTGGGGGGGCCCCGGGCTGAGAGGTAAGGAAACAAATCCTTTAGGGAGCTTTGGATGAGGTTCCCATGAGTTTGTATAATAACTAATTGGGGGCCCTGTCTTAAGTAGGGCATCAGACTAATCTCACTTGATTATTTTGTCATATTCTTTCATATTTATATATTGGGCCCCACATTTAAAAAAGATACGATAACCCAAAAACGCTTTTATAATTTCTGAGAAATATAATAATGTTAACCTCGCTTACTAATGTTATGCAAGACACCGAAGAATTATTACTTACAAAGATCCCAAGAATAACAGTATACAAATGATTAGTACATCACATTTTGAAATTTGTTTAAAGACAAACTTTCTATAGGATCACAACTCGTAATCCCATTTAATAGCGACGGGTTATTCATTTGTGATTTATTCTAGGAAAGATTTACAGCCGTCTTATTATTATTCCCCCCATATCGCTGCTGTTTTTGTCTAATTTTATCAAACTGTTTTTTTTTGTTTATGATCTTTAAATATTCTAATTCTTTCAAAACTTAACTTTTTTATGTGGTCTATTATTTATTTTTAAAACATTTTAACCTTGCAGTGCTAGGGGGAAATAAAATCACTCCAGTACACAGTACACGGGTATGAACAGTTTAAACATGTTTAAAAATTGGCCAACAAGCGATTTTTTACTCTTTGTTTTCGATTTTCAACAAAATATTAAATATTTTCATCAATATCTCTAGAAACTAGGTTTTTGCAGGGAAAACAACTTATATAGTTAAACTCATTTTAAAACTATTTTTCCGACTTCTTGAGGGGTAGAGCAATAATTTCTCTCTATATATCTTACGTATATGAGAAAGTAAATTAATTGCCCCCCCCCCCCCCCCCCCCCCCATCTGGTTTATTTTTAATTTATATAAATAATATATATATGTGTGTCTGTGTGTGCGTGTGCGTGTGATTTGAACAAACATTACACAGTCATACAGAAAAAGAACATTGTGAACCCCTAAAGGTTCACTAAAGAAGGAATTTCTCCAGAAGGGTCGCTTAGATTTCGTTACCTTCGGTAAGCTCGGAAGCAAAAACTTGTTTATTACAACAAAAACTCTATGCTTCCCAGCTTACCTGACGTCTCCAATTTTAAAAATCCCGTTTCAGACACCAGAGATTATTAATTTTTGGTTCCATGTGTTTTCTAAATTTAAACTTAATTATTTGTAAAATAGTCTGGCAATTAGTGTGGTGCGTAGCTTGCTCGCTTCCTAAATCATATATACTTAAATGCTTTTATGCTTTTACAACCAATTTTTGATAAATTTATTGAATTTGTCTCCGTTTTTACATCTGTCAAAATTGTTTTGATTTTTTACATGAATTAAAGTATCAATTTAGCCAAATTTAAAGAAGGCAGAAAGTTTAAATTAATCTGGAGCTATCTGCGGGCTACTTTCGACTAACCATCAAACAGGCGCAGAAGGTTGAAACTTTTATGGGACCGACATTGGCCTAATTTTGACCTACTATCCAAATTTTATTTAAATTTGCCGAGTAGTTATTAGTATGTTCGCAAAAATTAAGTGACAAACCGACAGACAGACACGGATTCAAAAATGTTACCTGATGTCTGAAAGGGATTTTTGTCTAGGAATTTTTAAAATCGGAGACATAACAAATTTTCCTTCTTCAGAACCATCACATAGATTCCGTTACCTTCGGTAAGCTCGGAAGCAAAATTAAAACAATCTCGACAGATTTAAAAACTGGCTAAAATTAAATAATTTTGACAAAAATAGCTTATAAAAGCATATACCTAATCATTAAAGTAATTTTACTAACTGTGCTCGAGGACTATATTAAAATGTTTTCAAAAAATTAAAATTCGTAACAAAACATTGTAAACTGTAACCTAATTTGAAACATTAAAATAATTTAACTGAATATTCATGCAATACTGACGTAAGTCACAATTATGTCCTCAATTAATCATAAAATGAGTATCTTGACTCGTGAATTACCGACGGAAGTAAATAATTCGGCACTATTGACGCGAAGCACCTACACATTGCACTGTCACGATCTGCCGTAACCCTATCTTACGTCAGTCATGCTCGATAAAGGGAACCGAACCCTTCAAGACAACAGTGACGTATACTGCTCTCTAGCGGCTTAGGGTAAAGTTACACTTCTGTTAATACATGATTTGAAGGTTAATGTCGCCGTCATGAATAAGCAATTAACTCCAAACACAATTTTTTGAGTTACGTCACAAGTGTATGATGTGTGAAGTGGCTGGAACCTCTCCACCACGGGGCGTAAAATGGGCCTAAAAGATGGCCTAATTGCTAGGTTCGAACAAGTGGTTCGCCCTACCCGTTCTCGTAGGAAATACTAGACTACTACTACTACAGTAGTCAATAAAAAAAATTGTATACATTTTGTAAGCTATTGATTATCTTAACAGAGACTCTTCCAAGCTGGCAATAGGGGAGTCGAATTGAATTTTTACTTTTTCATATAAAGAGAAACTAAAAGAAGTAAAAGTTGTGATAGATTTTGATGGATTTACACGTTTTGAGGTCTCCTGAGTCCAAAAATGTCTGTCGTCTGTGCAGACGCGTGGAGCCTAAATTACTGGGCCGATTTTGACGAAATTTGGCATACTTGTTCAGAAAAACATACCCCGTGGCGAAATTGAAAAATGAACTTTAGCTCCAAATTTGCGGGCGCTGATCCTCCAAAAACTGAAAAACACGTGGGAAAAAATTATTTCTCGAAAACGTATCCGACGATTTGGATTTAAAATAAATAAAATGTAGTCCATTTAAATACGAATATAACGATATAAGCCGTTTTCCCTGAAAATAGCTTTAAACGCGGACGGATTGAGGCCGGTTCGATTCCCCACCGAGGAGAAGTTATTTATATGATACATTTTGATGAAATTTTCAATAATAATTAAATGTACCTCGAAGACACGAAAACTAGTAAATGGAAATCACAGGGCTAAGTAATAATGAACTCCATGAAAGAGGGGGTTGTCTGAGTTGTCTCGGACTGATTTTTTTTTTTTTAAAAAAAATCAATTAAATTAGATATGGAATTTAATTACAGTTTAAACAATATGAGAAAGTTTGTCTGAGTTGTCTCGGACCGATTTTTTTATTTCATAGTTATATACTTCGTTTTTTAAAAAAGTTTATAGTTAATGTTTCAAAAATTCCTAAATTTTATATTAAACAAAAAAATAACCATTAAATTCATTATTTAATAAATCTCTTCTATTGGCTGCTTGCGAAAAAAAAGTGTCTCTTTGAAAAAATGTGTTTAAAAGTCTCTTCCGAGCAGTCAGTATCATGCATTTTATAAATACATTTGTGTTTTTTGAAAAATGTTGTTTCAAAAAATGACTAGATTTTTATTAAAAAGTGTATTGACTCATGTAACTAAAAATATATGATTGTTACTGATAAGTTTTTTAGATTGAAGCCCTGTTTACACGGTGATAGTTGGCGCGATAGTTTCGGTCACGATAGTTATTTTGTAACAGACAAGTGGTGCAGCCAAGTGAAAACCAACTAACGTTATAATTCCTAAGTGAACTAACGTTATAATTCCGGCACTCACTTTCAAATAATAATTTATACATTTTTAAATTATTATTTGACAAAGAAGTAAAAAAATAAATATATAACTTATTAATTACTAGTGAGTATACAATACAAATACATAAATTTAAAATGTACCAAAAAGGAATTCAATTTAGTGTTTAATACCCATATACTAAAAAAGAAAAAAACAATTATATCTTATACTAAGCCAATATGATTAAGATGAAGATAGCAACCGTAAAGTATAGATGTGAGGGAGTTAGTGAGGTACGGTCTAAAGAAAAAACTTTTTTACCAACTAGTTTCGTAAAATATATTTACATCATCAGGGTAACATTTATGAACACAATACAAGACTTAAAGAAAGTTCTATGGTAAAGTTTGGAATGTGAATAAGTGAGATTGGAGAAAACAGAGTTTAAGGATTGGATTAGTTAGAGGAACACAAGGGTGGGGAACAAAATGGAGATGAGAGGATTAACAGTAAGTGATCAGGTAAAGGTTGCAAGTTAAGGTAAGGGTAAAAAGGTGGTGGGTTGCCTTAACTTAAAGATATTACAACAAACACTTAAAAACTAAAATAACAAAAATATATATTGCACAGTGGTTAACTATAAATATGACTCTTTTAACAATTAAAGGCAAGACTAGAAAGGAAAAGAGAGGTGAATATACAAATTAAAAATTTGATATAATGTTATGATAACAGATACTGAGGTTATTGGTGTCAGTTCTAAAATTAACGGTGTTATTAGTTTTGGATATATAGTACATTTCAAGGACATTTCTTCTATAAAAATTAGGTTCTTGAGCAAGGACTATGGGATTCGAGAAATCAAACATGTGGTTAGTGGAATAGAAGTGATTAGTAAGGGCGGTTGGGTTGGGGCAGTTGGGTTTGAGGCTGTATTCGTGCTGGTATAGACGCTTGTGTAGGTACTGGGAGGTTTGGCCAATATAGGATGAATCGCATTCAGAACAATTAATTTTGTAAATGACATTGGATTTGTTTGTGAGAGGAGTTGGGTCTTTGAGAGTGAAGTATAGTCTCTTAACGGTGTTAATGGGTTTGAAAGAAATTTTAGTAGTAGGGGACTGAAGTATTTTTTTGACTTTTTCAGAGAGACCTTTAACATATGACAGTGAACAGAATTTAGCATTACTACTTTCAAGCAGGATGTTTGGAGTTGCGTTATTATTATTATTATTATTATTATTATTATTATTATTGTTATTATTATTTCTAGTATTAATTATAGAGTTAATTATGTTTTGAGGGTAGTTATTATCTTTAAGGCTTTGTTTAAATAGGCAAATATTTTTGTCATGAAAGGAGATGTCACTAAGAGAGAGAATGCGATTAAGGTAGGATCGGGCAAAGTTGAATTTTTGAGTATAGGGATGGTGTGAAAAGTAGTTTAGAAGTCTTCCGGAATTTTGGGGTTATTAACACATTACCTTATTAACATATTACCTTATTAACTTATTACCTTATTAACATTACCTTATTAACACTAAAAACAATAAGAACTATTGCATTTCAGAAACTGACACGTACCTAAATAAAAATTTTATTACTGCCAAAAACTTCTTAAAAGATAACCCCAATATATTAATTACCTCTTCCGATAAATCCAAACAAACAGTAGCAATTGACAAACATGAATACGATCATAAAATGGATATATTAGTCTCCGATGTCACAACTTATAAAAAACTTAAACATAATCCAACTAATATTATCAACAAAAAAACTAAAACCCTTATAACGTCCC